>JAZKJV010003399.1:797500-1227168 GCA_037367405.1 Ottelia alismoides | reverse complement strand
TTAATCTGTTTGAAGCCCGTAGGGGTTCTTGGGGTTATTTATAAGGTCGCTGGGGTAATTACGTTGTGCAAAAAGTCGTAGAGGTAATTTAAAAAGTTTATAGGATCCGTCGGGTAAAAAACCCCTTTTTAATTGTAGGCCCGGTAATTTCTTGAGTCTGGAGTGTCATTCGTGAGATTCAAACATGAAACCTTTGAGGTAGAGGCATACAACAACACCACCATTCCACTCATTGGGTTCAAAAGTATATCATTTTATATGAACGGTGGAAATTAAATAAGTTTAATTGACACTTCTAATTGAATAATAGTGTGCAACTCATGATTTGCATAGAGAATTATGTAAAAAAATAATGCAGTTATTAACATTCTGTATTAGTTATCATTTTTCAATTTCACATATCTATATGTATGGTATATTCCTTTTATATAGACATAAATGTCCGAGGGATATAATAATTGTTCAAATTCATTATACTCCACCAATAAAATTTTGCAATATCATCATGTTTTAAAATTTTTAATATGGACAACTCGAAACAACTTATTTCACCTCCTAAAAGCTCGTCATTAATTTAACCAAATTTAGGTGCATGATTTTCAAAAAAAACTTAAATTTAATGCATTCATTGCTTAAAATATAATATCATATATTATCTTATACATAAAAAAATCAACATTCAAATGGCATACATGAAATTATGTAGAAGAGATGTGTAGTTGTACAATATTTAATATTTATATGGAGATCCTTGTACCTAATCCTTTCATGTTATTTAGGAAAATAATATTCCAACTTCCAAGAAGACTAAAAAACTTAACTCAAGTATCTCTTGAATATTTACACTAATAAAGGAGCATATTGATAAACAGAATAATATTTGTAAGGTATATGTTTAGTTATATTGAATAGGATGTCACCCGCACAACATTAAGGATTTACATAAAAATACATGCAATGATTTAAAAGATTATTGATTCATATAAAAATCAAAGATAAGGTCAAATATATAAGAGTTAGGTTATTTGTTCTATACAAACAATCATCTTTAAAAAAAACATTCCAAAATTTATTATATATTTATTTGGGATGAAGTATAATATTTCTATTAATTTTCCAAATCAGAAGAAGAAAAGAAACATCATTTGGATACTCGAATCGGTTGCCAGATATGTAAGCCCCATTACGTGCCATTTAGCAATAAATATTATAGCACCTTTCTCATTTAATTTCTGAAAGAAAGGCACATATGAGTTTGCATGAGTTTGCATGATTGATATGGTATCTTTGTACAATTACGATTATCAAACTTGGACTTTGGATATTATATATCTAATGATATACAGAGTTAGATAAGAATAACACATGTGTAGTTGATGACTTAAAGAGTTAGATCAAGGACATAAATAATATCACAGAACATTATCCAATAGTGTCATCTTCTATATGAGAAGAGATGGAAATATTCTCTATAGACTAATGATCTAAGCGATTTTCTTGGTGTAGGTCCTTTATTTAGGAAGAGATATTTGGAGTTGTTGGATTAGTCGAGTTAAAGAGTTAACTTGACAAGTTGCCATATATGAAGCCATATATTGCCATATATGAAGTAATGTATCATCAACTATCACATCCTTTGGTAGAATATGTATGTATGTATGTGTGTATGTTTTTGAGCAAGTTGCATACACACATACATATATGTAAGGTGGAGCATTGGGCTCGACCTGACCCAACCCGGGAAAGCCCAATCCGAGCCCGTCAATTCGTCGTGGGCCTTGGGTCGGCGCGAGGCCTGCTTTTTTAGCAAACCGAGGACCCGATCCTGACCCAAGGCCCACGTGATCGGGCTCGGGTTCGGGTCAGGCTCAACCCCCACCCATTTTGATTCCATGAAGTTGCACTTTGATTCCAATTTATTGTTATTGATATAATTCATCCATAACATATGAATATTGGATGTATTGTTATGATATGATATCACTATTCGTGGATGAAGGAAATATTAGATGTATTATGACTATAAATCCATGTCCCCTAAGTTGGTTCTAACATGATATTTTGAAATATGAGGGCCTGGGCCCGTCTCGATCCGAGCATAATATTTTTGAAATATGAGGGCTCGGACATGACCCATTTATACATCGGATTCGGGTCAGGCCCGGGCTTTCGCGGGTCGGGTCCGGGTCGGCCCGACCCAATGCTCCACCCTACATATATGTATGTTTGTGTATCTGTGTGTGTGCGCGTGTTCGTGTGTATGCATGTATGTGTGTGCTTGCGTGTTTGCATGTGTGCTTTGTGTGTGTGTGTGTGCACGCGCTATAAGAAAAGTGGTCTTAGCGGTAACATTATCCAATAATGTCATCTTCTATATGAGAAGAGATGTAAATATTCTCTGTAGACTAATGATCTAAACGATACTCTTGTGGTAGGTCCTTTATTTAGGAAGAGAAATTGAGAATTGTTGGATAAGTTATGTTAAAGAGTTAACTTGATGCCAATTTGAGCTGGTGGTGAGATGGTGAGAGCAGAGGAGGGAGCGGGCGAAGAAGCTTCGAGAGACGTCGGAGATGGGGGCGCTCCATGGGTTCTGGTGGCCTCTAGGCGCCGGGGAGAGAAGCCTATTCATGAGAGGGGGAGGCGCCAGCGGCAAGAGCCTCGTAGAAATCCTTTTGGTCGGGGTTGCTTCCGTTGTGGGTCGCTCCGACATTGGGCCGCTTCTTGCCGTGAACCTTTACGTTGCTTCTTGTGTCATGGCTCCGCACATCGTGCGAGATCCTGCCCGCAAGGGCTTTGGAGGAAGGTGCCTCCGGAGGGCAAACTCTTGATTGGTGAGGGAGGTGGCTCCCGAACCTTATCTCATGCATCGTCAGACGTGGGGGCTGCCTTGGATGGGTCGTTCGGCGGGGACATCGCCCTGGTAAACCCCTGGCGTGTCGTGGCCCGGGGGTTGTCACAAGCGGAGAAAGCGGCGCTACTGGACTGGACGGAAGCCGGGAAAGCAACCCTGAGATGGAGAGCCCCTGGCATTTTCGATGGCCGTGTCTCCTTCGGTCAGTGCAACTCGATCCGTGTGCGGGGAATCCCGCTCATCTGGAGGAGTCTGGATCATGTAAGGTCCATCCTTGGACCGAAGCTCTGGGTTGACAAGATTCTGGAGGATGGCAATGTGGTGGGATCGGGCCCTGACTTGATAATCCAAGTGAGGGGGCTTAACCCCACGGTGTTGGGCTGGAGAAGAGTTCGATATCTTGGAGAGGCCCTGGAGCTGGAGGTTGCGTCTGAAAGCTTCGGAAGCACCCAGTGGAAGTCGCATACCCAAGCTCTGGAGCATCGCAAATCATGGGCGGAGTTGGTGATTCATGGGGCGGCGGGGCGGCCGGCAATCGGGAGCTCGAGTAGATGCAACGGCTGGAATCGAGGCGGTTCAGACGCGATGATTCAAATCCCGCAAAAGGTGGCTGACGTTTCGTTCGGTAATAAGTCTGTTGCCATATCGGGAGCTGTCCCGATAATTACGGGAGTTAAAAGTGCAATTGGAATATCCGGTGAAACCTCCAGAAGTCTTCGTTCGACGTCGGCGATCCGATTAGAGACGGACCCTCGGCTGGCTCGTTTCGCGAATCCGGACGGGGACCCGAAAAGTGGTGTGCAGGTAGGAAGCCCCGTGGCGACACGAGCGGAAGATGATCGAACTCCCGTGGTGCCCACCGTGCGACTGTCAAAGGGAGACGTGGGAGAGGTTCGTGCGCCTACCTTGGATCTATCTGCAAATAAGACCCATAAAAGCTATTGGGCAGGAGACTCCATGGTTGCAAGCATCCAGGACCAAGGGGGGGAGTTGCAGAACAGAGTTGAATTAGAGAGCTTGAATGGAAACATTCTTGGAAAAAGGACGGTGCCACAGGAAGGTGGCATGATCTTGTCCTTGGAAGAAGTAGCTGAGAGAACCAGCTGTGTGGGAGGAGGTAAACAGATCAGAGCTCAAATTTCCGTCGTGAAGCAGGTCGATAGAAGGGAGTCTGACGTGGCCTCGAAGGGCTTGACGATTCTAAGGTTAGATGAGATGGAGGAGGGCCGTGCAGTAGGGGAACACAAGCTAGATATACAGGGCTACGAGGACTGCAGCCGCGCTCTGGGGGAAGGCAAGCTGGGTAGCTCGTTGATGAAGTCAGTCCGAAGGCTCGGCGGAAGCGGAGGGTGGCGGAATTTAGCTCGAAGTCTGGGTGGGATGAGGGGGTTAGAGGAGAGGGTGGGGGATAACTGCCCAGGTTGTGACGAGGGGGGAGGGTCGCTACCACAGCGTTGGAGTGGGAGAGGGGAGAGGAAATCGGTCCTGAAACGGTGGACCCGCTTATGGGGGAGGTGCAAGAGGAGGTGCTTGATCTTTCAGGGATTGAAAGGCAGGAGCAGGAACTGGCATTGCAAAGGGACAAAGCTGCAGGGGTTATAATTGAAACGATGACTTCGACCTCAACTGTTGGGACAGATACCAACGAACTAAAGGCGGCTAGAAGGAGACGAAGGGCAGAGGTTCTGGAGGGAGCGGAACGGCATGATACGTTACCCCAACAACAGTCGGTGGAGTCCTCACCATGGAGAGGGATAAATCGGTTCAGCCCTTTGGACCGTGGGTTTGCAGAATGTCTAGGGGTGGTCCAACCACACTCCATTAGAAGGAACTCAGAGGTGTCTTAATGAAAGTTTTTTCATGGAATGTTAGGGGGCTTGGGAGACCGGAAAAGCGTGTGAGCGTCGGAAATTTAATACGGGAAGTAAAAGCAGACATATTCTTGTTGCAGGAAACAAAGTTATCACGCAATACATTAGATGTTGGATATGAATTGAGCCTTGGGAGAGGTTTTCAAGCCGCAGTCATGGAGGCACATGGAACAGCAGGAGGTATGATTACGGGCTGGAGAGAGGACAATTTTGAGGTGGAAGCAGAATGGAGGTCGACATTTTCTCTTTCGGTCCGCTTAAGACGCCGAGTCGATGGTATCGTCTTCACGGTGACGAATGTGTATGGACCCAATGACAGAGGTAGGGGCTCGCTCGCCGGCAGACTTGCTACAGATGTATGAACAACATGGCGATGCAATATGGCTATTAGGAGGGGACCTTAATCTTACATTACTACCAAGTGACCGCCCTAGGAGTGGCGGAGGGAGGGACACAGGTTCGGCAGAGTTTACGGAGATGATGCACTCTTTGGGCTTGTCTATTATAGATGCAAGTGGATGTGAGTATACATGGCGCAATAAGAGGTCTAGATCGAGAATAGACAGATTTTTAATTTCCATTGAAGGGATGGAGAAATTCCAGCTTTCACATGCTTGGGCCCTGCCGCGGGCTCACTCTGACCATACGCCGATTATCTGGACATCGGGAGAAGAGGACAGAGGAAGGTTCGTCTTTCGATTTGAACAATCGTGGATGCTGGAAGAGGGATTCAAAGAGCTGGTGAGGGAGCAATGGAGAAGCTGGAATCCAGAGGGGTCTGCAGTCTCTAGATTGGCCGCTAAACTAGTGTTGCTTAGATCATTCTTAAAGGAGTATGGAAGGGAGGTGAAAATAAAGAGAAGGGAAAAACGAGGTTTGGCACAAGAAAAGGTGGTCCGGTTGGATGCCCTTGATGATCAGAGGGGACTAGGACAGGAAGAGCTAGAGGAGAGGTCCATGCTGTTGGGGGAGATTCTAGTGGAGGATCAGAAAGAAGAGATTGAGTGGAGACAGAAGTCTAGACAAAAATGGCTAAGAGAAGGTGACGCAAATACGAGATTCTTCCACTCCGTGGCCTCAGGGAGAAGGAGGAGGAACCTGATCCATGAAGTAGAGGTGGGGGGACAGAGATTCTCCGGGGGAGCGCAAATTGGTAGGGCACTGAGAGGATATTATGTAGAGGCATCGCGAAGGAGAACAGGAGAGGGCTGGGGGTGGCTAGGGCGAGGAGTGAAGCAATTGTCTCCAGATAAAGCGGAGGCGTTGGAGTTCCCCTTTTCAGAAAACGAAGTGAAGAAGGCAGTGTGGGGATTGAACGCTGATGGGGCACCAGGTCCCGACGGTTTCCCAATCTTCTTTTACAGAGAATTTTGGGAGCTTCTAAAAGGAGAGATCATGGATGTGTTGGAGGAATTCAGAGAGGGGAAACAGAGGCTTCGAGAAAGTGAATAGAGCATTGATGGTTTTAATCCCGAAGAAGGACCATCCGGTAAGAGTAGAAGACTTCAGGCCAATTGCCCTTTCCAACGGAATGTACCTCATTGTGGCAAAGGTGTTAGCTAATAGGCTTAAAGAGGTCATGGACTCTATCGTTCTTGAAGGACAATCTGCCTTTATCCAGGGTCGTCAGATGTCCGACGGGCTGGTAATGGCGTCTGAGATTTGTCTCGAGTGGAGACGCAAGGAAACAAAAGGAGTGATGTGGAAGATAGACTTTGCGAAAGCTTATGACAGTGTGGATTGGAACTTCTTATGGGCGTCAATGAGGAAAAGAGGTTTCCCGGAAAGGTGGATTGCGTGGATGAAAAGGTGTGTCACAACATCTTCCTTCTCAATTATGGTGAATGGGAGGCCAGAAGGGGGGTATTTTCAGCCACAAAGGGGGGTTCGTCAGGGATGTCCGCTGGCACCTTTGTTGTTCGTATTGGTTGCTGACGCTTTGGCAGTTATGTTCAAACAAGCAGTGGATGGAGGTTGGTGCGAAGGATTTCGTCTTGGTGAGTTATCTGTACCGTTATTACAATACGCGGATGACACGATGCTTTTCCTGAGTGGCTCGGATGAGATGATATGTCGCGCAGGTCAATTAGTGGACATCTTCAGCGGCTTGTCAGGGCTAGAAAAAAATGTGCAGAAATCAGTGGTGGTCACGTTTGGTTTACAAGATGGTGAACGGACCAGGCTAGCTGAGAAGCTGGGATGCCCGTTGGGTGATCTACCGATCACCTATCTTGGTCTCCCCTTGGTGGCAGGCAAGTTGAGAGTGTCGGATTGGGAGGCAGTTATCCAGAAGATAGAGCTCAGATTAGCAGGCTGGAAGGCGGTTACATTATCGAGGGGTGGGAAGCTGGTCCTATTGAAGCATGTCTTGTCTGCCATCCCCATCTTCTTCTTCTCGACCAGGTTGATGCCAGTGGGAGTAAGAAAGAGGATTGAAAAATTGATGAGAAGGTTTTTTTGGTCGGACGGGAAACAACAAAGGTCAAGCATGCATTTGGTAGCATGGGAGGAAATAACAAAACCCCGCGAGCAAGGGGGTTTGGGAGTTAGAGATTTGATGTGTATGAATAAGGCTTTGCTAGCAAAGTGGGCCTTGCGCATTTGGGGGCCCTCCACGGATCTGACATCTAAATTAATGAGAAAGATTTACGGAGTGAAAGGTACATTAGAGGCAGGATCACTTCGGTTCGAATCATCGCTCTGGAAAGGAGTACGAGAAGTTTTGGCAAGCATATCGGGTAGATTGGCACCGAAGCTAGGAGATGGGGAAGATTTCAGATTCTGGAGAGACAACTGGCTGGGAGAGGGCTCCTTGGAGAGGCTCTTCCCAAGACTGTTTGCTTTGACGGCTTCGAAGGAGGCAACAGTGAAGGAATTGGCACATCAGGGGGAATGGAATCTGGATTTAGCAGCCGGTATTTCAAGTAGAAGACAGGAAGATATAGAAAGATTAAGGGATTTGGCCTCCTTCCCAGAGAGTTTCTCGCAAACAAGGGATCATTTTGAATGGACGGGAAATAAATTTTCTGTCAAGCAACTGTACAAAGAGCTGCGTAATGCAGGTGAAGGTCAAGAACAGAACATGTGCAAGGATATGAAGATTATATGGATGTGCAGGGTACCGAACAGGGTCAAGGTCTTCCTTTGGTGCTTAAGGAGGAACAAGCTTCTTGACAAAGACAGGAGGGCGAGGATACTCGGGCTCCAAGATGCGAATTGTGACAGATGTGGGGAGCGGACAGAGACCTTAGAGCATCTATTTCTCACATGTGTTTTCTCAGAGAAGATATGGAGAGAGTTGGCAATACCGTGGATAGATACAACTGGCATATCAAATTTTTGGGAAAGGCTAAGAAACATAGGAGGTAATTCAACTGATGATGTTGCGAGACCCTTTACTGCGCTATGGGCAATATGGCTGGCAAGGAATGACCTCCTTTTTAATAATCAGAGATTTTATGTAGAGAATGTTCTTGCTCATTGTAAAGCCTTGCTAAGCCTTTGGGAAACAAGGTAACTATCTATGTAAACTTTGTTAATAAATTAATGATACTGCGGTGACTCCCATTTTGGGCTGTCACCCCCTCTTTTTATCAAAAAAAAAAAAAGAGTTAACTTGATAAGATCCAATATGAAGTCATGTATCATCAACTATCACACTCCTTTGGCAGAATTTGTAAGTATATATGTATGTTTTTGAACAAGTTGCATACATACATACATATATGTATATGAGTATATGCGTGTGTTTGTGTGTATATATGTATGTGTGTGTGTCATAAGAAATGGGGCCCCAGCGGTAGCTAGAGGGCCAAATATAGCAGAGATGATGGGGAGATATCAATCCCACATCAAAGCAATTATCGGGTGAAAACGCCACAAAAAAATTATGAAAATGTTCAACCAATATTACAAAAACAAAGGTTATAACCTTTTTCCCATCAAGTACAAAAAAGTCAAAAAAACAAATGATCGGAGAAAGATATAAAATATTGTCGGCGTGCCTGCAGAAGAGAGAACATGGAAATAAAAGGGATGGAATGGTAAGAGAGGTAATCTATTAAGAAAAATAAAGAGAGATCTAAAATATTTTCAAAGTGGATTTGGAGTTATTTTCCCATAGATGCCTGCAACGTTCCTTACACAATTACCGTAAGGTTATCAGAGTAAGATATTCCCAATCCGAGACTGTGAAAGTTCCTGGAGGTGAGAAACTTATGTGCATGTCGTGTTGGACATGTGAGCCCCGGGCGAACCATTCTTACAATAAATGTTATTGTAATATCTATATATATTTATCAATAAAAGTTATTGATGTTTCACTTCCTTTCTGAAATTAAATGAATGAATGCACTATAAGGTCCCTCTGTACAATTAGGGTTATGTACCACGGCCATCTTGATGATCATATAGCTATTGATTCATTAAATGAATCATAGAGGCTGGTGTTTGGATGAATATCTAAAGAGTTAGATAGAGGACTCATCAAGCACCGTCAAATGATCATTAAGAGATGATCTCCAGCCTGAGTAGGAGATGGCAATCCTTTCTCACATAGGCTGATATCTGACCGACCTCTTGATGCAGGTCCTCTGCATATGAATAGTGAATCGGAGGTGTTAGATTAGTTAGGTCAATGGGTTGACTTAACGAGATCGAGATAACCTAAGTTTTATGCTGAATACTGTCACAGCACAGGCACGCATCCTCTTACCGGAGATAGATGTGTTACTATATGTCTGAGTGTATACATTTAGCAGACCAATAGGTTGATGACCTAACCAAGGTCTATACACCGGCGCGCTGGTGTGCATTTAAGGGCATATGAGTAATACGATCTCTCAAAGGGATCATACAGGTTCACTTATGAACCGGAAGATATGAGCTCACTCATGAGGTATTGGGACCGATCAGATTCCATGCATGGTCGTCGTGCTTTGGAAGCATGACATGAATTTGAAGGTATGATATATGCTTTGGGAAAGCATATGTTCGATACCGATTCCCAATGACCAAGATTGAGAAACTTGGTGATCAAACCCTGACGAAGACAGTGTAAAATTGATCTCGATCTTCAGGTTGATCATAGGTCTTTCAGTATGCAGGATGTACAGGTATTGGGAATACCTGAGGGTGATGTGATCATAAATGATTGTATAACCATGACGCTTCCATTTCGAGGGAGTGATGAAACAGGTCTGGATTTTAGTGACTCCTCTCAGTAGAGAAGCAATCTGATCTTGGTCCAAGTGTTGGACATTGGTCTGAATGAAATTCAGATGCAATGAGAAGATTGGATTTGCGGTCTTGATTTAATCAATCATCTGTGGATGTACGTAAGATCTGGATTTGAGATGAGATCTCAACATCCAAGTCACTATACGTGGAACAATACAATCGCCCTGTCCTTATCTCCAAGTATCTGCGGAGAAAGCACATTATTCTTGAAGGGGTTCAAGAATAATTCATTTGATGAATTATGTATCCAAGCAACAAGAGAATGATAATTAAATGGGATTTAATTATCAAGAAATGAGATTCATATTATGAGAATGATTATCCAAGATAATTAAATAGGATTTGATTATCAATGATTACAGATTATGGATAGTGCTATCCATAATATCTGTGTATATTATAAATGTGTTTTATAATATATTAGAGAGAGATGCATTGTAAATAACATTAGTTAATTATTAATGTGAATTAGATTCACATTAAGTAATTAATTGGAAACGTAATTTACAAATTAGTTTGGGTTATGAATATGATTCACATATCTTTCAATGGCATGATTGAAATATTCATAAATTAATTTGGAATTAATTTGGTGGATATTTTTGCGATAATAATTATTGCAATTTATTAAGGAATAATAGGATAAAATAAAGAGGAAATAATCACCACAAAAATAGGTGAAGTCACCTATAGGTGACGCCCCCTATTTTTGGGGGGGTGATTAATTATCCTCTCTTTTGTTATTTTATTATCTCTTAATAATTGATTTATGTTAAATTAAATTGTGTTGATGATAATGCAACATATATTTGATTTGATATAAATTAATATTATTGGTTTTTAACCAACAACAATCATGGCCATTGATTTATACATGGATCAACCTAGCCGTTGGATCTATGTATGCCATGGAGTGAGATCCTTTTGATCCCAAACTAATATATAAAGAGGGCAACCCTTGCCCTTTCAAGGTACATCATCAAGAGTTGTACAAGCCTACTACTCTCTCTCTCATTCTAGTCATATCTCTCTATCTCTCTTTAAGGTGGTCGCCCATCTTATGCCTTGAGAGAGACCTTCTCGCCCTCGCCTTCGACTACTTGAGGATCTCCATCTTCTTTGGGACTGCTTGCTTTAAAGGAAGATGATAGATTTCGTTGGATGAAATCAGGGATTCGAAGCTTGGATTTTCGTCAAGGATTGCGGGAGGAACGCGTCTCATCATCGCGCCCGCAAGTGCCATCTTCGTGGATCGGACTTGAGTCAGGAGGATCTCTTATTTTAGAGATCTCGTGATCGCAACCACGCTTCAAGAGGTATTTCTAATACTTTGTGGTTTGATGAAACGATCCAAGAAATGTTCTTTGATCATGTGGTTTCATCACTTGATTAAAAAATTTTAATTTCCGCTGCATCTAGTGACTAGTGCGACTAGTCGTCCTGATCGCATGAGATGCGATCAACACGCTTCCGTAATGCGCTTGAGGATTCCTCGTATCCTTCAAGTGGTATCAGAGCTAGTTGAATAAGGTTTTGGATATGATCAGTAAACCTAGGACAACTTGGGTTTGAAAGGGTTGCGAAATTTTTCCTACATTTCAATTTTCGCACCTATATTTAATTGAAATTTTCGGCTCTATTTAAATTATTTTTCATTAAATAAGGAAACTATAGGATCTGAGTTTATGTAATTTGGATTTCATTTGCTCAAGATATGGCCCTTTGAATAAACATGTATTCACTGTTGCGGGAACTGCGAATCTAAACATGATTAATGAGTTAATTACTATTTTGTGCCTCGAAATGCATGAAATATCACTTGGGTTCTTTCATAAATCAAATTAGAAATTTTAGGAAACTGATTTTACGTAATTTGGATTTAAATTGATCAAGATATGTTTATTTTAGTGAGTAGGGGTCACTACTGAAAATTGACGAATTTGATCATGAACCATGTGATAGTCATTCAAATAAGTTGATGAAAATTAATTGTTAATTTTCTGAAATAATTAGCGATAAATATTTGTGAAATATTTAAAGAGATAATTATTTCATTGAATGACATTTCCCTAAACCAAAATGATAAGATAGTTGATCTTGATCATTAATTGGTTGACATGAAATCATCAACAATCATTGTTTTCATGAAAAACCTTAGTTTATCCTACAATAGTTGTAGGACAACTTTTACATGCAAAACCCTCTTGCTTGAATAGGATTGGGGATTTGTTTAGCAAATCTCCTTATAATATTATCGAAATAATTTTGATTAATATTATATGGTATAATTTTGGTTGAAAAACCGATGAGCATCTCAAAGTACATAATGATCTATCTGGCATTATCCTTTCCTGAGGTGGATATGGTGACTAGTTGGAGAGCATTGGGGTAGCGGGTTGCAACGTATGTGGTCCGTCCCACTCTCGTCGGTACTGGCCATGACAACGGGTAGGGACTCAATAATGTCTGAGAAGTCAAAGTGTATTTTTCTAATTATTAAAATTAGAATAATACGTACTTTGAGATTATACCTATTATTCAAGTAATAATCAAGTTTGTTGATTGATAATTGGATTGATAATTAATTTAATATGATTAAATTGATTATATCCAATTAAAAACACTCTATTGTGAATAGATTTGTTTTTCCCTTGGAAGAATTAATTATGTGAATATGATTCACGATAATTAATTATTACAATTTGAATATGAGGTGGAGTATCACATAAGTGACATCCATGGTCTCCCGTCATGGCAAAGGGTTTCGTCGCCAGATGTTGTATATAGGAGACGCCTGTCCGAAGTGACAAATCCTATATATGATTTATTTGAATCGGGTTCTTTGCTTCTTAAAAGAGTAAGGCCGTATACGTAGTGACCCCAATGTCGAGTCCTCATATTATTGAGGCGATATTGGATTGTGTATAGCAAGTATTAAGCCTGTTGACGGTTGGTTCAATTAACAACGGGTCTACATCATCTTAGAGGTGGTGCGCCCGGGTGTTAAAGACCAAATTGGGAAATGCAAGTTGGACTTGCAAGGCGGAATGAGTTCCCGCTTCTTTTTATTAGAGTCACAAGTTCTCATATTATTGGGATGTGACAAAGATAGGAAAGAAGATCCCAGATCTTGCTTGAGGTATAGCGATAAGTATATCTCTTACTTTGAAAGACAATAAGGGAATAATCTTTCAATGTTGACATAGCAAGACAAATTTGATTTAAAATGCCTTAATCAAATATTCTAAAATGAATATATAATTATTTATATAGTCTAATATAGTGAATTCTTAATTTCAGAAAATGAAGTCCATGAACCCACTGAGCAGGCTCCTGGAGGTCAATCAGTTGACGGGACCAAATTATTCGGATTGGATCCGAAATTCGGATCTTGTCTTATCTGCGGAGCGCGTCTCGTATGTGCTAACCAAGGACAAGATAGCAAACCTGAAGACTGCGGAAGATAAATCATATATTGAGAAATATGATGAAAACCATAATCTGGCAAGGTGTTATATCCTTGGGTCATTGTCCAATGTGCTTCAGAAGCAATACGTGGAAATGAACCATTGCCAAGAGATCATGATGAATATGAAGGAAATGTTTGGTGACATAAACCGCACACAACACGACAATGTGATGAAAGAGCTTATTTGCTGCAAGATGCAGGAAGGGACCTTTGTCTGCGAACAAGTACTCAAAGTGTTTGGGTACCTTTCTGAATTGGAAACCCTGGGAGCCTACATGTTTTCTGATATGCAGGTTGATTTCATTCTCCTATCGCTCCCTAAGTCTTTCAAAAACTTTGTTGTATCTTATCGCATGAGCAAAGGTGATTTCACTAACGCCGGGCTGTTAGCTGCATTAAAATCTGCTAAAGACGTGATGAGGAAGGACGACCCCTCTGCTAGTGCAATGGCTGCACAAGTAAGAGGAAAGCGTGGTCGGAAGTAAGGTTCTCGGAAGGGCCCGACCCAGAAGAGAAAGAAGAAGAATAAAGGAGTTGATTCATCATCTAGTGCTTCCACACTAATGACATCGAAGAAGTTCGATGTCTGTCACCACTGCAAGAAGCCAGGGCACTGACGGCGTAACTACCCAGATTACCTGAAGTCTGCTGACAATGGTAAAGCCCCAGCAGGTATGAAATCTACTTTCATCATTGAAACTAGCTTTCTCGTTGGACGAGAAGAAAGTTGGGTTGTAGATTCTGATGCTTCTGTTCATGTATGCAATTCGTTGCATTTGTTTCAGGAAACTGGGAATCTGGAGCAAGGGAAGATAGTCATCCAGATGAGACCTGATGCAAGTGTTGCAGCAGTCGCCATCGGGACATGCAGACTATCATTATCTAGTGGTCGAGTCCTAGTACTTAAAGAGTGTCTTTATGTACCTGAAGTCAGTAGGAATTTGATATCTGTATCTAAGCTTGTTAGACATAGATATACCTTCCTATTCTGTAATAAGTTAGTCATTAATCAATATAATAAATTTATTACGGAAGGTGTTCTGACTTTTGGTGGACTTTATGAATTGTGCATTGATGAATGTGTCATAAATGTCACTATCACTGATAATAAAAACCCTAAAAGATCCAGGGAGAATGGCAATCATTCGAATATGATTTGGCATCAAAGGCTTGGTCATTTATCTGTTGATAGGTGTTGCGCACGAAATTTTGAGGACGGAAATTTTATATTGGTATATATGTCGTTGTTGTTCCCAAAATCCCGTGACAAACAAGCAATTTTTTCATTTTGCTACTTATTAACCTGTATAGCGGACTGGGTCGAACTGAGGGAGGCTACAATTCCCAAGGGTTATTCAATTAATCAGGAATCAATTAAGAGAAAATAAGAATCTCAAAGGACAACTATCCTTGGTTTTTGTGATTTTTTTAATCTTTTATTTTTTTATTTTCTGATTTTCAAATTTTTAGTGATTTTGATTTTGCAATTTTTTATTTTTCAAAAATAACACAAAGCAATATGCACAAGATCAAAAATGCGCACAACAACTCTTTTTTAATTTTCCAATTTATCAAAAATGCTCAGAAAAATCCAGAGAAAATATTTTTAGGTTTTAAAAGTTTTGAAATATTTTTGAGAATTTTTGTGGAATTTTCAGATGTTTTTGTATTTTTTTAAAAATCAAATAGTGAGAAAATGTGAAAATGTGCACAGCCTGGAGTAATTTGCAACTTAAAAAGATTTATGTATCCAAAACTCGTGATAATTATTTTTAAGACAAACTAGAAACAATTATCTACAAACATGAAATAAATCACTATTTTTGGATTTTTGAAGAATTTGCTATGATTTCTAGAAGATTTTTGATGTTTTTCAATTTTTTTGAGTTTTATAAATAATTAATCCTGAAAATTGGTCAGAAATTAAAAGACAATGGAATACTACAACTCAATTTTTTTGGAATTTTTGTAACAATATTTTGAATTTTTATGAATTTTGGAATTTCAAACAGGGAAAAATGACATGTTTTAGTTTTTTAATAATAATAAATGAAGGCAAAATGCAATGAAAATTTTATGCTAAGAAGATAATCGCATCAGCACAATTTTTGCAAAATTTTTGGATCACAAATAACTTTTATTTCATTCAAAGAGAGCAAGACTAACATTTAAATAAGTTTGGTTTTTGCACCAATAAATAGTAAAGATAAATCTCAGGGGAAAAAGCGCAATTTTACCACCATGGCATACGTTTGAGGCTCTAGTAGGGACTTCTTTGAAAGTTCTTAGCACATTAGGACCTATGTTGTAAATTTCCCAATAAATATTCAAGTCAAAACCCTAGGGAGGATTCTCTTCGTTTCCAAGCAATCACAAAGGAGAAGAGGGGTTGGCTGCCGCCTACCCTTCTCCCCACGCGCGGGCGTGACTTGAAGGAGGAGGGCGGCAAAGGCGTGGACGGGAGCTCGACTGACTCAGGCAGAGGGGCACTGCGCGCTCACGCGGGTCGGCGGTGGGGCACGTGTGCGGCGCGGACTCACGTGGGGGCGGTTGCGGGCGTCTACAGGCATGAGGAGGTCGCGACATCGAAGGACGGTTGGCGCTGGTGGCCACGAGCGGCGCTGCCGCCCCACGGAGGCGTGGTGGTGGTCCGCGCGCAGGTGCGGCTGAGGAGGATGCTGCTCGGGGCTTCGCGTGGTTGTTGTCACAAAATCACTATGGCATGTGTTTGAGGCTCTGACAGGGACTTCTTTCAAAGTTCCGAAAACTTTAGGACCTATGTTGCAAATTTCTCAATAAATATTCAAGTCAAAACCCTAGGGAGGGTTCTCTTCATTTCCAAGCAATCACAAAGGGGATGAGGGGTCGGCTGCCGCCCACCCTTCTCCCCACGCGCGCGTGATCGCCCGAAAAATCACTCGAACAACTAAGGGTAGGTAAAAATAGAACTCAGGTCGTTGCGACCTCAGTCGCTCGAGCAATATATCAGATCAATCATGAAAATCAAGTGAAGACCACCAAAATTAGATAAAAATCAAAGAAAATACGATAGCGATCCTCGCTATTGGATTAGCCTGGTATAGCGACCAGGGTCAGACTCAGGGAGCACGTGATGGCCTTGCGGCCTACGAAGTAGTCGAAAATATCGAAAAGTAAAAGACAATTATTTTTGGTGGATTTTTAATGTTTTTATATTTTTTTGGATTTTCAAATAATGAAGAAAATAAGGAAAACAAGGAAACAACCACCTATACACAATTTTTTAACTACTCAAAATTATTCCAAAAAATCAAACAAAAATATTTTTATGTTTTTTATATTTTTTACTATTTTTAGTTAATTTTTGGTAATTTTTTGATTTTTATTGAGTTCTATAAAAATCAAACAAGGCAAGAAAAGAAGGGTACTGTCCAGTCAGGTGTCAAGGGCCAATTTAAAATGCAAAATGGCCCTATTAAAGCTGAAGGTAATTTTCCTGTATAGTAGAAACTACAAAGAAGATTTAGGCACCAGAATTATTATTTTTGGGTTTTTCAATTAATTATTAGAATTTTTATGGGTTGTTAGGGGTTTTGTAATTTTTATGGTTTGTATAAATCCAAAAATGACCAAAATTGGTCAGAAAATCAAGCAAGGCAAAACAAGCAATCTACATTTTTTTGTAATTTTTAAAGGTGTTTTAATATTTTTTGGGATGTTTAAAGTCAGACAGTGAAGAAAATGCATGTTTTTGAATATTTAAAAATAATAAATGCAATAAAAAATGTCTCCAAAATTTATAAAAAATTTTAAACCATGGCAGGAGCCATGTGTCCAATTTTCATTAAATTTGGAGTTAATTTTCTATTTTATTAAAAATAAAAAGAAGGGTACAGTGCACAGGGACCTGTATGCAAATAACACAAGTTTCAGGGGGTCCGGTGCAATTTCTCCAAGAAAACACGTGCATGGCGCATGTCCTGGGCACTCAGGGACCTAATTGCAAAGAAAATAAGGTTCCTGGACTAATTAGTAACAAGTACTAAAAGTCCGGGGGCCTTATTGTAAAATACCCACTAAATAACGCACATGCACATTAAAACCATTCATAGGGGTATATATGCAATTAATAAAAACTTTAAGTCATTCATTAACACCCTGCAACATAAAGGTCATACATGCAATTAACCCAAGAAAGCACGTGTCGACGCACGTGTTACACTATAGTCAGGGGTATCTAAGCAATTACCAAACACTACAGGGTCCACTATGCAAATTACCCAACGGAAATAAAATATCTAAAATATTTACAGGACTACAGCAGAACAACTAAGAAACTAAGGGCCTAAGAAGCAAATTACCCTTTATTAATGATCCAAGGGCTGAGCGCGCGCCACGTGGAGATCCAACGGTCCAGAATAGGGGACGCCTCGCTACTGAAACCTTTGGCACGATCCGACGGCTGGGAAGCTTCCACGTACGTGATCTGACGGTCGGGGAAAGGTGGTGCTTCTTCGTTCAGATCGAACGGTCTGGATCGACCCTCCTCACGATCGTGCGGTGCTGGCGCTCCTGGAATGGATGGCTCGGATTGAATCCGGAGCTGGAGGACGATCCAACGGTATCTGGAGGTCGAGGAAGAACTAATGGCCGTCGACCTTCGCTGGCTCGCTGCGTGCGCTCCCGGCCTCCTCGCGGGCTGCTGAATATCGGAGGAGCTTCGCCTTGGCCTTCCGCGTCTGTAGGACACCTCCGATGGAACAACGGAGCTCCGGAGAGCTCGGTCGACTAACAACCGCCCCGCACCCTATGTTAATTCGGTCAAATTAATGTCCAAATTAATTAATGTGATTCGTTGCAGTCGGATACGAGGGGTTAATCAAAAACCACTTATCGATTAATGTGAAGTTAATTTTAAGCGGCAAATTTTTTTACTTGGTGGAGTCCAAGGTCGATCTCAGGGAGGCATCTGTCTCCTTAGGTGAATTTAAGCAAGGATCCGAGTGTTGATTTACGAGGAGTAATTTTTTTGGTCTTTTTTAATTTTCTATGCAGACTTATGGAGACAATGCAGGCCAATTTAATGTTCAATTTAATTATAATATCAAATGAAGTCCAAAAATTATGAAAATTGACCAGATGATTAATGGTGATGAAAATGACCTACAATAATTTTTTAGAATTTTTCGACAATAAATAAATTTACTGTGAATTAAATGAACAGACAGGGTGATTTTCAGTATTTAATTTTTAATAAAAATCAAACCACAATTTTTCCAAGAACTAAAATTATCCTAGGTGGCTCTAATGATAAGGGACCTAGGAAAATTAACAGAACTTAATTTCACTGTGAAATGAATTAATTAAAATTAATCTAAGAAAATCACTTAACAATTTATTTAGGCCTCGATATGCGTGCAAATGCCATGAAATTTTTATGGTATGCTAAGAATAATGTCCTTAAGCTACTGTGAATTTTTGATGATTTTTGAAGGCACAGAGAATTAACTATAAATCAAAAGGTGTCACTGGGCAAAATATGTAAAAAATTCACCAATTAATTCATTAATAATTCATCTGAACTTACAAAAATATGACACATGGACCAATAGACAGAGGACAAAATTCCCAACAAAATGCAATTTTTAAATTTGCAAAATGATATAAAATGCAACCTAGGGATGCGTGCAAACACAGGGGTATAAATGCAATACAGGAAATTAAAATTACAATAAGCAAATATGCAGACAAGGACTAAAATGCAATTACCTATAATGTGGGGGACTCTTGTGCAAAATCTCCACAGGGCACGTGCTCCTCACGTGGGGTCTGCTTCACAGGGGCCTTTTTGCAAATATGAAAAGGTCCAGGGGCCTCTGTGCAATTTACCCAGGCCGCACGTGCTCCTCACGTGGGCGGCCTAGGCTCGGATGGCTGCGGCGACTCGGAGCGAGGATCGGGGGCTTTGGAGGTCCGGAGCGAGGCTCGGGTCGACCGAGCCTAGGCTTGGGGCCGAGGCTCGGTCTTCGTCGATGTGGCGGCCTGCGGGCCTTTGGATCAAGATCGATCCAAAGGATGGCGGTGATGACGCGTGGCGACGTGAGGAGCCGTCAGATCTGGATAGATCTTACAGTTGTCGATCGGGGCTGAAGATGTCGACGTGGCGTTCTCCTGTTCGTGGGATCAAGGATGATCCTACGGTCTTTGGCAGCTCCGGTGGTGAGTGACGCGGCTGATTGCGGGCCGTTCGATCAAGGTGATCGAGCGTCTCCTGGAGCTTCTTCCTCGACGGCCCTCCGCCTCCTGCGGAGGAGAAGGCGGGGCTCCGGCGATCGGGCTGCTGCTCCGCCCTTCCTTCCCGTCGTCAGTGGAGGTCGATGGCGAGTCAGAGGTGCTCCGGAAGATGCGCGGATGGTCGACGAAGCCTCCGGTGGCCTCAGGAGTGAGCGAGGTGGTCTGGGGCACGGTGCCGGTGAAGCTCGAAGGGAGCTCCGACGAGCTTCCGGCCAGTGAGATGGGTGTACTTGCAGGGGGTTAGCGGAGATAGCCGAAGCGTGCGCGTGCTCGTGGAGTCGTGCTAGGTGAAATGAGAGGCCTAAGGCGGGGCGAGATGGATCCGGTGATCGGGCTCCGCCCAGGTGGCGGAGCTGGCGTCGAGCGAAGGTGGGGTATGGTGATGGACGAAGATAATGGCAGCACGAGGATCGGAGCTCCGTTGCGGAGCTCGGAGGGACGGAGGTGGAGCGAGAAAACAACGATGGAGGGTGAATTAAATCAAAGAAATCGAACAAGAAAGTCAGAAGAAGATCAGAGAGAAGTGGAGGAATCTACCTGGGGAATGGAGCTCAGGTTTGAGCTCCAGGTCGTCGCTCGAAGGTCGGTAGATGGCCTGAGCTCACGCAGCTAGCGGATGGAGGCTGCAACACGGCGGTGGCGGCCGTGGATCTCGCCGGAGATGACACCCCTTCTTCGCTCAACGATTCAACTAATCGCTGTCACCAATTGGTAGGTCAGAGCTCAGGGAAGCTCTCTGGAGTGGCGGATGGGGGTGAAGTTGGCCGGTGATGGCGTATTTATAAGGTGAAGTTGGTGGCAGTGTTGGCGACGAGGCGAGGTTTGAGGGCGACGTGGGACTTCTATGGTGGAGGTGGTAGAGCGTGAGGGAGCTGGCGAGGGAGAGGGATGAGTGGGTCTCATCGTGGGAGTGTTGGCGGTCGGAGAGGATGGCTGACATGCATCCAAGAATAGGAAGGGGGCGCCCCTCCCGCAAGGCAAGGGACGTGGGAGAGAGGGGCACCTGGAGGTAGGAGACGAGGTCTCCACCGTTGGATCTTGTGATCCAACGTTGGTGATCAAAGCGGAAGGGGACGTGTAGGATTCGATCAGGGGCTCGGAGATGATGGGCTGTGGTGGAGCCACGTGGCGCGCTCTGCGCGAGGCGTTGACGTGCGGTTAAGATGGAGCACGGGGAAGATCTGACGGCTATGGAATTAGGCGCGCGTGGGCAGAGCTGGGCCGTTGGATCTGAAGCGAGATCCAACGGCTGAGGTCGCAGGCGGATGAGGCGAGGGGAAGCGGGCCGCGTGGCGCAACCAGATGGCGCCACGTGGCCTGCTTTGAGTGGCTGGAAGAAGAGACACGTGTAGAGAGAAGAGGGAGCCGAATTTGGAAAAACTCAAAACAGGAAAGTTGCAGATCTCGATGAGATCAACAAGTTTCATGTTGACCAAAGACGGAGATGAGGTCAGATATGATACATAAATACAAGGATACATAGATATACATATGTAGTGTACAAAGTGGCCCAAAAACCCAACTTTATCATACAAGCTCCAAATTCAATGAAATTAGTCTCATTTTAAAGGTCTTTTAATGTGTAGTATTCTAAGAGTAAGTAGACCTAATTCGGAGTTTGCATGAGGGCTTAATGTGCATTCTAGTGTACAGGGGTTCTAGGGCTTTATTGACTATTTTACAAGGGGGATTTTTGGCATTCTTCCCTATATTATTAACTAAGGAATACATATTATAGAGAAGAGGTTATTTTAGTGAATGGGTATTTTACAAGGGATTTTTGGCTTCTTATTTAAATGTAAATGGACTACTAAAATGTATGAATTATGGATGCATGCATGAATGTTATTTATGCAATATAAAGGAAAATATGCCTCTATTTGCTCGGGAACAAGGCTCTATTTTTGACTTTTGAAGTGATGAATCACAGATTCATCAGCCCCCTATACTTAAACCTTGCTCGTCCCCGAGCAACTAAATGAAATGCAAGAGTGAAATGAGATTGGGTTCCATACCAAGGTCATGAACAAAAGTTAAAAATAGAGCTTGACTCGACCTTTGGATTAATCATGTGTCGGAACCTTATTGGGATCTGAGTTTAAGACTTAACAGACTTCAAGTTCCACAAGTCTTCTATTCAAGACTCCTCAACTCACCTGATCAGAACAAGTCTACATACACAAACTCTAATGACCATGAATCTTTTCATGCAGTGTAAGTGATATATGACTCCCCACCTCAGAAGTAACAAAGAAACAACCTCCCCCAACCTGGTAACTCTAATGCCTCGGTCTAGCAACTCTTTCCTCGAGAAGCGGGGTATTCCCTTCTAAGTTCAAGTTCAACCGGCTCAAGAAGAGGGGGAAGAAGTATAGACTTTTGGGAGCTCAGCCAGTGTAGCTAAGTCTCCCGCTGCAAGCTTCATGAGATGTAACATGGTGACCATAAGCTTTTGCTTTTCTTGACTACGTACACTCCGGTGGGGTTATTAAATTTTCAATCCGACCCACCATTTTTTGAAGTTCTTTTTGGCATTTTTTTTCAAAATGCCTCTGTACAACATATCTACATGGTGCAGCATATATACAAGAAATTTCCTCTTGAGCCAGTAGACTATCCCTCTTTTGAAGCTTTATTGCAACCCACTGCTTCTGTCTTTAGCCTTCATCACCACTAGGCCAAGTTGAGACGCACTTCCTTCACTAGAAGAAGAAGAGAGGTTCCGCCTAGAAGTACTACCCTCATATGCTACCCCAAGCTAGAGGAAACTGCCTCCTCATCACCTCATCCGTAGAGAGCCATGTGTAAAGTGCTGGTGCACGTCAAGCCATTGTCTCTAAGAGTCATGTGTGTGTTGTTAAGTGCTCTACTCAGGCTTGTCAAGATGACATATGAACATAGACTTGCAGACTTAAAGAATTAAGTCACCTGACCTGGAAAATCTTAACTCCAGTTCCTATAAGGTTCCTCTGAAATTAGGTGGATTAAGGTCAAATCATTTCCATCCTCAATATCTGCTCATAACTTGGTCCAGAACCCACTAGCTTTTCACTTTGCATATGCAAAGTATGCAGATGAGATGAGATGTCATGCTATGAAAAATGCAAGACTCTTTTTATTTTTCTTGGATGTAGATATAATATGCATGAGTAAATAAGAAGCCTCTTTTCATTATTTAATTATTATTATTATATTTTTTTTTATTTTTACCCACCCGTAATTATTGTAAGATATATACAAAAATACGCGAAAGTACGAGCTATGGGTAAAGTATATATGTAATATATACACGCCCCCCTATACTAAGCATGTGCTATGTCCTCAGAGCACGAAGAGCGAGGAAAAAGACATAGCTCGTGCTAAGCGTAGGAGAGCCAAAAGTAACAAAAAGTATAGAAGTCGTCTCGCCCCCCTATACTTAGGCTCTGGCAGCTTAAGTGTAGAAGAAGATCAGAAATGGGGTGGACGAGGGAAAGATGGGTAGTGGATAAGTATCAATGCGGGCATCGATCCCCCTATACTTAGGCTCAGGTCAGCCTAAGTATCGGTAAGAAATGAGTATGAGGACCAATGTGATCTGGAGAATGTACATTGAACTGACTCAGATGACCCCCTCCCCCCTATACTTAGGATCTGGTCATCCTAAGTATAGTCCAAGATAATGGTTCGATGATGTGGGGAGGTGTTTACTAGAATCGCGGGGGTAAAGGATAGGATGTACAAGACTGATGGTATACACATATGAGTTGGTGTGAATCTTTCAAGATGCTGCTGATGGCTGGAGTTCATTGCTGCAAGGTCTCATACGCGGCTTGAGGTGTATCTGCTGTATCTGTCTCGCGCATGAATACAATCTCCTCCACATGGACTAACTGTTCATTGGATTCGACGAAGTGCTTCAACAGCTGCCCATTCACTAGGAATGTCGGTGCGTCATCTGCGAGATCTGAGATCTCGACACATCCACTATCATGCACCGTACGTACGACAAATGGTCCCGTCCACTTAGACTTTAACTTGCCTTGGAAAATCTTCAGCCTAGCATTGAACAACCATACCTTCTGTCCAGGAACAAAAGTCTTTCGTCTGATATATCTATCATGCCAACGCTTCACATTGTCCTTGTACACCAAACTGTTGTCGTATGCTCGGTTTCTGACTTCCACAAGCTCATTCAGATCCATGTCTCTCTGTTTCTGACCCAGGTGTGTGTTCCAGTTGACCTTTTTTATTGCCCATTCTGATTTGTGCACTAACTCTGCGGGCAAATGGCACGGCTTTCCGAATACCATTCGGAATGGGGAGGTGCCTAACGGTGTCTTGTAAGCCGTCCTATACGCCCAGAGGACTTGATCCAAGATCTGTGACCAGTCCTTCCTGTCCGGGCGGACAAGCTTTTGCAATATGGTTTTCACCTCCCTATTCGACACCTCAGCCATACCATTGGTTTGTGGGTGGTAAGGACTCGCGACACGGTGTTCGATGCCGTAGTCCTTCAGGAGTTTCTTCACCTCCTGATTCACAAAGTGGCTACCCCCGTCTGATATCATCATTTTGGGGATCCCGAACCTAGAGATTATGTGCTCTCTGATGAATTTACAGACAGTCCTGCTGTCTGCGGCTCGGGTCGGGATAGCCTCCACCCATCTGGACAGATAGTCTACCGCCAGAAGGATATATTCGAACCCGTGGCTGGCAGGGAATGGGCCCATGAAATCGATGCCCCAGGCGTTAAAGACATCACAAATGATGACCGGCTGCATTGACATCTCATCCTTGGAACCAACGGTTCCTCCCATTCTCTGGCAAACTGGGCATGACTTCGCGAAGGCAGTGGCATCGCGAAACAGAGTCGGCCAGTAGAAGCCACACTGAAGTACCTTCCATGCGGTCCTCTTCCCGGAGTGGTGTCCTCCTGCCTCTAAGCTATGGCATAAAGAAAGGACACTCTGGTATTCCTCTTGAGGAATACAACGTCTCCAGACACAATCCGGTCCTTCAAAGAAAAGGATCGGATCCTCCCAATGGTAGTGTCTAGCGTCCGACTTTAGTCGGTCGATTTGGCTCTTGGGCCAATCCTTGGGAACTTTCTTGGAGACAAGATAGTTCACGATATTGGCGTACCATGGGAGTGAGTCGATAACAAAAATCGACTCGTCAGGGAAGGAGTCTCGAATCGGGGAAACCTCGGAAGTATTAAGATCTTCGAGACGAGAAAGATGATCGGCCACTACGTTCTTCTTTCCAGGTTTATCACGGATGTCCAAATCAAACTCTTGGATAAGTAAAATCCAACGAAGAAGACGCGCCTTCGCGTCCTTCTTCTCCATCAAATACCGTAGTGCCGAGTGGTCCGTGAACACAGTTACCTTGGATCCAATTAGGTGAGATCTGAATTTGTCCAAGGCAAACACTACCGCAAGCATTTCTTTTTCCGTAACCGTATAGTTACGCTGAGCAGTATCAAGCACTTTGCTTGCGTAGTGAATTGCAAACGGGACGCCATCTCTTCTTTGTCCCAATACAGCCCCAATAGCATAATCAGAGGCATCCGTCATGATCTCAAAGGGTAGGGACCAATCTGGGGCTTGTAGTATGGGTGCGTCCATGATCATTCCTTGTAACCGCTTAAAGGCCTCAAGACATTTGTGATCTACAATAAACTCCATGTCTTTGCCTAGAAGCTCAGTTAGCGGTCGGGCAATCTTAGAAAAATCCTTAATGAATCTCCGATAAAATCCAACATGCCCGAGGAACGACCGCAACTGCTTTACGTTGGTGGGTGGCTGGAGTCGTCTGATCACATCCACCTTGGCAGGGTCAACCTCCATTCCTCTCTTGGAGATGACATGCCCCAACACTATGCCCTCCGTCACCATGAAGTGACTTTTCTCCCAGGAGAGCACCAGATTGACCTCACAACATCTTTTGAGGACTCGGTCCAGATTCCTAAGACATGAATCAAAAGAATCGCCGTGGACCGAGAAGTCGTCCATGAAGACTTCCAGGAATTCGCCGACCATTTCGGCGAATACAGCAATCATGCACCTTTGAAAAGTACCTGGAGCATTGCATAGCCCAAAAGGCATGCGCCTGAAAGCATAGGTACCAAAGGGGCATGTAAATGTGGTCTTTTCCTGGTCCTCCGGAGCTATGGCTACTTGATTGTAGCCCGAGAACCCATCAAGGAAGCAGAAGAATTCTTTCCCCGCTAATCTTTCTAGGATCTGATCAATGAACGGTAGGGGGAAATGATCCTTCTTCGTCGCGGCATTCAAGCGTCTGTAATCCACACAGACGTGCCACGACGTGGGTACTCTCGTCACGATCTCCTCTCCGTCCTCGTTGGTGGTCGTCTGAATTCCTGACTTTTTCGGTACAACATGGATTGGGGCCACCCACTTAGAGTCGGAGATTGGGTAAATGAAACCCGCGTCGCACCATTTTTCTATCTCTTTTTTCACAACCTCTCGTAAATTTGGATTCCACCGGCGTTGGAATTCACGAGAGGGTTTGGCTTCGTTCTCCAAGTAAATATGGTGCGAACACAGAGCGGGATTTATCCCGTGGAGATCGGAAATACTCCAGCCTATTGCCTTGCGGTTCTTCTCCAGGATCTCTAGCAAGCGAGATTCCTGCTCCTCGGTCAATTGCGAACTGATAATGACCGGAAATTTCTTGTCTTGGCCCGCAAGGAAGGCATATTTCAGGGTTGTGGGTAGAGGTTTGAGCTCAGGAATAGTGTGATCGTCTAAGAAGTCTGGCTCAGTCTGTTCTGGTTCAGTGTTGCAAGTGGCTGGATCGTCTTCTGTGATAGCTGCCACCAAGCGTGGCTCTAGAGTCGGATCGTCAAAGGTTTCCATACAATCGGCAAACGCCTCGTCCGACTCGTCATCCTCATCTTCCGATTGTCCTAAGGATGTAAGGACTGACAGGCCCAACTGGGCCTCTATGTCATCGAATATGTAGGGCGATGCAGGCTCAGAGCTGTACTCGTTCCTGAGGATCTCGCAGACTGACTCATGCACTGGATCATCTTCAAAGGAGATGGACACATCGATGCTGGCTGGGTTCTGTCTCCATGGCCCAACTACGTCTACATGCTCACAGTCTGTTCCGGTAGAAGAGTACTCGGTGCTGGATTCGGAGTCCGGTCTCTGCCATCTTGTCTGCTTCATCTCAAGTTCCTCATCTCCGTCTGGAGTTTGGAACTGAATCTTCCCATTCTTATGATCAAATAAGGCCCCCGCTGTTCTGAGGAAGGGCCTACCTAAAATGATCTGGGAATCTCTCCAATTACGAGGGGTTTCCATATCCAGGACAGTGAAGTCCACCATGTATTCTTGCCCCTCGACTTTGATCACAATGTTCCTTAACTCTCCTTGGGACCTCTTAGTGGATTTGTCAGCAAACTGCAGAATAGCTCTAGATTTCCTAAGAGGTCCGAGATTAAGCCGCTCATAGAGGGATGTGGGCATCAAGTTGATCGAGGAACCATTGTCCAGGAGAGTGCGTGCAAACGCGATGTCATCAACATGACTCACTACATAATGTGCACCCATGTCTCTTCGTTTCCGAGGAAACGAGTTCTTTATTGCACAAGTCGTGGCTACTGATAAAACGTGTTTCTCAACACGACTTCTGGTCTTCCTGCTAACCCTAGTAGGTGTGCATCTCACCTTAAGATATTTTTAGAATGCAGTGGTCATTTCCACGAACTTGTCAAAAGGGATTCTGACCTTGATGTGTTTATTGCAAAATTCAGCCATCTCAGGGTCATCTTTTTGGATTTTTTGATTTTCTTCTTTCCACCCTTGAGAGCTCGGGGGAAAGGGATTATTGACTCCAACTCAGGTTCTGGAACTGAAATATTCTCATTAACTGCTGGAACTGAGTTCTTAACATGACTCTGACTCTGATATAGACTCGGACTTGGACTCTGACCAAAAAGAAAATGCTGAGGCGAAACCGGTGACGCTTCTTCCGCTTCTTCTGGACGATCCTCCTCAGATGGAGGTGCGGGCTCATCGGTGTCGTCTGACTCTACGTGATGCGGGAATGCTGCTTCGAGGACTCAGATGTCCTCTCTTCTGCTGGCGATGGTGGTGGTGATGCTCCTCCTCTTCTTCCTCCGAATTCTCCTCAGGTAGATTCTCGGAGGCTCCTTCCTTCTGCGCCCGTGCCCGATCAGGTATGGTCACGGTCCTTCCGCTCCTGAGGGACATATGATTGACATTATCGTACGAAAGGATCTCATGTTCAGATAAGTAATTATCTGAATAATATACCTGATCTCGAGGTCGGTTCTGGCCCTGGTGTATGCTGTTTGGGTTGGCCTGAACTTGTGCGGGAATTGGGGTCCTTGGCACCATTTGTTGGTCCTGGTTACGAGAGACCCGATTGATGTCGGTCCTCATGTCAAGGTAGTCATTCTGCATCTGTTGGACCCTATCAGACAGGGTCTGGATCTCCAAGGTGAGTGACTCCAATTCGGTGGGCTGGGCTTGCTGCTATGTTTGATGCCATCCTGTATTGGCCTTGCTGGCCGTGCCGATACTGTTGCTGATGGGACGGTGCTGGCCCCTGCTGGTAAGTGCGCTGCTGCGGCTGGTACCCCTGTTCTGGCCTGGACTGGAAGCGCGGAACGACGACGGGCCTGGTTTCTTGGTAGACTGGGGATGGGCGGTGTGGCCTGATCCTTCCCCATCTCGATTTGCCGGACTATTGGGTCACGACTATACCACAGCCCGTTGATCTCGTATACTGGTGGAGGCTCCTCCGTTTCCACTTGTGGGGGTGCATGATGGTTCTGCTGGGTATAAGTCTGATCCCAGCTGCTCTGAGACCCCGATGCCTGTTCCTGTACAAGATGGACTCGATGTACAGGTACAGGTGGTGCAGAAGGGGCAGGTAGCTTGATCTTAGCTACCTTTTCAGAGAGTTCCTCCACTTTCTTTGGAAGGCTCGAAAGAGACTCCATCTCCGCGACTCTCTTATGGATCTGCTCGACCATGGTAAGCTTGTCGGCAATCATCCCCATGCTGGGGATGAGGTCTTCAGTCAGATCTGCTACAGTCCTTCGAGTTGTCTCATTGGATAGGATTGAGGGAGACAACTGATAGGCCCTTGTGGGCCTGTGACCTGCCGGTTTCCGCCATCTGCTCTAGGATCTTCCATACAGCATGCTCGTTTTTGTTCAGATAGCTTCCCCCACAGGCGGCACTGACTAACCCCTGCATCTCTGGGGTTAAACCACAGATCAAGGTCTGGACTAAGATCGCCTTTGAAATGCCGTGGCAGGGGCATTTCTGTACTAAATCATTGAACCTATCCCAAGCATCATGGAAAGGTTCACTAGGTGCTTGGGCAAAGATGGCGATCTTTGTTCTCATCTGGTTTGTCCTACTGAGAGGGTAGAACTTCTTCAAGAATAGATCCTTGAACTACATCCAGGTATTGCATACCACCCCTAAGTTTTTCAACCAATGAGCCGCCTTATCACCTAAGGCAAAAGGGGTGGCCTTCAGCCGAATATAATCTTGGCCAACATTGGGATGACTAAGATTGTTGCACACCAACTCGAAGTCACGGAGGAAAGTGTATGGTTCTTCATTAAGGTTTCCGTTGAACTTCGGAAGCAGACTAAGGAAGTGGGGCTTCAGCTCAAATGCCTGGGCAGGAACTGCAGGTGCCAACCAGTTCTGAATCTCGTTCTCTGCCGGGTTATAGGTATCAACCATTGGTCGGTCGATTACTTCTGCTACTATGATCCGTCCCATCCGCGCCGTGAGATCTGCATTCTTCTGTTCGGCTTCAGCGAGGCGAGCAAGAATCTGTTTTATTTGTTCCTCATCTGGTGGTACTTTTGGCGGCATCTCGTCCTCCAGTCCTGGGGGGGAAAGTAAGGTCGATGTCAGAGGATAACTCAAGGAAAGGATTACCGAGGCGATGATCTTCCTCGATAATCTCGGAGGAGATGAAAGGGTTGGTTGGAGAGTGACCACCCTGAGTATGAGGGAACCAAGACTCAAGAGGGTCATGAGTCCTGGGTGGTCCAAGGTGCGCTTGGGCCGATGAAGACGAGTCACTTGGGGGACTCATAGAGAGATCGGTGAATAATGCGTCGAGATCTCCCCAATTACTCATCTTGATGTGACGAGAAGAAGATAGGGTTTTTACACCTACCTGAAGCAAGCAAAATCAATCCAAAACCCTGAGTTCACACTCAACACCTGTGAAGGACTCGAAATCGAGTCCTATTAATCTTGTAATTTTTAAGTGTGATTTTTCAAACAAGATAGCAAGGATTACGCAGCCTATAGGGAAGTCGGCTTAGAGCCGGATGCGTCTTCCCTGTTTATCCTGTCGCCTAAGATACCTCCGATCGTCCCTTTCTGCGCTCCTATCCGGAGTGGGGACTCAATGACGTGCCCCTATCTACCTGCAAGCAGGCGGAGGCTGACAAAGCTAGGCCTTGTCGCAGAGTACCGCTGGTTCGCCCCTATCTACCCGCGAAGGCGGAGGCTACTTGGTACTTGTCAATGAGCTTAAAAGTATCCCACTCGTGATATTTGCTAAGATCAGTTGGCTCGTGATATGGAAGGCGGGGATCTGGGCTCTGCCTTAAGGTGTTCACACACACTCAAGTACCCTCACTCAGCTTGAAAACAAGGTCGGGGATTAATCTCCCGTAAACAATTTTCAGATTTTATTCTCTTTTTTTGGTCAATACTGTTAGCAGTCCCGATTTTTAAAGTTAAGTTGTCACTTTAATTAGTCCACCACAAAGCACGTCTATCGGACAGTCCCAATTTCCTGTTTAATTTAAGTGAGAAAATCAGAGGGGGAAATCGAGAAAAGCCGATGCACGAAAATCGATGATGCTATGCTGAGTAGAGAATACTTACAGTGATCCCTTCGCTTTTTTATGCAGGATGCAATACAGAATTGAAATCTTTTTACTCTACATGCAAATGCAAGGATGAAAAGCCGCTCCTAGACAGGCAGTTCTATTAGCGTGAAGAACAGTTTAATTTTGACTAAGTACTGCGGTCTAGGTGCGTCTTTTAAGTGTATTGTGTGCTCCTATTGATTACGAGCACAAACAATTCCTAGAATGACTCAAGGAGCCGCTAGTGCAAGCTAAGTTACAATTCACCCACACAGCACACGGACACAGTTTCACTATCTTTATACACGCGAGATCCCAAACGGGAACCGCTGGAAATGATGCGAAAGAAAAAGAAATAAAATAAAATGTAATTACAAAGCCTCTCTTTCACTCAACAAAAATTTAATTGCTAAGTCCTCGAAGCGTCGCCGACTCCTCGTGGTCCTCGCACAAAAAATAAATGGAGGTCAGAGAGTAACACAAAAATAAAATAATGTAAAAATAAAGGAGAGAAAATAATTACAAGAAAAACCGGGGGTCAGGCTACCCGGGGAATGAAAATCAAACGCTCAATAATTTTGCTAAAATTTAACCTAAGCCGTGCCTCCCCGGCAACGGCGCCATTTTAACAACTGCCCCGCACCCTATGTTAATTCGGTCAAATTAATGTCCAAATTAATTAATGTGATTCGTTGCAGTCGGATACGAGGGGTTAATCAAAAACCACTTATCGATTAATGTGAAGTTAATTTTAAGCGGCAAATTTTTTTTACTTGGTGGAGTCCAAGGTCGATCTCAGGGAGGCATCTGTCTCCTTAGGTGAATTTAAGCAAGGATCCGAGTGTTGATTTACGAGGAGTAATTTTTTTGGTCTTTTTTAATTTTCTATGCAGACTTATGGAGACAATGCAGGCCAATTTAATGTTCAATTTAATTATGATATCAAATGAAGTCCAAAAATTATGAAAATTGACCAGATGATTAATGGTGATGAAAATGAATGACCTACACTAATTTTTTAGAATTTTTCGACCACTAAATAAATTTACTGTGAATTAAATGAACAGACAGGGTGATTTTCAGTATTTAATTTTTAATAAAAATCAAACCACAATTTTTCCAAGAACTAAAATTATCCTAGTGGCTCTAATGATAAGGGACCTAGGAAAATTAACAGAACTTAATTTCACTGTGAAATGAATTAATTAAAATTAATCTAAGAAAATCACTTAATAATTTATTTAGGCCTCGATATGCGTGCAAATGCCATGAAATTTTTATGGTATGCTAAGAATAATGTCCTTAAGCTACTGTGAGTTTTTGATGATTTTTGAAGGCACAGAGAATTAACTATAAATCAAAAGGTGTCACTGGGCAAAATATGTCAAAAATTCACCAATTAATTCATTAATAATTCATCTGAACTTACAAAAATATGACACGTGGACCAATAGACAGAGGACAAAATTCCCAACAAAATGCAATTTTAATTTGCAAAATGATGTAAAATGCAACCTAGGGATGCGTGCAAACATAGGGGTATAAATGCAATACAGGAAATTAAAATTACAATAAGCAAATATGCAGACATGGACTAAAATGCATTACCTATAATGTGGGGGACTCTTGTGCAAAATCTCCACAGGGCACGTGCTCCTCACGTGGGGTCTGCTTCACAGGGGCCTTTTTGCAAATATGAAAAGGTCCAGGGGCCTCTGCACAATTTACCCAGGCCGCACGTGCTCCTCACGTGGGCGGCCTAGGCTCGGATGGCTGCGGCAGCTCGGAGCGAGGATCGGGGGCTTTGGAGGTCCGGAGCGAGGCTCGGGTCGACCGAGCCTAGGCTTGGGGCCGAGGCTCGGTCTTCGTCGACGTGGCGGCCTGCGGGCCTTTGGATCAAGATCGATCCAAAGGATGGCGGTGATGACGCGTGGCGACGTGAGGAGCCGTCAGATCTGGATAGATCTAACGGTTGTCGATCGGGGCTGAAGATGTCGATGTGGCGTTCTCCTGTTCGTGGGATCAAGGATGATCCTACGGTCTTTGGCAGCTCCGGTGGTGAGTGACGCGGCTAATTGCGGGCCGTTCGATCAAGGTGATCGAGCGGCTCCTGGAGCTTCTTCCTCGACGGCCCTCCGCCTCCTGCGGAGGAGAAGGCGGGGCTCCGGCGATCGGGCTGCTGCTTCGCCCTTCCTTCCCGTCGTCAGTGGAGGTCGATGGCGAGTCGAAGGTGCTCCAGAAGATGCGCGGATGGTCGACGAAGCCTCCGGTGGCCTCAGGAGTGAGCGAGGTGGTCTGGGGCACAGTGCCGGTGAAGCTCGAAGGGAGCTCCGACGAGCTTCCGACCAGTGAGATGGGTGTACCTGCAGGGGGTTAGCGGAGATAGCCGAAGCGTGCGCGTGCTCGTGGAGTCGTGCTAGGTGAAATGAGAGGCCTAAGGCGGGGCGAGATGGATCCGGTGATCGGGCTCCGCCCAGGTGGCGGAGCTGGCGTCGAGCGAAGGTGGGGTATGGTGATGGACGAAGATAATGGCTGCGCGAGGATCGGAGCTCCGTTGCGGAGCTCGGAGGGACGGAGGTGGAGCGAGAAAACAATGATGGAGGGTGAATTAAATCAAAGAAATAGAAGAAGAAAGTCAGAAGAAGATCGGGAGAGAAGTGGAGGAATCTACCTGGGGAATGGAGCTCAGGTTTGAGCTCCAGGTCGTCGCTCGAAGGTCGGTAGATGGCCTGAGCTCACGCAGCTAGCGGATGGAGGCTGCAGCACGGCGGTGGCGGCCGTGGATCTCGCCGGAGATGACACCCCTTCTTCGCTCAATGATTCAACTAATCACTGTCACCAATTGGTAGGTCGGAGCTCAGGGAAGCTCTCTGGAGTGGCGGATGGGGGTGAAGTCGGCCGGTGATGGCGTATTTATAAGGTGAAGTTGGTGGCAGTGTTGGCGATGAGGCGAGGTTGAGGGCGACGTGGGACTTCTATGGTGGAGGTGGTAGAGCGTGAGGGAGCTGGCGAGGGAGAGGGATGAGTGGGGCTCATCGTGGGAGTGTTGGCGGTCGGAGAGGATGGCTGACGTGCATCCAAGAATAGGAAGGGGGCGCCCCTCCCGCAAGGCAAGGGACGTGGGAGAGAGGGGCGCCTGGAGGTAGGAGACGAGGTCTCCACCGTTGGATCTTGTGATCCAACGGTGGTGATCAAAGCGGAAGGGGACGTGTAGGATTCGATCAGGGGCTCGGAGATGATGGGCTGTGGTGGAGCCACGTGGCGCGCTCTGCGCGAGGCGTTGACGTGCGGTTAAGATGGAGCACGGGGAAGATCTGACGGCTATGGAATTAGGCGCGGCGTGGGCAGAGCTAGACCGTTGGATCTGAAGCGAGATCCAACGGCTGAGGTCGCAGGCGGATGAGGCGAGGGGAAGCGGGCCGCGTGGCGCAACCAGATGGCGCCACGTGGCCTGCTTTGAGTGGCTGGAAGAAGAGACACGTGTAGAGAGAAGAGGGAGCCGAATTTGGAAAAACTCAAAACATGAAAGTTGTAGATCTCGATGAGATCTACAAGTTTCATGTTGACCAAAGATGGAGATGAGGTCAAATATGATACATAAATACAAGGATACAAGATATACATATGTAGTGTACAAAGTGGCCCAAAAACCCAACTTTCTCATACAAGCTCCAAATTCAATGAAATTAGTCTCATTTTAAAGGTCTTTTAATGTGTAGTATTCTAAGAGTAAGTAGACCTAATTCGGAGTTTGCATGAGGGCTTAATGTGCATTCTAGTGTACAGGGGTTCTAGGGCTTTATTGACTATTTTACAAGGGGGATTTTTGGCATTCTTCCCTATATTATTAACTAAGGAATACATATTATAGAGAAGAGGTTATTTTAGTGAATGGGTATTTTACAAGGGATTTTTGGCTTCTTATTTAAATGTAAATGGACTACTAAAATGTATGAATTATGGATGCATGCATGAATGTTATTTATGCAATATAAAGGAAAATATGCCTCTATTTGCTCGGGAACAAGGCTCTATTTTTGACTTTTGAAGTGATGAATCACAGATTCATCATCGACTCCGACGGAGGAGAAGCTCCTGGGCTCGAGTTGGAGGACCTCAGACAGTCCTCGTCGTACCTGCAAAATGGCACCAGAAGACTCCTGGGTCGAGGGCAAGGTGCCTCGACCCCGTCAGCGGTGATGGAGGTGATCGGTGCGGCGAGATGATCGAGCTCCGGTGATGCGACGACGGAGGAGCTCGAAACCCCAGCTCATGTGCGAGCTGGGTTGAATGGATGGGCGGAGAAGATGCGCGAGGGGAAGGCGATCGTGATGGGTGATTCCGATGGTCGGGACGAAGACTAGGGTGGTCGGAATCAAAGGTCGTCGGCGACGACCTGATTTGGGCGAAAATCAAAATTAAAGACAAGGAAAGAAAACTATGGTTATCTGGGCGGATGGGTCGACTGGGCTTGAGATCAGGGATCTCTGGGTCGTCGCCTCACGGGTCGTCGAGGCCCGAGGCTCGAGCTCTACCTTCAGGCGGAGCTCGGCAGCGCGAAGACGCCGGATCTAAGGTCCGGGCACCCTCTCCTCTCTGCGACACGGCCAACGGTGAGCTGTCACCTCGAGGAAGGCAATGGAGGTACTAGGATGGAGGATGGGGAGCCAAAGATGCCAGGAAGATGAGGCGGAGCTCGGAATTTATACAGCCAGGGTCCGACTAAAATCGATCGGGTAGGGCAGCTCAGAGCGCGGACCCCGAGGCGGGCATGCCGGCGAGGGTGTCGGATCTGGCAAGAACGAGTTGGACCCTGGGTTTGGGTGTGAGGTGATCAGGTCTGGAGGGGAGAAGATAGAGAAGTCGAGCAAAAAATCCAAACCCGCGAGAAAGAGGTCCGCGGGGGGCAGTTGACCGGAGGTCAACGGCCCCCGTGGACCAATCAGAATTTTCCAGGTTATAATTATTTAGAAATTCAAAATAAAATAGATAAAAGGCCGAATTAAGAAAAACTTAAATCATAAAAATTGTTTATTTATTTATAAACTATTTTTTGTGATTTTTAATTAAATTTTCGAAACAAAAATAGGGTATTTACAATATAGTACACTATATAGGTATATATACAACATTGATTTTTAATTTTTGATTTTTAATTAGTTATTTTTGTGATTTTTATTCCTATTTTATATTTTATTTATTTATAGCATAAAATTAGGAATAAAAAGGTATTTTTATTTTATTTTTATTATTTATATACAAGGGTGAAATAAATAGATATATACATCTATATACATGGTATATGTACAATGTTATTTTTGATTTTTAATTTTGTTCTTTTTATTTTGGTTTTTGTTTTTGTGGTTTTTATTTATTTATTTACATCATAAAAGGTAAAATATATACACATTTTTAGGGATTTAAATTTATTTATTTACAAGGTTAAATAAATATGGACGTGGTTGTATGTACAAGGTGGATATGTACAAGGGAGTTATTTTTATTTTCTTTTTAATTTTTTTCTATTTTTATCTTTATTTTGTATTTATAAATCTATACAAATATATACAAGCCCATTTTATTCTAATTTTGGAGGAAAATATTTTTATTTTATTTACAAGGATATTTACACACATGAGCTCCCTATCTCTCTCTACTTTGGCTTTTATGCGATCAGGCCCATGCTGAGCCCTCCCTTGGAATTCGGTCGCTCAATATTTATTCTAAATATCTCTCTCTTTTTCTTTTTTCTCTTTATTCTTTTATTTTTGCACAAAAACATGCTAATTATTAGTTTTTACACAATGCATGCTTTTGGTAATTATTTGTATTTACATGAATATACATGTATTTGCAAAGGTTTTTGTAGCTAAAATATAAGAATAAAGAGTGATGAATGGGTATTCAGCACCCCCCTATACTTAACTTTGCTACTCCCTTAGCAAACACTTATTTGAAAAAGAAGTGAATAAGAGAAAGAAAAAGAAAAGGAGGAGAATATACATGGATTAAGGATGATTATTAAACTCGCCTTCATTAAATTGAAATATGGAGCTCGACCAGATCTTTAGATTATTAATGTGTCGAAACCTTATTTGGACTTAAGCTTAAAACTCAACAGCCTCTAAGTTCCACCAATCTATGGACAAGACTCCTCAATAAACCAGATCAGAACAAGTCTACATACACAAACTCTAACGACCATGAATCTTTCCATGCAGTGTAAGTGATATGTAGCTCCCCACCTCAGAAGTGACAAAGAAACAACCTCCCCCAACCTGGTAACTCTAATTCCTCGGTCTAGCAACTCTTTCCTCGAGAAGCGGGGTATTCCCTTCTAAGTTCAAGTGCAACCGGCTCAAGAAGAGGGGAAGAAAATGAAGAATGGACCATGGCCAGTGTAGCCATGTATCCTTGGGAGCCCCAACCAGTGTAGCTAAGTCTCCTACTGCAAGCTTCATGAGATGTAACATGGATACCATAAGCTTTTGCTTTATTTGACTATATACACTCCGGTGGGGTTATTAAATTTTCAATCCGACCCACCACTTTTTTGGAGTTCTTTTCTTTTTGCACACATTTTTTTCATGTGCAACTGTACAACATATCTGCATGGTGCAGCATATATACAAGGAGTTTTTCCTCTTGAGCCAGTAGACTATCCCTCTTTTGAAGCTTTATTGCAACCCACAGCTTCTGTCTTTAGCCTTCATCACCACTAGACCAAGTTGAGATGCACTTCCTTCACTAAAAGAAGAAGAGAGGTTCCGCCTAGAAGTACTGCCCTCATATGCTACCCCAAGCCAAAGGAAACTGCCTCCTCACCACCTCATCCGTGGAGAGCTATGTGTAAAGTGCTGGTGCAAGTCAAGCCATTATCTCTAAGAGTCATGCGTGTGTTGTTAAGTGCTCTACTTAGGCTCATCGAGATGACATATGCTCATAGCCTAGTGGACTCAAAGAATTAAGTCTCAATGGACCTGAAAAGCCTTAACCCTAAGCCCTATACGGTTCCTCTTAGAATTAGGTGGATTAAGATCTTAATCAAGCTCCATCTCCCAATTTAATTCCAGGCTAGTTTAAATGTCAACTATGATCCAGGAAAAATTATACAAATATTTACAAAGATGCTATTTACAAACATTTACAATCGTGCAAAATTTTTGAAAAATGTTTTGAAACCATGGATGTATGCGTGAATGCAAGTTTTGCAAAAATACTTACAAACATTTACACAAGGTTTTTGCAAACTTTTTGTTTCCAAAATATTTTGGAAAAATTTTATATTATATACATAATTTTGATATGAAAATATTTACAAATCCTTTACACAAATTATTTTTCAATCATTTGTACAAAAATAATTTGTATAAATAAATAGGTATGTGCAAGATAAATTTTATATACAAGGGAGAAAAATTTTAAATTTTATGGGTTTTACAAAGTACGAGTTATGGCTAAAAGTATATATGAAATATATACACACCCCCTATACTTAGCTCGAACGATGTCCTCAGAGTGATCAAGAGCGATGAAGAAGACATAACTCGTGCTTAGTATAGGGACGTGAAAAGGAATGGCTATATACAGAGATGAATCAAAGAATAGAATGAATAGAAGATCAAGAGAGTCTCGGCTTCTCCCCCTATACTTAGGATCAAGTAATCCTAAGTATAGCAAGCTGTATATGAAGGGAAATTCGAGTTAAGGATGTACAGAATCTGCCCCCCTATACTTAGGGTGTAATATCCCTAAGTATAGGCAGCAAAACATGGGTAGAAAGGATAAAAAGAATACCCAAAGGTCCTACATCCCCCCTATACTTAGGGTAAAGTACACCCTAAGTATAACATAATCATAAGATGAGAAAAAGGGATGTGGGACTAAAGAATAGAGTGATATAGACAGCTGGATCTATACAGGTCGGAAGAACAGTGATAATCAGGCGTGAGATGCAATAGATGTGAGTCGAGAGACCACCTCTCACGCAAAATGAATAGGGGCAACATCAACGACCCGCGGCTCATGATCTAGAAATGGCTTGAGCCGCTGGCCGTTCACTCGAAAGGTACTCTCAGAAGACAACTTAGATATATCAATGCTCCCGTTGCCGTGTACCTTTCTCACAAGATAAGGTCCCTTCCATTTGCTCTGTAGCTTCCCTGGAAATAGACGAAGCCTAGCATCAAACAACCATACTCTCTGTCCAGGCTCAAAATGCTTGTGGCTGATATGAGAATCATGCCACTCTTTCACTCTCTCCTTATACTGTAGGCTGTTTGAGAAGGCGGTATCACGAAGCTCCTCCAGGGCTGCTAACTCTACCCTCCTCTGCTCTCCTACACTATCTGGATCTAAAAGAATATCTGTGACTGCCCAAAGTGACTTGTGCCTCAACTCAACAGGTAAATGGCACGGCTTGCCATAAACAAGGCGAAAAGGAGATGTGCCCAAAGGTGTCTTGAAAGACGTCCTATATGCCCACAAGACCGAGTCCAAAAGCTGTGACCAATCCTTTCGGTCAGGGCGGACGACTTTCTGTAAAATAGTCTTGATCTCCCTGTTCGACACCTCGACTAGACCATTCGTCTGTGGATGGTATGGAGTGGCAACTCGATGGTCTATGCCGAACTCGCTAGCAAGTGCCTTCACCTGGTCGTTGATGAAATGAGACCCCCCATCTGAAATCAATACTCGAGGTACCCCAAACCGTGTAATGATGTGCTTCCTCAAAAATCTGCAAATTGTCCTGGCATCAGTGGTTCGGGCGGGGATGGCCTCGACCCAACAACTCACATAATCGACGGTCAACAGAATGTACTCAAATCCCTGATTCTTAGGGAATGGACCCATGAAATCGATGCCCCATGCGTCAAAAACCTCACAGAAGTGAATGGGCTGCATCGACATCATATCACGCTGTCCACAAGTGCCCATCCTCTGACAGTCAGTACACCTCTTCACGAACTCATCAGAGTCCTTGAAGAGGGTAGGCCACCATAGGCCGGATTGGAGCACTTTCTGTGCCGTTCTCCTCTCTGAGTGATGTCCTCCTGCCTCCAGCTTGTGGCAGTAAGTAAGGACGCTGTGATTCTCCTCCTGAGGAATGCACCTACGCCAGATACTATCCCCTCCCTCATGGTAAAGGATGGGATCCTCCCAATGGTAAAACTTGGCCTTCGCGAGGAAGGTCTCAAGCCTCTGTTTGGGCCAATCTCGTGGAACTTTCTTAGCAACAAGAAAGTTCACAATGTCAGCATACCACGGGGAGAGGCGATAGCAAGGATCGCCTCATCTGGGAAGGTCTCACAAATGGGATCAATCTGCTCAGAATCCTCAGGCTGCTCTAAACGGGAGAGATGATCCGCCACCACATTCTTTACTCCAGGCTTATCCTTGATCTCAATGTCAAACTCCTGGAGTAGAAGGATCCTTCTAGTCAGTCTGGCCTTGGCATCCTTCTTTGCCATGAGGTATCGGATGGCGGTGTGATCAGTATACAAGCTCACTCTAGATCCAATAATGTAAGATCTGAACTTATCTAGGGCGAACACTACAGCTAGCATCTCCTTCTCTCTGACTGTATAATTCCGCTGCGCGGAATCCAATGTGCGGCTAGCGTAGTGGATAGCAAATGGGACTCCATCCCTCCTCTGTCCCAGCACGGCCCCCACGGCAAAATCGAAGGCATCCGTCATGATCTCGAATGGGAGAGACCAATCAGGCGGCTGGAGAACAGGAGCCTCTATAACACACTGCTTGAGAGTCTCAAACGACGAAAGACACTTGTCATCGACAAGGAACTCGGTGTCTTTCATTAGCAGATCAGTCAACGATCGGGCAACCCTACTGAAATCACGAATAAATCGCCGGTAGAAACCGACGTGCCCCAGGAATGACCGTAACAGCCGCAAATTGGACGACGGTGCAAGTTTTCAAATGACATCAACCTTGGCCGGATCAACCTCCATGCCCCTGTTGGAGATGATATGGCCAAGCACCGTCCCCTGAGTCACCATGAAGTGACTCTTCTCCCAAGATAGAACCAAGCGAACCTCTATACATCGCTGAAGTACTCGGTCTAGGCAGTCAAGACAGGAGTCGAATCCGTCGCCGTAAATCGAGAAATCATCCATGAAGACCTCCAAGCACTCCCCTACCATGTCCGAAAAGATCGACAACATGCATCTCTGAAAAGTTGCAGGGGCATTGCATAGCCCAAATAGCATGCGTCGGAAGGCATATGTGCCGAAGGGACATGTAAAGGTAGTCTTGTCTTGGTCCTCGGGAGCGATGGCCACCTGGTTGTAGCCTGAGTACCCATCCAGAAAACAATAGTGGCTCTTCCCTGCTAGTTTCTCAATGATCTGGTCTATAAAGGGCAGGGGGAAATGATCCTTCTTGGTAGCCTGATTGAGTCTCCTGTAGTCAAAAGAGGGATAGTCTACTGGCTCAAGAGGAAAAACTCCTTGATATATACTTTTAGCCATAACTCGTACTTTGTAAAACCCATAAAATTTAAATTTTTTCTCCCTTGTATATAAAATTCATCTTGCACATACCTATTTATTTATGCAAATTATTTTTGTACAAATGATTGAAAAATGATTTGTATAAAGGATTTGTAAATATTTTCATATCAAAATTATGTATATAATACAAAATTTTTCCAAAATGTTTTGGAAACAAAAAGTCTGCAAAAACCTTGTGTAAATGTTTGTAAATATTTTTGCAAAACTTGCATTCAGGCAGACATCCATGGTTTCAAAACATTTTTCAAAATTTTTGCACGATTGTAAATGTTTGTAAATAGCATCTTTGTAAATATTTGTATAATTTTTCCTGGATCCTAGTTGACATTTAAACTAGCCTGTAATTAAATAGGGAAATGGAGCTTGATTAAGATCTTAATCCACCTAATTCTAAGAGGAACCTTATAGGGCTTAGGGTTAAGGCTTTTCAGGTCCATTGAGACTTAATTCTTTGAGTCCACTAGGCTATGAGCATATGTCATCTCGATGAGCCTAAGTAGAGCACTTAACAACACACGCATGACTCTTAGAGACAATGTCTTGACTTGCACCAGCACTTTACACATAGCTCTCCACGGATGAGGTGGTGAGGAGGCAGTTTCCTTTGGCTTGGGGTAGCATATGAGGGTAGTACTTCTAGGCGGAACCTCTCTTCTTCTTTTAGTGAAGGAAGTGCATCTCAACTTGGTCTAGTGGTGATGAAGGCTAAAGACAGAAGCCGTGGGTTGCAATAAAGCTTTAAAAGAGGGATAGTCTACTGGCTCAAGAGGAAAAACTCCTTGTATATATGCTGCACCATGTAGATATGTTGTACAGTTGCACATTCTGATCGCCCGAAAAATAACTCGAACAACTAAGGGTAGGTAAAAATAGAACTCAGGTCGTTGCGACCTCAGTCGCTCGAGCAATAAATCGGATCAATCAAGAAAATCAAGTGCAGACCACCAAAATTAGATAAAAATCAAAGAAAATACGATAGCGGTCCTGGCTATTGGATTAGCCTGGTATAGCGACCAGGGTCGGACTCAGGGAGCACGTGATGGCCTTGCAGCCTACGAAGTAGTCGAAAATATCAAAAAGTAAAAGACAACTATTTTTGGTGGATTTTTAATGTTTTTATATTTTTTGGATTTTCAAATAATGAAGAAAATAAGGAAAACAAGGAAACAACCAACTATACACAATTATTTAACTACTCAAAATTATTCCAAAAATTCAAACAAAAATATTTTTATGTTTTTTATATTTTTTACTATTTTTGGTTAATTTTTGGTAATTTTCTGATTTTTATTGAGTTCTATAAAAATCAAACAAGGCAAGAAAAGAAGGGTACTGTCCAGTCAGGTGTCAAGGGCCAATTTAAAATGCAAAATGGCCCTATTAACACCTGAAGTAATTTTCCTGTATAGTAGAAACTACAAAGAAGATTTAGGCACCAGAATTATTATATTTGGGTTTTTCAATTAATTATTAGAGTTTTTATGGGTTTTTAGGGGTTTTGTAATTTTTTATGGTTTTTATAAACCTAAAAATGACCAAAATTGGTCAGAAAATCAAGCAAGGCAAAACAAGCAATCTATAATTTTTTTGTATTTTTTAAAGGTGTTTTATTATTTTTTTGTGATTCTTAAAGTCAGACAGTGAAGAAAAAGCATGTTTTTGAATTTTTAAAAATAATAAATGCAATAAAAAATGTCTCCAAAATTTATAGAAAAATTTACACCATGGCAGGAGCCATGTATCCAATTTTCATTAAATTTTGAGTTTAATTTGCTATTTTATTAAAAATAAAAAGTAGGGTACAGTGCATAGGGACCTGTATGCAAATAGCACAAGTTTCAGGGGGTCCGATGCAATTTCTCCAAGAAGACATGCGCGAGGCACGTGTCCTGGGCACTCAAGGACCTAATTGCAAAGAAAATAAGGTTCCTGGACTAATTAGTAACAAGTACTAAAAGTCCGGGGGCCTTATTGTAAAATACCCACTAAATAACGCACATGCACATTAAAACCATTCATAGGGGTATATATGCAATTAATAAAAATTTTAAGTCATTCATTAACACCCTGCAACATAAAGGTCATACATGCAATTAACCCAAGAAAGCACGTGTCGACGCACGTGTTACACTATAGTCAGGGGTATCTAAGCAATTACTAAACACTACAGGGTCCACTATGCAAATTACCCAACGGAAATAAAATATCTAAAATATTTACAGGACTACAACAGAACAGCTAAGAAACTAAGGGCCTAAGAAGCAAATTACCCTTTATTAATGATCCAAGGGCTGAGCGTGCGCCACGTGGAGATCCAACGGTCCAGAATAGGGGACGCCTCGCTACTAAAACCCTTGGCGCGATCTGACGGCTGGGAAGCTGCCATGTACGTGATCCGACGGTCGGGGAAAGGTGGTGCTTCTTCGTTAGGATCGAACGGTCTGGATCGACCCTCCTCACGATCGTGCGGTGCTGGCGCTCCTGGAATGGATGGCTCGGATTGAATCTGGAGCTGGAGGACGATCCAACGGTATCTGGAGGTCGAGGAAGAACTGATGGTCGGCAACCTTCGCCGGCTCGCTGCGTGCACTCCCGACCTCCTCGCGGGCTGCTGAATATCGGAGGAGCTTCTCCTTGGCCTCCTGCGTCTGTAGGACGCCTCCGATGGAACAACGGAGCTCCGGAGAGCTCGGTCGACTCCGGCGGAGGAGAAGCTCCTGGGCTCGAGTTGGAGGACCTCAGACAGTCCTCGTCGTACCTGCAAAATGGCACCAGAAGACTCCTGGGTCGAGGGCAAAGTGCCTCGACCCCGTTAGCGGTGATGGAGGTGATCGGTGCGGCGAGATGATCGAGCTCCAGTGATGCGACGGCGGAGGAGCTCGAAACCCCAGCTCCTGTGCGAGCTGGGTTGAATGGATGGGCGGAGAAGATGCGTGAGGGGAAGGCGATCGTGATGGGTGATTCCGATGGTCGGGACGAAGACTAGGGTGGTCGGAATCAAAGGTCGTCGGCGACGACCTGATTTGGGCGAAAATCAAAATTAAAGACAAGGAAAGAAAACTACAGCTACCTGGGCAGATGGGTCGATTGGGCTTGAGATCAGGGATCTCTGGGTCGTTGCCTCACGGGTCGTCGAGGCCCGAGGCTCGAGCTCTACCTTCAGGCAGAGCACGGCGGCGCGAAGACACCGGATCTGAGGTCCGGGCACCTTCTCCTCTCTGCGACACGACCAACAGCGAGCTGTCACCTCGAGGAAGGCAATGGAGGTCCTGGGATGGAGGATGGGGAGCCAAAGATGCCAAGAAGAGGAGGCAGAGCTCGGAATTCATACAGCCAAGGGTCCGGCTAAAATCGATCGGGTAGGGCAGCTCAGAGCGCGGACCCCGAGACGGGCATGCCGGCGAGGGTGTCAGATCTGGCAAGAACGAGTTGGACCCTGGGTTTGGGTGTGAGGTGATCGAGTCTGGAGGGGAGAAGATAGAGAAGTCGGGCAAAAAATCCAAATCCGCGAGAAAGAGGTCGGCGGGGGGCAGTTGACCGGAGGTCAACGTCCCCCGTGGACCAATCAGAATTTTCCAGGTTATAATTATTTAGAAATTCAAAATAAAATAGAAAAAGGCCGAATTAAGAAAAACTTAAAACATAAAAATTGTTTATTTATTTATAAACTATTTTTTGTGATTTTTAATTAAATTTTTGAAACAAAAATAGGGTATTTACAATATAGTACACTATATAGGTATATATACAACATTGATTTTTAATTTTTGATTTTTAATTAGTTATTTTTATGATTTTTATTCCTATTTTATATTTTATTTATTTATAGCATAAAATTTGGAATAAAAATGTGTTTTTATTTTATTTTTATTATTTATATACAAGGGTGAAATAAATAGATATATACATCTATATACATGGTCTATGTACAATGTTATTTTTGGTTTTTAATTTTGTTCTTTTTATTTTGGTTTTTGTTTTGTGGTTTTTATTTTATTTATTTACAGCATAAAAGATAAAATATATATACATTTTTAGGGATTTAAATTTATTTATTTACAAGGTTAAATAAATATGGATGTGGTTGTATGTACAAGGTGGATATGTACAAGGGAGTTATTTTTATTATCTTTTTAATTTTTTTCTATTTTTATCTTGATTTTGTATTTATAAATCTATACAAATATATACAAGCCCATTTTATTCTAATTTTGGAGGAAAATATTTTTATTTTATTTACAAGGATATTTACACACATGAGCTCCCTATCTCTCTCTACTTTGGCTTTTATGCGGTCATGCCCATGCTGAGCCCTCCCTTGGAATTAGGTCGCTCAATAATTATTCTAAATATCTCCCTCTTTTTTCTTTTGTCTCTTTATTCTTTTATTTTTTCACAAAAACATGCTAATTATTAGTTTTTACACAATGCATGCTTTTGGTAATTATTTGTATTTACATGAATATACATGTATTTGCAAAGGTTTTTGTAGCTAAAATATAAGAATAAAGAGTGATGAATGGGTATTCATCAGCGCGCAGGCTACTTGAAGGAGGAGGGCGGTGAAGGCGTGGACGGGAGCTCGACTGACTCAGGCGGAGGGGCACCGCACGCTCATGCGGGTCGGCGGTGGGGCGCGTGTGCGGCGCGAACTCGAGGGGGGGTGCGGTGGGATCGATGGCGGTTGCAGGCGGCTACAGGCGTGAGGAGGTCACGACGTCGAAGGACGGTTGGCGCTGGTGGCCACGGGCGGTGCTGCCCCCCACGGAGGTGCGGTGGTGGTCCGCGCATAGGTATGGCTGAGGAGGCTGCTGCTCGGGGCTTCTCGCGGTCAGAGGGCTCGGCGGTCAGGCGACTTCGGGTGGTGCTGGTGGAGAGTGTGCGGGCTACGGCGCCGCGGTGGTGCAGCAGATGCGGCGCGCTGCTTGCACGTGCGGGAGACGCGGTGGCCGGAGGGGAGCCCAGCGAAGGGCGGCGTGGGCCGCTGGCTGCTGGAAGTTGAAGGGGGCGACGACACCTGGAGGGAAGCCATCCCTTCTCTATTTTTTTGTTTATTTTATTTTTTTATTTTGTAATTTTTTATTGCAATGTAAACAGTAAATAATTTTTTTTTATTTTGTAAATCTGAAAATAGGGGAAAAATAGGCTATAGACATTCTTCTTTTTTTTTTTAAATTTTTTATTTGTTTTTTATATGATCCTGCAAAACAAATGTTAGAGACAACGAAACAATTTTTTTATTTATTTACAAATCGGAAAAAATGAACGGAGATTCGACGGAGATGAGGGATTCTAATCCAATCTCCGGCCACCGTACACGACCGGAGTTGAGAGATCGTGGGCGATAGAAATAGAATACGTAGAGATCGCAAAAGTGAGATGAAAAATCGACTCGGTGGCGGAATAAATCGAGATGGATTTTTTTTAAAGATGTAGAGAAATAAAAATACCAACGAGATAAAAAATGCGAGAAATAAACTACTATTAAGCTAGATAAAAATAAAAGTGTGGATCTCACCTTAGGAGTGGAAAAAGGACCGTGATCACCTCGACAAGTCCGACTCGCTGTCACCGGACGGCTCGGAGGCTAGGCACAATTCTCGACGAAACTTTCTCTCGAAGATCGGGCTCGTCTCTCTAAAGATTAATCAAGTTGGAATGAGGGAGAAGGAGCCATATAAATAGAAAAGATGGCATGAAATTTTATTTTTAAATTTTTTGGATAAAGATATGAGAGATGAAAATCAAAATTCATTTTTGAATTTTTTGGTGGAAGAGATGACATGAGATAAAGTAAAAGAGATAAAACTATTTACAAAATTATCTAATTTTTTTGAATTTTAGTAATTTATTTATCTGATTTAAAAAATATTATTTTTTTATTTTTTTTATGATGGTTAATTAAAAATAGCAAATATATACATATACTATATACATATATGACATTATATACAAGGGTAAATGAGGAAATTAACTTTTTTTTCTTTTTTGTGTTTTAATTAATAATTTGTATTTTTTATTTTTATTTTAAATAATTAGTAAGAATAATTTACAAATATATACAAATACAATTTTTATAAAATACATGTGAAAATTACACAAACCACCCTGGAAAACCAACTTTTTACTCGTAACTCCAAAAATTATGAAATCACAGCTATTTTAAGAGATATTTAATTTAGAATCCAATGGAAATGAGATTGATTTAATTTGAGTTCATATGGAGCCGGAATTGATTTTTCAATTAGTTCTTAGTGGCTTTTTCCAAGTATGGCTATTTTTGTTCTGTACATGATTTAATTGTGCAATTATTTTTATTAATTAGGACACATTGTTATTTACAACTTTGGTTTTGAAAGTTATTTGATTTGATATTAATTAAGGCACAAATGAAATAATGTTAGTTTTATACATATATACACAAAATAAGTGAGAAGTATTTATAACAACACACATGCATTTTTTTGATTTTCTGCTTAAGGACCCTTATCTCCCCCTACTTTATTTCTGATCGATCAGGTCAAGTCTTGACCTTCTCTCAGGGTTCAGGTCAACCTGTATACAGTCTTCCTTTTTTCTTTTCTTTTTTTATTTTCTTTTCTTTATTTTTCCTTTCTTCTTTATATATTTATTTATTTTAGATTAAAATTAGTAAGAAGTGTACAATATTTACACAGATGCAAGTTAGTAAGAATATGGAGTTAGTGTTATATGCAGATATTTTATAAGGGATTTTAAGCTAAAATAAATGAATAAAGATGACGAATCGCAGATTCATCATCCTCCTATGCTTTACCTTTGCTAGTCCCTAAGCAAACACTTATTTGAAAGTATAAGCGAAGAAAAAGAAAAAGAAAGTGAAAATAAAGAAAGTAGGACAATATTGAATATTAAACTTATCTTCATAAAATTGTAGTTTGGAGCTCTGTCGGACCTTTGGATTATTAGTGTGTCGGAACTTCTGTGAGACATAGAACTTTAAAATCAACAGCCTTCAAGTTCTACAAATCATTGTCACAGTTTCGGCTCAGAAGCCATCTTAGATCAATCCTCTTCCCAAAGCATACCTTATGAACATTGAACAATCGACTCATGTGTGTGAAAGGTTTTAGCTCTTCCCATCCAGAATGTCGGACTGCCATGCAAATATTCTCTCCAGTAACTCGTCCTCGGGAAGTCAGGTATTTCCTTCTAAGGTCTGTCGTGCTGTGTTCACAATCGAATTGGGGAAGAAGTTAGAAGAAGGAGAAAAGAACTGGAGGGTGACCGGTGTAGTCACCTCTCCTTGTGAAGCTGGCTAGTATAGCCGAGTCTCCACCAAGATCTGCAGGTTTTCTTGAAGCTTGGACCTTTTTGGTTAGATATTCATTTGGTAGTGGCTTCTTTGTATTTGGATTTTTGGTGGTTCTGCATGGATCTTGTTGTGCCCCTACGGATATAGAATCTTTTTTTCCGCACATGTTTTGGGGTCTTAGAAAAAATTGTGTCCAGCCGTCCATCCCTTTTACGAAGCTTTATTTCAACCCGTACTCTGGTCTTTAGATTTCCACGCTACGAGAAAAGAAACTCACACCGTCTTCCAACATCCCGTCTGAGTTGAGCTAAGTGCATAGTGCGAGAGTACAAATTAATTTCCTATTCCAGAGTTGTACCCAGGATGAAGAGACCATGTTAGACACTAAGAGTCAAACGCTGCACATTGTCATGTGGAACTGAAAGAACAAGTCAAAGACCTGAAGCTTCTAAAATCCTATTTCTCGGTGAAGTTCCTCTGAGAATTAGGTGGATTAAGGTCCAACTAAGCTCCATTCTTCAATTTTATTCCAGACATAGTTTAAATATCAATACTATCTTGAAAAATGCACATGCAATGCAAAATATGAACAATGCAGAGAGTTTTTTTAACAGACACGAGGCACATGTGAAAAGAACATTTTTCTAAAACAATTTTCTAATTTTGAACTTTTTATGGATTTTTGGAGGAAAAATGTAGATGTGAAAGAAATGTTTTTTTTGAATTATGCAAAAATTTCTAGATTTTTGATTTTGTAGTTTTTTTAAGGAAAAAGGGTTAATAAAATATATACAAGTATATACAAGATTTTTTTTGTTTTTTTATGTTTTTGTTGTGTTTTTTTATTTTGATTTATTTTGACTTTTCGTTTATTTTTTTGTTATTTTGTTGTTTTTTGACGCGCATGGATTTTACAAAATTATACACATAACCCCTCACATAAATGTATTTAAAAGTACGAGTTATGTCTAAAGTATATATGCAATATATACGACACCCCCTATACTTAGCTCGAACTATGTCCTCATAGTGATCAGAGAGCGACAAAGGAAGACATAACTCTTGCTAAGTATAGAAAGGTGAAAAAGACTCCTATGCTACAACGACTCAAAGAAAAGATAAAAAGAAGAGAAGTTGGTGATCCCCCCTATACTTAGGGTAAAGTAATCCTAAGTATAATAGAATGTACAAAGGAGAAAACCGATGAAGAGAATGTACAGACTCACAAAGACACGATATGCACAACATCACCACCCTATACTTAGGGTAGAGTATCTCTAAGTATAGGCAACAACAACAAGAGTGATAAACAGGACGAATATGAACAAAACAAATCATTCACCCCCCATACTTAGGATAAAACACATCCTAAGTATAGCATATACACACATACAGAAAAGGGGTTAATGATAAAACTGGAGAAGAAAGAGTGAAACGAAAGAATATACAAGAGGAGTGGATGTACAAAGGTTAAGAAGGTCGAAAGTGAACCTTCTTGCGGGACCGTTGAGGTATGAATTTGACAAGGTGTAGGTCGATATTGGGGTTATCATTAGATATGAACTGAGTAGGATCGACCAAAAATGTATCCTCAGTGGTTTCAGATTGTGCAGGCCTAAATCGATTATTGGAAGTAGTGTGGTCATGTCCTACCTGGGAAGTCTCGCAAACATCAAAGTAAAATGGCTCGAAATCATTATCAGAAAAAGTAGGATCAATTTCATCCTGTCGAGCCTCCATCGGATCATCATTTTTATCAAAAGGCCCAAATTCCTTTATGAAAGCAATCAAATCAAATTTGGCATGATCAGTCTCATCTGAATCAGGGTGAATAGGAGCAGCAGACTCATCAGTGAAAGTAGTCGAATCATGTCTGTCCTGTCTAATGTCAGGGTCTGCCTTCCGCTCTAGGGTGTCTATCATGTAAATTCCGTGGATGTCATCAACGCATTGCCACGTACCAGAAGTGGGAACTCCAAGGTCTATGCTTTTCGAGTCCTCCTCCTTGAAGAGGAATTCTCGGGTCTCAGTATCATCCATCATATAGCAAAAATCTCTGGTAGTATCATCATGGTCAAAGTCCTTGGGGTTGGCTAACACGGGCGGGATCTCATGGGATGCGGGTCTTTGGACGGTAGTGGGTGTAGTGATTAACACATCGCTCCCTATATCAGAACGTAAGTGAATGTCTCCTGATCCATAGTTAATAACGGCTCCCGCAGAAGCAAGGAAAGGCCGTCCTAGGATGATTGGAGGGTGCTCCACAGGGGTGGAGGTCTCCATGGGCATTACAACAAAATCCAAAGTAAAATTCATGCCCTGAATGAGAATGACAACGTTTTATAGAATACCCTTCGGCCTCTTGATAGATCCATCTGCAAATTGAACTATCATCCTGGTTTTCTTGAGAGGCCCAAGATGAAGAGATTGTACCATAGAGAAGGGTATTATATTGATTGACGAACCGCCGTCAAAGAGAGTGTTATCACAAGAATAGTCAGATATAGAGCAACTCACAAGAGGTGTGACAATGTTCCCTTTCTTAAAATACGGACGATGAGAGATGGCGTAGGCAGTGGCCATGGTCAAGATGTGGCTCTCAGATCTTCTCCTTCGCTTTCTTTTCTTGTGTTGAGGAACAGATAAATCTGTCATGGCCTGTTGAAGTGGGGCTTTAATGATCTCATGAGGGGTGACCACCACTTCGGGTTTAGTCAATTTTTTTTTGAATTTTTGGACCTCATCCATACAAGGGAGGAGGTCGAAATCAGTATTTACACGAGGATTTCCAAGAGCAATCTGTACAGTGGAATCCTCGGGGTCAAGGTTGGGACATGGCTGTGTGGGTAAATGATCGGACATTTGGGTCCTCTCCACACAAAATGAATCAACAACGTGTCTCTCGAATTCTTTTTGGATTTTTGATTTTTTTTCATTTTTTGTATTTTGGGTGATTTCAAGCTCTCATGATTGTCCTCAAGTGAATCAATATCCTCAAATAGTGGAGCAACGTTCTGACTCTCATTCATGTTAAATAGATTGGAAATCCTCGAATTCATATGCTCCATCATCTGGTTCAATGTCTCAAGTGTGGACAACATGAAAGGTGACTCCAAAATCCCAAGATCGGGTGGGTTGAATGAGGTGGGTCAAAATCAAAGTCCTCCGAATCCTGAGATAATGGGTTAGGCGGATATGCACAAACATCAGGAGGAAGATCCTCCTGAAAAAGGGAAGGTGGATCGTCTGGAGTGTACGAGGTATCTGCGAATATTGGATTAAAATAACTCCAATCAACCATCTTCGAAACAAAAGATGAGAGATCACGAGGGTCAAGCCAAAAGATATGGAGAAAAAAGCGCAAATGCACAACAGGATCTAGTATGCACACAAGCAATCAAACACAATACAAACCCCCAATTCACCAACTTAACGCAATGTGAAGACCGTGAAGGTTCGGTCTCTTAATCTTGTCTGTTTTAGCGTTAGGTGATAATCACAAAATTGTACAAACACTTAGGTTGAAGTATGGAATTTGGGCACTAACCTTAGTGTGTACGCGAGCAAGTTAAAACGAATACAATGAGGGGGTTACTCTCCCCAAAACAATGATTTTTCCTTATGTTTATTTTAGGGTCGAGTATTCATTAGCAGTCCCAAATTTTAGGCAGTTACCACTTGGTTAAGATATTTTCAAAGAATCGCCTACAGAGTGTCCAATTTCCTTTTTAACTTATGTGACTGAAAACAAGGAAGGAGATCGGAAATGCCAATACGTGATTAAAAACGATGATGTATGCAGGGGTTAGATACCTTGTCGCCAGCGCTCTACATGCAAGTAATCCGCGCATAATTTAAATGCAGAAAAATAAACTAACCTATATTTCAAGTGAACCGTCCTAGATGATAACTTCTATTAACGGGCAAGAACAAGTTAATTTGACTATGTCTAAATTACGCTCTACTCTATTGGCACAAAAATTCTTGTTTAGGGTATTTGGACCTAATTAATTACCTGGCTCAAGCAAATTAATTAAAGCAATCAATAGGTGGCTCGTGACATTCGCGGAAAACAAAGAAAAATAAAGGCTATGAAAACAAAACGGGCGAGGTCCCCTAAGTGCACTGGCACTTGGCGAAACAGACCCCGCAATAAATGAATGTCCCTTTTACAAAGTTCAAATGCTAGAAATCTCTCTCTCTCTATCTCTCACTCTCTCTCTCATCTCTTTCAATTCTTCTTCTCCTCTTCTCACGCTATCCTGCGGCTTGGTGAAGAATCAAGCCGCATCCACATCGCTTGGGTGCTTCGGCTCTCCTAGGATTGCCTCCTTCACTCCATGGGCCCTCGCAAGAAAAAGAAAAGAGAATGCGTAAGAAACACAATTATCAAATATGAGAGAAAAATGAATGAATGCAGTGGATATAAATAATGAAGTGAATGGAAAGAATGTAAACAGATATTTACAACCAAGAATAGTAGGTCAAAAGAGAAACCTAACTATCCTCGCCGTGCCTTCCCGACAACGGCGCCATTTTGTTGCGTATGAAATTTCGAGGATGGAAATTTTATGTTGGTAAATATGTTGTTGTTGTTCCCAAAATCCTGTGACAAATAAACAAATTTTTTTCTTTTTGCTACATATTAACCTGTATAGCGGACAGGGCCGAACTCAGGGAGGCTACAATTCCCGAGGGTTATTCAATTAATCAGGATTAATTAAGAGAAAATAAGAATCTCAAAGGACAACTATCCTTGGTTTTTGTGATTTTTTTAATCTTTTATTTTTTATCTTCTGATTTTCAAATTTTTAGTGATTTTTATTTTTGCAATTTTTTTATTTTTCAAAAATAACACAAATCAATATGCACAAGATCAAAAATACGCATACCAACTCTTTTTATAATCTTTCAATTTTATCAAAAATGCTCAGAAAAATCCAGAGAAGATATTTTTGAGTTTTAAAAGGTTTGAAATATTTATGAGAATTTTTGTGGATTTTTCAGATGTTTTTGTATTTTTCTAAAAATCAAACAGTGAGAAAATGTGAAAATATGCACAGCCTGGAGTAATTTGCAACTTAAAAATATTTTATGTGTCCAAATATCCTGACAATTATTTTTAAGACAAACTAGAAACAATTATATACAAACAGGAACTAAAATCACTATTTTTGAATTTTTGTAGAATTTTTTAATGATTTTTAGAAGATTTTTGATGTTTTTCCTTTTTTTGAGTTTTATAAATAATTAATGCATGAAAATTAGTCAAAAATAAAAAAAACCATGAAATACAACTACTCTATTTTTTTGGAATTTTTGGAATAATATTTGAATTTTGGAATTTCAAATAGGGAAAAATGACATGTTTTCGATTTTTTAATAATAATAAATGAAGGCAAAATGCAATGAAAATTTTATGCTAAGAATACAATCACATCAAGAGTATAACACAATTTTTGCAAATTGTTTGGATCACAAATAACCTTTATTTCATTCAAAGAGAGCAAGAAAGTTTTTGTTCTGCAGTTTTGGGACTAAAATGTAAATAAGTTTGGTTTTTGCATCAAATAAATAATAAAGATAAAGCTCAGGGGAAAAAGTGCAATTTTACCACTATGGCATGTGTTTGAGGCTCTGGCAGGGACTTCTTTGAAAGTTCTGAAAACTTTGGGACCTATGTTGCAAATTGCCTAATAAATATTCATCTCAAAACCCTAGGGAGGGTTCTCTTCGTTTCTAAGCAATCACAAAGGAGAGGAGGGGTCGGCCGCTGCCCACCTTCTCCCCACGCACGCGCGGGCTGCTTGAAGGAGGACGACGATGAAGGCGTGGACGGGAGCTCGGCTAACTCGGGCGGAGGGGCGCCGCGCGCTCACGCGGGTCGGCAGTGGGACACGTGTGTAGCGCGGACTCGCGCGGGGGGTGCGGTGGAGGTTGCGGGTGGCAACAGGCGTCAGGAGGTCACGGCGTTGAAGGACGGTTTGCGCTGGTGGCCATGGGCAGCGATGTCGCCCCACGGAGGCGCGGCGGTGGTCCGCGCGCAGGTGTGGCTGAGGAGGCTGCTGCTTTGGGCTTCGCACGATTGTTGTCACGAAATCACTATGGCAAGTGTTTAAGGCTCTGACATGGACTTCTTTGAAAGTTCTAAAAACTTTAGGACCAATGTTGCAAATTACCCAATAAATATTCAAGTCAAAACCATAGGGAGGGTTCTCTTCGTTTCCAAGCAATCACAAAGAAGAAGGGTCGGTCGCTGCCCACCCTTCTCCCCACGCGCGCGCGGGCGTCTTGAAGGAGGAGGGCGGCGAAGGCGTGGACGGGAGCTCGGCTGACTTAGATGGAGAGGCGCGTGTGCGACGCGGACTCGCGCGGGAGCGCGGTGGGCTTGATGGCGATTGTGGGCGGCTATAGGTGTGAGGAGGTCACGCTGTCGAAGGACGGTTGGCACTGGTGGCCACGGGCGGCGCTGCCGCCCCACGGAGGCACGGCAGTGGTCCGCGCGTAGGTGTGGCTGAGGAGGCCGCTGCTCGGGGATTCGCGCGGTCAGAGGGCTCGGTAGTCGGGCGACTTCGGGCGGCGCTGGTGGAGAGCGCACGGGCTACGGCACCACGGTGGCGCGGCAGATGTGGCGCGCTGGGGCACGCGCGGGAGACGCGGTGGCCGGAGGGGAGCCCGAAGAAGGGCGGCGTGGGCCGCTGGCGACTGTAAGTTGAAGGGGGGCGGCGATTCCTGGAGGGAAGCTGCCCCTTCTCTATTTTTTTGTTTTTTTTATTTTTTTTATTTTGTAATTTTTTATTGCATTGTAAACAGAAAATATTTTTTTTTATTTTTTTTGTAAATTCGAAAATAGGGGAAAAATAGGCTATCGAAATTCTTCTTTTTTTTAATTTTTTGTTTGTTTTTTATATGATCCTGCAAAACAAACGTTAGAGACGATGAAATAAAATTTTATTTATTTATTTATAAATAAAAAAATGAATGGAGATTCGACGGAGATGAGGGATTCGAATCCAATCTCTGGCCACCGTACACGGCCGGAGTTGAGAGATCGTGGACGATAGGAATAGAACGCGTAGAGATCGATAAAGTGAGATGAAAAATCGAGTCGGTAGCAGAATAAATCGAGATGGATTTTTTTAAGATCTAGAGAAATAAAAATGTCAACGAGATAAAAAATACGAGAAATAAACTACGATTAACCTAGATAAGAATAAAAAATGTGGATCTCACCATAGGAGCGGAAAAAGGACCGTGATCACCTCGACAAGGCCGACTCGCTGCCACCAGACGACTCGAAGGCTAGGCACAATTCTCAATGAAATTTTCTCTCGAAGATCGGGCTTCTCTCTCTAAAGATTGATCGAGTTGGAATGAGGGAGAAAGAGCCATATAAATAGAATAGATGGCATGGAATTGGATTTTTAATTTTTTTGGATAAAGGTATGAGAGATGAAAATTGAAATTAAATTTTGATTTTTTTGGTGGAAGAGATGACATGAGAAAAAGTAAAAGAGATAAAATTATTTACAAAATTATCTAATTTTTTGAATTTTCGTCACTTTATTTATTTGATTTAAAAAATGTTATCTTTTTTATTTTTCTATGATGGTTCATTAAAAATAGCAACTATATACATATACTATATACATATATGACATTATATAAAAGGGTGAATAAGGAAATTAGCTTTTTTCTTTCTTTTTTTTGTGTTTTAATTACTAATTTTTATTTTAAACAATTAATAAGAATAATTTACAAATATATACAAATACAATATTTACAAAATACATGGGAAAATTGCACAAACCACCCCAGAAAACCAACTTTTTACTCGTAACTCCAAAAATTATGAAATCACAACCATTTTAAAGATAATTTAATTTAGAATACAATGGAAGTGAGATTGGTTTAATTTGAGTTCATATGGAACCAGAATTGATTTTTCAATTAGTTCTTAGTGGCTTTTTCCAAGTGTGGCTGTTTTTGTTCTGTACATGATTTAATTGTGCAATTATTTTTATTAATTAGGACACATTTTTATTTACAACTTCGGTTTTGATAGTTATTTGATTTGAGATTAATTAAGGTACAAATAAAGTAGTGTTAGTTTTATACATATATACATAAAATAAGTGAGAAGTATTTACAACAACACACACACATTTTTTTGATTTTCTGCTTAAGGACCCTTATCTCCCCCTACTTTATTCCCGGTTGATCTGGTCAAGTTTTGACCTTCTCTCAGGGTCCGGGTCAGCCTGTATACAGTCTTCCTTTTTTTATTTTATTTTTTTCTTTTCTTTTCTTTATTTTTCCTTTCTTCTTTATTTATTTATTTAGGATTTTATCACTTGTACCCCTCTTAGATATCATAATATAAGTTATACCCCTATCTTTTTGGTAATATCACTTGTGCCCTTCACTTCTTGCTATTTTATCACTTGTGCCCCTTGGGTTAGTGACCGTCCATCCACAGTGCAAACGAACATTAACTTTGAGGACATAAGCGGAATTAATTTCAAAAAAATAGGTTATGTGGTCATTTTGTACCCTCTTCCTCATCCTCTTCTTCTTCTTCCTCCTCTTCCTCATCCTCTTCCTCCTCCTCCCTCTCCGCCCCCGCCCCTGCCCCGTGCCGCCCAGCTCTGCCCCGAGCTCCCCTCCCCTCCCCGGCGCCGCCCCCTGCCGCCCCTCCGCCCAGCCTCTAGACTGCCCTAACCTCCCCCCATCCCCTGCGGCCCCTCCGCCCTCGCCTCCCCTCCCCTCCCTGCACCTTCTCCTCCCCCGTGCCTCCTCATGCCCCCGCCACCCCCGCGCCCAGGCCGCATCTCCTCCCCTATCCCGCACCTCCCCCTCCCCCCCCGTGCCCCCGCTCGAGCACCTCTCCCTCCGCCCCAAGGTCATCCCCCCGCCCGGGCACCTCCCCCTCCCCCCCGAGGTCTTCCCCTCTGACCCCGCACGCTTCTCCCCTGTCACGAGGTCCTCCGCCCACCCCCACACCTCCACTCAGCCTGGGCGCCTCCCCCTTCGCCCCGAGGTCTTTCCCTCTGCCCGTGCATGACTCTCCTGTACCGCGAGGATCTCTGCCTGCCCCCACACCTCCACCCAGCCTGGGCGGCGGTCCTGCACGCCCCGCCCCGAGCTTCTCCGCCTCCGCCGACGGTACCCCTCCGTCGCACCGCTCTCCAAAGCCCGTAGGCTCCAGACTGCAGCTGTCGCACCCCCGCGACTCCAACGCACTGCCGGCCCAGGCCGTTCTCCGCCCGCATCAACACAGCCTAGCACTGCACGTCCTCCGCACGAGCGCACGATCCACCTCCACGACGCCAGCTCCGCCGGTGGCCCTCCTCCCGCGCCTCCACGTGCGGAAGCCCCACCTGCAACCGAATCGCTTCGCCCTCCATGCCAGCGGCGCCGCCAACCTCCCCGTATGCTCTAATTTTGTTTTGACCATAATACCCTTCTTAACCACACCATGGTTTGAATAAACCATGGTTATTTTAATTTTTTAACGGTCAATCTGACGGAAGGGCACAACTGATGACGGAGGAAGAAGTGAGGGGCACAATTGATATTACCAAAAAGATAGGGGTATAACTGATATTGCGATATCTAAGAGGGGAACAAGTGATAAAATACCTATTTATTTTAGGTTAAATCTAGTAAGAAGTGTATAATATTTACACAGATGCAAAATTAATAAGAATATGGAGTTATTGTTATATGTAGGTATTTTATAAGGGATTTTAAGCTAAAATAAATGAATAAAGATGACGAATCGCAGATTCATCAATAGGATCAATAGATTGATAAAGGATGGACCTTTGGATTTTCTACAGGCTCAATCTTTACCTACCTGTAAACATTACATTCGAGGTAAAATGACCAGGATGCCTTTCCGTAACAAGGTTACGAGATGCGAAGGTATTCTTGACCTAATACATACTGATGTATGCGGTCCCTTCAGTACCGCGACTAGAAATGGATATCGATATTATTTGACATTTATCGATGACCATTCGCGATACGGGTTTGTCTTTCTACTACATCATAAATATGAAACCTTTGAAAAGTTCAAAGAGTTTAAGGCTTTGATTGAGAACCAAACCGATAGGAAGATTAAACGGATTCGATCTGACCGAGGTGGTGAGTACCTCTCAGATGAATTTAAGGAATATATCAACGAGAATGGAATTGTCTCCAATCTCACTCTCCCTGGAAGTCCCCAACTTAATGGTGTTGCTGAAAGACGCAACAGGACCATCATGGACATGGTCCGTTCAATGACGAGTAAAGCACGTTTACCTCTTAGTTTCTGGGGATATGCAGTAGAGACTGCAATATATAACCTGAACAAGATTCCTAGCAAATATGTACCCAAGACTCCTCATGAGCTCTGGTATGGTACCAAGCCTAGTCTTAAACACTTGAGGGTTTGGGGTTGCTTGGTCCATGTGAAGAACGAGAACGCAAGTAAGCTAGAATCTCGCACTTGTGAGTGTTACTTCATTGGGTATGTTAACGACGGTATTGGATACCAAGTTTATGACCCTAAGACCCAAAAGGTTTTTATCTCTAGGGATGTGAAATTTGTAGAGGATGATTTCTTTAAAGGTCAAGACAGAAATGAAGTAGAGGAACTCATTGAATCCCCTGAGGATTCTGAGATTCCTGAACCAGAAATTGAAGAGATAAATAAAGATGAAACACCCATACCTCTTCGAAGGAGTTCGAGGGTGGTTGCACCACCTGAAAGGTATGGATTCCATGTGTCAAGTGAGATTAACAATGATCATTCTTCATTTGACTGATATGGATAGATGGATGCTAGCAACGAAGTCAGAAATTGACTCCATGCATAAGAATGGTGTGTGGACCCTAGAGGATCCACCTAAAGGGGTAATACCCATTGGGTATAAATGGATCTTCAAGAGAAAAAGGGGGCCTGATGGGAAAGTAGATACTTTCAAAGCACGGCTCGTAGCCAAGGGCTACACAGAAAGAGAAGGCATCGACTACGATGAGATGTTCTCTCCTGTGGTTATGCTTAAGTCCATCAGGACACTGCTAGATATAGTTGCATCTCTTGACTACGACATCTGGCTGATGGACGTCAAGACAAGTTTCCTCAATGGATACCTCGAGGAGGATATCTATATGGAGCATCCCCAGGGCTTCATAGTTGAGGATGGAAAAGTATGCAAGCTGAAGAAATCCATCTATGGATCAAACAAGCTTCTCGTAGCTCGAACATCAGATTTGACGAAATCATAAAGAGTTATGATTTTGTGCAAAATCCTGATGAACCTTGTGTATACAAGAAGCTTAGTGGGAGCGCCATTGTGTTCATCGTGCTTTACGTAGATGGTATCCTTATCATTGGGAATGATACATGAATGACGACCAGTGTAAAGATTTGGCTATCCAATACCTTCGAGATGAAAGATCTTGGAGAAGCCTCTTACATCTTAGGCATGAAGTTGTTCAGAAACCGAGAAAAGAGGATATTGGGATTATCACAACATGGATACATTACAAAGATTCTTGAATGATTCCGTATAGATAGTTCTAAGAAAGGATTCCTCCCCTTAAGACATGGTATCCATCTGTCTAAAGCGATGGCTCCTCAAAGTGTTGAGGAAAAGAAGGCCATGGCTGGATGCCCCTACGCATTAGCTGTAGGAAGCTTAATGTATGCCATGATGTGTACTAGGCCAGACATCTGCCATGCAGTGGGAGTGGTAAGTCGTTATCAATCCTACTATGGGAGCAACACTGGAATGCAGTAAAGAACATATTCAAATATTTAAGACGGACACAAGATTACATCTTTGTTAATCGTGAGAGTATGGCTATGGTAGTGGCATTTATCTTAGTTGGTGATTCATCGATTCCTCACCATTGTTTCTCAAAGCTTCCTTTTTTAGGACAGACTGAGTTAGGATTTTATCTTTGAAAAGAAGCCAAGTAAGCAACTCTAGATTGAATCTTTATCCTCCAAATAAGCCTATGGTTGAGGTCTGTAATCCTCCATTTCCAAAAGTCATTATAGTAGAGCGTTAACCTGAAACTCTTTTTATTATGATATCGAAAGGTATGTACACCTTCAGTATTAGTGATTCTCCTGTAATCTTTCATGAATGCCATCGTTGTGTCCATGGATACGTCAGCCTTCGCCTAGTTGAAAGGGGCATCCATCGTGGAGATAGCCAATGAAATAATTAAGGTTTTAAAAACCAAACCGGACATCAAACCAGACAGGTATCGATTTTTGGTTTTTATGGTCGGACCAACGGGACTGACCGGTCGAACCGGTGATGACATCAACTGTTCATAAAAATCGAAAAAAGACCAAACTGTAGTACTGTTGGCTTGGTTTATATGGTTCAACCGAGTCGAACCGAGTTAGACCGATATATCATATAAATAATTTGAAAAATGATACATCATATATTTTGAGGGTTTATTTATTTTTATCCTTTCAAAACTTTTCAATTACACTTATATTTATATTTTTTTATACAATTACGTGTTTACCCCTATATTTTTTTACAAAATGCATAGTAGTGGCCTTTTATTGGTACATCTGTGGTCCTATATTATGCCAACAAAAGAATAATATTGTGAATTTTTTAAGAAAATATAGGAGCAAAAGTGAAATTGCTTAAAAGTTAGGGGTATAAAATTTATTAAAAACTTGAAAGGGCATAATAAGTATATTTTGTAAAATTCTTATAATACATATATGATGTAAAAAATTAATAACATTAAACTATTTAAACTCTAACTCATTTATTGTATCTCATAAGATGACTATTACATCACCTTCTTCGTTTGTTATTGTTACAAGTAGAAAACCCCATACATAATGTGGGAAGAGAGAGACAATGCTCATACGACAATAATGGACAGATGATAATGAGTCGTTGGCCCATGCAAAGGAGACTAGATAAAGGAGTAATATACTATGGATTAAAATACGACTATATTATGAATATTTCTAAAAAGTTTGTATTTTGTTAATTTATTGAAATTATTTTTTGTCAAAAAAATGGATGGTTGAACCGGTGGTTTGATTCAATTGGTTCAATCGAGTTTTGACTGGTTTTTATTTTCTGAATAAATACAGGGTAGTTGGACCGTTTTTTCTTCGGTTCTTGATTTAACCAGTTCAACTAGCCGGTTCAGTTCATTTTTTGAAACCTTGAAAATTATGACCTTTTTATTTCTTGCTAATTTATAAGCAAGTGGATGTCGATAAGCCATGATTGTAAGAAATTATATGCATGCAACTACCATATATGGTAATTGCCAACTTTATTTTTATTTCTTATTGTTGTGGCTCATGATTAATTGTGAAAGGATGCATCAATTTGGGAGGTTGCTTTTGGTGGTTACCTTAATGGATAGGTAACCATCATGTTTTATATATATGGATTGGGGTCCCCTCTCCCTCAACTAATGAATGCAAGAGGATCCATTACTCAAGTATATTAGGCAAGAGTTGAGAAGGAGAAGGAAACCCCATCTTCATCACTTTATTTCCGCTGCGATGGATTCCAGTAATTATTTAGTATTAAATTCTATCTTTAAGATTAAGTTATTAGATCTATTAGGCTATTAGATCTATCAATTGGTATGAGAGCATTGGATTTCGTTTAATGACAAGTTTTGTGTGATCTGTGATTACTATGGTTAATAATCTCATGCTTGGTGTTTAAGAAAGGCAACTTTATCTTACTTACAGTTTTTCACTTAGAATAAGTGAAGCTTGTCTTTTTTTTGTGTATGTTCATGATGTGTTAATAGAAAGACAAACATTTGTGTTACGGTGGATATCAGCTAATTTGTTGCTTCATTTCATTGAAAAGTAAAGTTTGCTTAGGAAGTTTAACTCGCCATATTTATTTGTTTCTCTTGACCATTAAATATAGCCAGTGACGCTTCCTTCTTTATTAACAAATATGCTTGAATATTTGATTTATTTGGAATGAGATTGGTAAATATTCGGTGGTTTGTTTAAGGGCTATTGTTTATAGCCATATAACCATTGCAAATGGGATGATGCCACCATGTGCTTTGCATCCTGGAGGTATATGTGGTTTAAATTGTGTGCAATGTATGGTATATAACAGGATTGGTATATCATGATGGGATTTTTAATGAACCCAAAGTGACCGAATAAATTTGCACTCAACGGTGCATATATTGGTCTCATACGAAGAATTATGTTATGTTCATACAATGTAATTTTGGAATTATTTTGTTTGATTTATTTGATTAACTTTGCTTATTGTCATGAGTTGTATATTTGAATCGAGAGGAATAACCACAACATCCGATCGATTCATTTTTATACATATTTATTCTTGACATTGAGTAGTTATTGGTTAGTTATCCAAGAGTAGCCACAACATCTTGAATAACAATCTCAATAATTGCACCAAGTGCTAGAGTTCAATTATTTGAACTAATGGCATCATATCACATCTACATGGTGGAAATAGCTTGATTAACACTCTTTAAAGTCATTCGAATAAGTGTGTATAATTGAATCGGGAGGAGTAGCCACATCATCTGATCGGTTTATATTGTACATATTATTTCTTGTAATGAGTAATTATTGGTTAGTTATCCAAGAGTAGCCACAACATCTAGGATAACAATGCCAATACTTACATCAAGTGACGGAGTTAATTGAATAATTTTTTTTAGAATGAGAAAATAAATTATTTTGTTAGTTATTCTAATGCCCACAGGTACGGAATTTCTAATGAATATTTGAAATTTATTTATCTCATTTATTAAGAAAAATCAATTGTATATTACAATTCTTTAGCCACAACAAGTATTGTAATGATAGTATATTGATTTCTCAAAATATTAAATAAGTTAATATTTTGGATTAGGTTTTATGCTTGAGTTATTGCTTATTGTGGTTGTCTTGTTATGAAATTATTGCAGATAGTTCAGCTTTCATGTCTACTCAATTCAATATCCTAAATTCTGTTTCGATTCTTGAATGTCATGTATGTCATGAATCTAATTTCATTGATGTTCCTATTAATACTTGGTGGATTGATTCTGGTACTTCAATCCATATTTTCAACTCCATGCAAGGCTTTCTAAGCACAATGAGATCAATGGAAAATGAGAAAAGCGTGTTTATGGGTAATCGCATGTCTTCAAATGTAGAAGCGATTGGAACATAAAGACTCATTTTACCATATGGCTATGTTCTTGATTTGGAAAATGTTTTTTATGTACCCAAGTTCTCTAGAAATTTGGTTTCCATATCTAGACTTTGTAAACTTGGATACAGATTTTTATTTGATAAATTACTTTTCCAAATGTTCAAGAATGATAAGTTAATTGGAACAGGTGAAATGGTTGATAATTGGAAAAAATGCATTTAGATTCGCATTTTGAAAACAATCTCCTTGTTTGCAATGTAGTTGGTAAAAAGAGAAAATGTAATAGCGATCGGTCATCAATGCTTTGGCATAAAAGATTAGGTCACATCTCCATTAAAAGGAACAAGAAATTAGTAAATGATGGAGTAATTGATACTCTAGATTTTACTGATTTTAGTGTTGTGTGGAATGTATTAAGGGAAAACATACCAACAAACATGCTAAAGGATCAAGGAGAAGTACTAGTCTTTTAGAAATTATACATACTGACATATGTCGTCCGTTTCCTGTGGAATATTTTAGTGGTCAAAAATACTTCATCACATTCATAGATGATTTCTCACGTTACATGTATCTTTATCTTTTATTTGAAAAATCAGAAGCTATAAATGCTTTTAAGGATTATCAAATAAAAGTAGAGAGACAATTAGAAAAGAAAATTAAAATTGTGAGATCAGATAGAGGTGGTGAGTATTATGGTAGGTATGTTGGAGGAAAACAAAAACTTGGACCATTTGCACGATTTCTTAAGGATGAAGGCATTGAACATCAATTTTCAATGCCCGGTGAACCGGATCAAAACGGTGTCGCCGAAAGACGGAATCGTACGTTAATGGATATGGTTCGAAGTATGATGAGTAACTCGCCATTGCCATTATCCTTTTAGAGTGAAGCTCTAAAGACAGCTGTGTATATATTAAATAGAGTTCCATCAAAAGCAGTTCCATCCACTCCATTTGAGCTTTGGAAGGGATGTGAACCAAGATTGGAACAAATACACATTTGGGGTTGTCAAGCTGAGATTAGAATCTATAACCCACATGAGAAAAAATGGATATGAAGATTACAAGTGGATACTTCATTGGTTATCCAGAAGGCTCTAAAGGTTATAGATTCTATTGTCCAAATAGGGAATCGAGATGCTCTTCAGTCGAGAGGCACGTGGAAACTTGTCCCAGCTCCTACTGGAGTGTCTACTGTGTGTTGTAAATGGGTGTTTATAGTTAAGCATAATGCAGATGGTAGCATCGACAAATACAAAGAATGTATGGTTGTACGAGGGTTTACTCAGACATATGGGGTGGATTATCTTGATACTTTTTCACCAGTTGCTTGTCATTCCACCTTACGGATTCTTCTCTCCGTTGTTGTTATTTGAGATTGATCGTTGTTTCAATTAGATGTCAAGAATACATTTTTGCATGGTGACCTTCAAGAGGAAGTCTACATACAACAACCACCTGGATTTGCTGTTGAGGGGAAGTGTTCATAGGTGTGTATACTTCACAAGGCGATTTATGGCCTTAAACAAAGTCCTAGAACTTGGTTCCAGAAGCTCACAGACTTATTTGAGAAACATGGGTACAAACTTTCAAATGCAGATCATTTCCTTTTTATATAGAAAATATCCACATGTATGGTGTCTATTATGGTGTATGTGGATGATATTCTCGTTACAGGGGATGACATACGAGGAATTGAGAAGGCCAAGGAACTTCTATGTTGAGAATTTGTCACAAAGGATCTTAGCGCCCTTAGATATTTTCTAGGACTGGAATTTTCCAGAATCAACAAGGGTTTGTGATGACCCAGAGAAATATGTCACTGACTTGCTAAGTGACACGAGTATGCTTGGATGACGACCTGCCACCACACCCATGGATCCAAACATGAAACTATATGGTGATGATACTGATGAGGTTGATAGGAGGAGATACAAAGACCTGGTAGGAAAACTTCTTTATGTTACTATTACAAGACCCGATATTTCCTTTGTTGTTAGTCGGGAAGCCAATTCATGGAGCACCCACGTCAGGTTCATACGGATGGTATACATATGATACTCATGTATCTTAAATCATCTCCAGGCACAGGTCTGCTGTTTAAAAAGGGAAAGGAGGTCACCATCTCAGCATGTGCAGATGCAGATTATGCAGGGTGCCCAATTTGTTATCTATGTTGGAGAGTCCCCTTATCTCATGGAGGGGCAAGAAGCAAATGTGTAGCCAGATCTAGTGCTGAGTCTGAATATAGGGTCATGGCCTAGGTTAGCACAGAGATGATATGGGTTCGAGATGTTCTTACAGACCTATACATAGAGGTTCCCCTTCCTATGGTACTAGAATGCGACAATCAAGCTACTATATTTATTGCAAATAATCCAGCATTTCATGAGCACACCAAGCATATCGAGGTTGATTATCACTATATACGTGACATGATTCAGAAGGGTTTTATTTCCACATCTCATGTCAGCTCAGGAAACCAAACTGCGGATGCCTTCACTTACTCAGAGGACATTTCCAGAAGTACTCGTCCAAGCTGAGCATGATCGGCATCTATGCTCCATCTTGAAGGGGAGTGTAGAGATATAATTATTTACAATATTTATTTCTATGTTTTGGACTGTTTATTAAATTCATGTACTTATGTTTGTCTTATTTTAATTTACCCGTAGGCTACTCTCCTATATAAAAGAGCCTAGGATTCAGGGAATAAATACATTCTCTCAATTTCTCCAATATGTAGAAACATTTATCGAGTCTAGCCCATGTTGGGGGATCTCCACTGTGTAGAAATAGTGAGTTCTTTAGACCATTCTAGGAGAACAATGATAATCCCAAAAGTTATATTGACTGAGATATGGCATGAGTTAGTATTCCATAGGGTGATCATGCCTCCGATTTTACCATTAGCAGTCTTGTGACAAGAGTTCCATACCATAGGAAAGTTTTTCGTTAAGTAGGTAGGCATAGCAACACCTTTAGTTTCCTTAGCCAGGAAAATATCAACGGAGTCTTTATCAAGGAGTCTTAAGAACTTGTACGTTTAAGATCCAGTGTTCCAAGATAAGATATTTTTCCCATTAAGAAAAATTGAGAGAGTAAAACACTTCTTTAGAAACATGGACAAGTGACAAAAAAACTATGGATATTTACACACATAATCCTGACTAATTTCACAATTACAATCATAACTCCGCGTAATTGTGAATTACACACAAGATCCTCAATAGTGCTCAACTCTTACATCCATAATCCCATGTTAACTTCCATCCAATTTTCCGTTAATTATGATAGTATTCATCAAATATTTTATATTTTCACCCTTTATATTCCCATTATTTACAAATTAACCATCCCCTCTTCCCCCCCTCCCATCCATCACCTTCTCTTCCAGTTCCCATCTCCTCTTCTCCACCCCACCAACCACCTCCGCCGTCCGTTTCCCCTCCATGGGAGGCACCGCCAAGTAGCATGGCCATGGTACTGCATCGCTTAAGCTCCTCCTCAAACATGCGGCCTATGACGACCTCCCCGCATTCGTCAATGTCACCGAGGATCCCGCCTCTCCCTGAAAGCCCCTTCTCTCTGGTATGGACATTGGTGGACGACCTACAACCACAAAATGGTCGTGCGCTACGATCAAATGACCCCTCTCATGGTCTCCGCTCAACACCTTTCCCCTCCATGAGTTGGGCGAATACCATGGCTTCTACTAGCAGGAGCGGAGAGTACGGTGACCTCTTTGGGTCTATGGACTCCTCTGCTCTCCTCTCCCCCCAAGAAGAGTCTTTCCTTGAAGCAGGGCCCTTCCTATCCCCCATGACGATTCAGAAGCATCAACATCTGCTCTATGGAGACTATGGAAGTCCCAACCTCCCGTCCTCCCCTTCTTCTTGTGGAGGAGAGGGTGAGCTAGAGGAGGAAGAAAGGAGGGGATGAGCTAGAGGAGGAAGAAGGGGAAGGGGGTGGCAGCCTGGAGGAGGAGTGCGGGCGGAGACGGAGGGGCAGAAGGGAGGGGAAGGGCATCGACCGTTGGAGAAGGAAGGGGGGACTTAGGGTTATTTATTTTTTTTAAAATTGTTTAAATAGTTGTTGGATAGACCATATGTTAGATTGACCCAATGATTGGTTGGTTAACGGGAAAACTAACGAAGGGTTATGGGTATGAGATGGAGTGACCATCCGAAGATTCTCGTGTAATTCACGATCATGCAGGATTATGATTGTTATTATGAAATTACTCAAATTATGGAGGTAATATCCCAAAAAACTAATAGGAGTTCACATAGCCTATGGCAATCCTAGAGTTTATATCAAAATACAATATTATGTAAAAAGCGTAGATCACAAGAGTACTGAAAGGACATATCCTGCGTCTTCATCATTGGCGGTGAGTGGACTTCGTGAGAGTAGGGATGAAAACGGATATTGATATATCCAAATATCTGCTTACCATATTCGAAAAATTACCGGATATGGATATCCGTATTCGATAGTAATCGAATATGGATCGGATATGGATATAGGTTGTAAAATTTTTCCAGATACTGATACATATATGGTAATAGCTTGAATATTCGGATTTGGATCCAGATATCTGAATACAATATTTAATATTATTTTTATATTAGTTGATATAATATAAGTCACAACCTTATGCTATTATATTAGTATTATACATTATATGATATAATATATTAATTATATTAACAACTTCTTCTTCTTTGAGGATGAACATGAACAAAACTTATGAAATCCTATCCCCTTTTTGCTTTCGATCAAGAATGTAGGTCATCTCGACACTTCTTTTTCTCATGATGCAACTTATTTTATATTTAATTACCATTTTAAAAATCATTATGAATTTTGATAAAAAAAATCAATTCATATTCGTATGTGGTTTTTATTCTATATGTATTTGGAGTCCATGTTTATTGGATCCATATTTTGATTCACTCTTTATTCGATCACATTTGAATTAGCTCTTTACTCGATCTGTATTCAGATTCGATAAATATCCGATTCAGATTCGTATCCTTATTTTTAAGGATATGGTTTCCATAATGCATATCCGAAACATATCCGTATCCACATTCGTATTCGATACAGATGAAGCGAATATGAGCATGGAAATAGGCATATCCGATCCGTATCCGATATGTTTTCATCCCTATGTGAGAGTGTCAAGATGCTCCTTCACCCTCCTTGTATTTTCTTGCCTACTATACCATCTTCATGGTCGCGGATTAGAAATTAATCCAATCCTTTACAATGGATCGAGCTAGACTTGTTCTGTAACTTATCAATCCTGATGCCCACAACAGGCCTCGATGGGAATCCATCGAACTCATCACATCATGTGATTAATCACAATTTTGTTTGGAATTAGGAGTATATTGGAATTGAGAATCCTGAATAAATAGGACTCCGAATTCTAAGAGTAGTTAAGTTGTATTCTATTTATAGTCTTAATGAGAATACGACTATCGGGTTGTAACTGAGCTATATATAGATGGGGAGGGAGGCATTGCCATACTACGACTAGAACAATATAACCCATAGAAAAAGGGAGAGAGAGAGAGAAGAAAGAGATGAGAGAGAGAGGGAACAAAGAGAGTTGTACTTGTTTTAATTTATAGTGATCTTTCTTCTCTGATGATCAAGAGAGATGGCCAACCACTGTTATATCTAGTTGTTCTTTTCTTCACATGTTTCTATGGGAGTGTTCGATTGTGCATCCGTATCCGTATAAGGTGAGTCATATCCCAACAATCGGTATCTAAGAGGAGATGATATCAGCTCGTGTCCCAACAAGAGCTCGAATGTCGTCTAGGGAAACAAGAACAAGAGTATGAGAGATGGAGACTCTCAAGACTCTTTTATATCTCAAGGACATGAAATTTCAAGTAGCATTTCACTCCAAAATTCAAGTGTCTAAAAGAGAGAGTCTTACTCACCTTTTATACACATTGCACACTCATGTCCCCATCAACTTTGACCTAGTTAATTAAGCCAAATTATCGTTGTGCTCGGGCTAAGAGTGGTTTAATCAAAATCAAACACACAAATTTCTTTGCGAAGAGTTGTAGTTAGTATATATTTATTTATCTTGGGCAAGTCCCAATGTTGAATTAAGGAAACATTCCTATCTAGTGGTTTAGGTGTTAAAGAGTTGGTTCAATCAGTCAATAGCTCAATTTACTTAACTTAGTGCATGTGTGAATTTTTTTTGATAATTTTCAATGCAAGTTAAATGCTACAAAATGTACCATATGAGACTGAGATGAGATGGACATAAGACTACAATTAGCTCATGAAATAAAGTGTTGACGTTAAACTCAAGGGTATGAATTGATCTCAAATCAAAGATAACTTTAAGTTTCAATTTCAAATCACACAAATTTACAGGTCCCTCAATCTTGGGTTACATTCAATTACAAATCAGGAAGTTAAGACTAACTAATCATGAGTTTTAAATTCACTATAAAAATCCAAATCAATAGGACTTCAAGTAGACTATTAAATTCAAAGAAAGGACCTATATGCAATTTATAACAATCAAAACAAAAATAAATAATCAAGGAATTTTCTGATTAATAATTACTTGTCAAAACATCAAATTAGATCATAACACATTTAATAGAGAAGAGCATTAAAAACTTTCAAATGAGATCCATTTCATCAAAATTGGAGTTATGTAGCTCAAAATATTAACCAATGAATTCAGAGGTCTAAATACAACAAAAACTTAAATAATTTAGAACTAGTTAAAAGGCACATCGAGGGCTTATTTGTAAATAACAAAATCTAGAGTGGATCTATTATAAATGTTCCAAGCATGTAGGGACCAATGTGAACATCACAAAAGCCGATAGGCAGTTACAACAAATTGCCCACCCACGTGACTGGGAGCATGTGAGTAGGGTGGACATGGGCCTCGACCTGACCCAACCTTGGCAAGCCCGACCCTGCCCCATTAATTTTTCTTGGGCATTGGGCCGGGTTGTGACAAGATCTTTTGGATTAGTTGAGGGCCCATGCGCGACACAAGGCCCGCTAGATTGGGCTTGGGTTTGAGCTCGGCCCACCATCATTTATAATGTAAGAAAATGAGCATCGATTGCTTTCACATTTATCATGTAAATAACTAATATACCTATGAAACCATCAATTGATGACATACATATTTGCATCACTGAAAATTACGTTATACGTTACCAAAATAATTATTTCCAATGAAATATTATACTAAAGATGGTTGCATCCACCAACAATACTGCATGATGAACACTATGAATAAGAATTGGATGTGTAAATAAGTATAGCGTACACGTAAAAGTAAAATTTATGAATGTACAAATGATTGCGTGAACCCACGACACTGCATGATGAACACTCAAGATGACTGCATGAACCAACAATACTGCATGATGAATGTATCAATCTTGTGAATAAGTTGGAATATAATTTACGAACGTACGACAATGATTGTACATGTATCATAGAGCAAATGTCTAATAAGTATATAGTTTATGAAATCTTGCACCAACAGAAACTGATTCAAATTAACGACCTTTCGATTTGGGGTTCACTAAACTCCAAGATGCGTGGGCCTGGCCATGGAGGCCTACTTCGGGTTCATGTTGGGCACAAATCGTGTGTGAAAATTTGATAGAATGAGGGCTCAGGCCCGACCCTCATTTACCTCGGGTACGGGCCAGGTCTGGGGTTTCTCTGGTCGGGTCAGGATCGTGTCCGGGTTGGCCAGACTAATGCTCCACCCTAAATGTGAGGCATGAGGCTCAACATGTGGCTCAGTCCATAGTTGTAGTGCGGGTCCACATGGCTAGTGCGGATGGCTCAGCAGATCTGAGCCAAATGATGTGGAACAGATGCTCAGATCGGAACCACGACCGCTGGATCTGGAGATCCAAAGCTCGTGATCTAATCTGGGTTGTGTATTGATGATCTCCTTGCAGGGTGATCGAACAATTGTATCGATTGAAGATCGTTAGATTAGACTGTGATCCCAATCTAATGGCAACCAGATCTCTTCATTAATCTGAGTGTAGTAGTGACGAGGTTGTGCTCCTACAAGCCTTACCAATCTCCTATGAGGATCTGCTACTCGGTTGAGGATCTTGGGAGTGTGAGAGGACAAAGGTGAAGGTGAGGGTGACATGTTGGAGATGCTGTAGTAGTTAGAATGGCGGGGCAATGAAGGTTTGTCAGAAGAAGAGAGGGTGATCAGAGTTGCATTTATTCTTTCTATTAGTAACGTGAGGGTGGAGGGGCGGGGGTTAGAATCGAAGGATGAGGCAAGGTCAAGTGAATGGGATCCTAATCAAGGTAATTATAGTGAAGGGGTGAAGTGGTTTGAGGTCTGTGCAAGAACTAGAGGCAGAGCAGAGTGGAGGAGGTTCTAGAGAAGGGGAGTGTGTACATCGACATGTGGGTGAAAATTTGGAAGGTGTGACGATGCTAGGGCAGTGGTCCAAAGGACTATAGGTGATCAAAGTCATGCTAATAAAAGAGAGAAATCAAAAGGAGCCAGAGATCGGAGATACCTACAAGCGGAGAATGGAGTCGAAGGTGGAGGTGAAGGCTTGCACTGAGCCTAAGGAGGCTCGAATCTTTTCTCGAAGCACATGGCGAGAGTGATGAGCTCAAGCAGTTTCTAGAAGCGGAGCTGCAGTAGTGGAGGGGGCCTCCATCGGACCTTATTGGCAAGAAGCGGGTCTTCGCTCGATCTAGGGACTTCTCGACTATCACTGGAGGAGGAATGGGGCTCTTGCTCTCTTGGGTGATCAGTGGATAGTTAGTGAAGGATTTGGATGAGGTATTTTCATGGAGAAGGAGTGTGCGTGAGATGAAGGGTCCATATGAAGAGGGTAACGACTATGTGTATGGGACTTGATTGGTGACCATTTAACGAGGGAGAGGGATGTGAGGACTATCGATCGGTAAAGGAATGAGCTGGAGAGGATGAGTAGAGTGCCAATTGAGAATGGGACAAGTAACAATCATCGGGCGTGTGTACAAGGTAGAGAGGAATGATCCAAGGTGAAAGATGGGTTAGTAGCCACTAGATCGAAGTGGAGTGGATGGCTAGGATCGAGCCATGTAGGTGAACCGATAGGTGTGGGGTTGGACCATTCAATCATGTGATCCAATGGTTGCAAGTGAATGTCATTGAGGGAAAAGGGTCGACTATGTGGCATGTCTAGAGGGGCCATGTGGCCAATTAAGAAAATTCAGAAATGTAAAAATAAAAGAAAAATAAAAAATAAATAAAGGAAGTTCAAATGAGGAAGTGTTCAACATGAAAGTTGTTCATCTCAATTGATATCTACAACTTCCATTATGGTCAAAAATGTTTGGATTGATTTTTAATGTGTATTGAGTACCAATTTTGTAATTTTCACATTTTCTTGTGTTTTAAATAATACAACCTACGTACATGACTCAAAGATATTGTAAACTAATGTTTATGGATTTATTTTGGTTTAGAAATACAATGAAAATAAGGTATTAATGTACAATATACACCAGTGAGAATCAGATTTATTTAATATTGGATAATTAACGCTACTTATGTGCAGTAATTACTTATTTATGCATTTAGAGGGGTTTATTAAGTGAATTGTCTTGGGAATTGAGCTAAGATCAATGGATAATGTAGATGAATCATGGATTCATTACCCCCTATACTTAACCATTGTTCGTCCCGAGCAATTAATTATTTAACAGTATAAGTAAGATTAAAACCTCAGTAGTGTATATGATATGACAAGACTTAATTAATCATGCCACACGTTTCAGATGACTCATCAGCTCTGAGTCAATAATAAGTCTTATCAAAAGGAACTCAACTTCCCTAATTTTTAAAACTCTCTTCAGATACATATAGCATAACAGACCTTAACTGTTGATCACAACTTCAAATGTACAGTCTTTGCTTCAGTCAAGGTCCTAGTCTATAAGTCTAGATTAGGAACCCAATCCTTGACTTTAGTTTTATAGCCGAGTTCCACATTAATCCATCGTCTCTTCAGTTGTTAGATTGAAAGATGCGAATATATAAGGCCAGTTATGGATGGATTAGGATTGTGTCTTATTTTTCTCTCCTTTCATTGGACAAAGAATCACTCAGGTGCCAAAACACACACATGTATTTCTTTTAGTGTGGATCCATATATTCGTTAAGAAGTTTTAACCGTATATACTTATTTTTCTGGGATGCACCGTGATGTGCCTTTAACGAGTATTTAACATACACTTCTTACCCATGCTTGTAGCATTTACGATGCATGGCCCTTTCTTCATACTTGTAGGACTCATATTGGGTGACCTAATAACACTATGAAGAGGCGATATTGTGGCATACTTTCACTTGGTCCAAATGGGCACTTAAAAGGTTGGGAATGCTTGCCAGTCATTCTTAAGTTCTTTTGATGAACAATTTCTAGAACTTTGAGCTTTTCTCTTTTAATTTTTGGGGACCATATTTATGGTTTGTCTAGATCCTCAACTCTTACCAAGTCGGTGCATGCTGATCCACAAAATTTTAGATTTTTACACACTAGCACCTAGGTCAAAGCAAAGTAGTATAGGGATCTTTGTCCCCGTGCTTGCTATGTGCTGACACTCAGGTTCCATGAGGTTATTCTTGACTCCTTCCCTTCCTCAAGTTTCATAAAATCAAATCATGGTTCAAGTTTTCAAATCATAATGCCTCAAGCAAAATGATGAGTCATCACGAGAAATATGCAATTGTGCATGTATTTTTAATCCTAGAGATTATAAATGCGATACAACATATATATCTTCAAACCAGAGAATTTGAGTAATTAAGTCTTGAGGTCCTAATGAATAGGAATGGTGAGACTCAGAGTCAAGAGCCGCTCCAAGTCATATAGTCTGATACATAAGTCTTGTGTGAAGTGCATGTGTCAGGGATAAAACCTTAGTTACATGTTTTGTATTTTCAATCTATTTTTCAAACACAAAGTTTTTAAATTTTCAAAAATTTTATTATACCTCTTATTTTTACAAAGAATTTTCCAAAACACTATATAGGGTTAAATGGGGTTCTCCCAACGTGGCAGCCCCACCCTATTTTTGGGTGTTTTTTTATTTTTTGAAAAATATCACCATGTAGATTCATCTATGTTTCCCTCCTATATGTCATTTGAATTTCGTTAGAAATGGAGACACTATGCCCTCCATCTAGAACATGTCAATTACATCAATGTTTAAATTGCCAAAATTTTCTGTTCTAGATGTAGGGTATAGGAGTCTCTGTTTCAGAAGAAATTCAAATAACATATATGAGGGATACATAGATGAACATACATGCCGATATTTTGCAAAAAATGAAAAAATGCGAAAAAATGAGGTGGGGGCAGCCATGTTGGCAGCCCCATTTTTTCCATATATATCTGCAAAAAAATTTCCAAAAATATATGCATTTTAAAACAATTTCCCCATACATATCATTTCTTTACAAACAAATCAAAATACGAGCTATGGGTAAAGTAAATATGTAATACACACACACCCTGTACCTATCTTATGATATGTCCTCATGACTCTAGGTGACAAAAAGATGTAGCTCGTTCTAAGCATAAGTTGGTGAAAATAAAAGAGAATGATATGCCCCCTATACTTAGGTTTTTGAAGACCTTAGTTTAAAATAAGACCAAAATGATGATCGATGGCAAGGTAATAATATATAGGAGGATTGGAGTATGCATAGAGGGCATTGACCACCCCATACTTAGGCTCGAGTTGGCCTAAGTATGTGAGAGTAGTGAAGAGACGGTGTCCGATGTGGTAGAGGGAGAGAATACACAACAAAATAGGGAGCTAAATCTTATGAGATTCTAAATCTTCTGATGTTGTTGATAGCTCAAGATATCTGCTGCAAGGCATCATGCAGAGTTGTAAGTGTGACCTTTGAATTTGTTCCACGCATAAATGCAAATCTCCTCAACATGGACCAACTACTCATTTGGTTTAATAAAGTATTTAAACAGCTGTCCATTCACTAAGAATTCCCATGCTCCATCTGTGAGATCTGAAATCTCAATGCTTCCGTTATCGTGCACAAGATGGACTAAGTATGGGGTCATACACTTGGATTTGAGTTTCCCGTGGAAGATCTTCAACTTTGCATAACATAATCATACTTGTCCAAGAACAAAGATATTTCATGAGATAAATCTATCATGCAAATGATTAACCTTATCCTCTTATACCAAACTAATGTAGTATGCTCGATATATGATCTCCATAGTCTCATTTAGATCCATCTCTCTTTACTTTTGACCTATATGTGTTTCCAATTGACCTTCTTTATTGCTCATTCTGATTTATGCACCAATTCTACATGCAAATGACATATCTTCCCAAATACCATAAGGATGGGGAGGTTCCCAATGGTGTCTTGTAACCCCAAAGGACTTGGTCCAAAATCTAGGATCAATCCTTCTTGTACGGGTAGACGAGCTTTTGTATAATGCTCTTTACCTCCTATTCGAAACCCCTACCATGACATTGGATTGTGGGTGGTATGGACTAGCGACACTGTGCTTGATGCCATAGTCCTTCGCAAGATTCTTAACCTCTCTATTTATAAAATGGATACTACATCTAATATTAATACCTTGGGGATCCCGAGACTTGGAAAATGATATGATCTTTCACAAACTTTCGAATGATCATGATATTTGTGGCTTGGTTTGGGATATCCTCCACCCTCCTTGACAAATAATCCACAGCGATAAGGATGTACTCAAAACAATGGATAACCGAGAATGTTCCCATGGAGTCGATGCCCCAAGAGTCGAAGACATCACCAATGATGATTGGCTTGAACAACATCTCATCTCTAGAATCGATGGTCTGTCTCATTCTTTAGAATACTGAGCTTGACTTCATGAAAGTGAGAGCATCACAAAAAAAGTCAGGTAGTGTAAGATGCATCGCAATACCTTCTATGTGATACTCTTCATGGAGAGGTGTCCTCCTACCTCTAAGGTATGGTAGTGAATAAGGACACTCTAGTATTCCTTCTGATTTATGCACCAATTCTACATGCAAATGACATAGTTTCCCAAATACCATAAGAATGGAGAGGTTCCCAATGGTGGCTTGTAATCCCAAAGGACTTGGTCAAAGAGATAGGATCAATCCTTCTTGTATGGGTAGATGAGCTTTTGTATAATGCTCTTTACCTCATATTCGAAACCCCTACCATGACATTGGATTGTGGGTGGTATGGACTAGAGACACAGTGCTTGATGCCATAGTCCTTCGCAAGATTCTTAACCTCTCTATTTATAAAATGGATACTACATCTAATATTAATACCTTGGGATCCCGAAACATGGAAATGATATGATCTTTCACAAACTTTCGAACGATCATGCTGTTTGTAGCTTGGTTTGGGATATCGTCCACCCTCCTTGACAAATAATCCACCGCGATAAGGATGTAATCAAAACAATGGATAACCTAGAATGGGACCATGAAGTCGATGTCCCAAGCGTCAAAGACATCGCCAATGACGATCGGCTTCAATAGCATCTCATCTTTAGAATCGATGGTTTGTCTCATTCTCTAGAACACTGGGCTTGAATTCATGAAAGTGAGAGCATCATAAAAATAGTCAGGCAGTATAAGATGCATCGCAATACCTTCTATGTGGTACTCTTCCCGGAGTGGTGTCCTCCTACCTCTAAGGTATGGTAGTGAATAAGGACACTCTAGTATTCCTTCTGAGGAATACACATTCTCCAGACAAGATCCAAACCCTCAATAAAAAGGATCTCTCCCCCCATGGTAGAATCTCAAATCCGACTTAAGTCAATCAATGTTGCTCTTGGGTTAATCCTTTAGAACTTTCTTGGAGACAAGATAGTTTACCATATTGGCATAAATGGGAGTGAGTCGACAGCAAAAGTGACTCGTCGATGAATGAGTGATGAATCAATGTACTCTTAGAAAGATCAGGAATCTCCATCCAGGAGAGGTGATCAACCACTATGTTCTTCACTCCAGGTTTATACTTAATCTCCAAATAAAAATCCCGAAGGAGCAAACTCCACTTAAGAAGCACACCATCGTGTCCTTTTCCATTAAGTAACATAGTACCAAGTGGTATGTGAATAAAACAACCTTGGATCCAGTAAGAAGATATATGAACATATCCAAGGTAAACATTGTCACAAGCATCTCTTTTTCTGTAACCTTATAGTTACGTTGATCAACGTGATGAATCCACGATTCATCATCTCAATACCTTGATCTTAGCCAAATTCCCGAGTAAAATCCCATAAAAATGTCCATAAAATCAATAAATTAACAAAATGAATAAAACACACTAATTATTGTATATTAGATTGTACAAAATAAATTAACAATAAAAAGCCACAAAAATAAAGGAGTTTTTCACCTGTAAATAGCCCAAAACTTCATGTATTTTTAATAATTTCATTTCAACTCTTTTTTGGCTAATTTTTTCTCCAACTTGTTCATAACAATGCATATAAAAATACAAAAATACAAAACAAATTTTACCTCAAATAAATGCTCCTAGATCCCTAAGAGAAAAAGCCGTAAAGATCGACTTCCAAGCCAAATTCCCGCTCCGTATGAACTCCAAATTCACCAATTTAAAGTTCAAGTTAGAAAATTATCTATCCAATGGAAGTGATTTCATTAAAATCGAAGCTCATTTGCAAAAGTTGGGTTTTGGGACCTAGATGTACATTGTATATTATGTATATGTTAATTCTTTCTTCATTTTTTATTTTGTCTTTCTTAATTGTAAAAAATACAAAAAATCATGGTGGTGTTGGATTTCGATTGTAGTATTTTACTGTATTTACATGTTGTACATAGCTACTATTAAAAAGACAAAAATTATAAAAAGAAAAGTAAATAAAAAATGCCTAATTTTATTGCGTTCACATTCTCTACAATAACTTCCATTTTCCTCCATTAACCTCCAAGTCTTCATCAACCTTCATTCAACACCATTATTCATCTAACTTTCCATTCAACTCCATCACTAATTTAACCTCTCATTCTACTCCACTTCCATTCTAACCTCCATTCCTTCCATCTCTTTTTATACACCTCTCCATCCTCATTTTTTATCATCCGCCATTCTTATAGAAAAAGGAGAGAGCTTGGAATGTGGTGTTGGTGACAGCGGCTTTTCATCTTCCTCAAGCGACGACCTCCTTCAAGCGAAATCCGCGGCGACCACCATCACCGCGTCACGAGTTCTCCATCGACCTCGCATAGCCTCTTCGATTTTATTCCGCCAATCAGATTGAGGCTACGACAGGTGTTCAGCGTAGCTGCTCCGCTAATCCGGCGAAGATTCAGGTAATTATTCCTCATCATTCTCTTGTTATTTTATCTTATCTAATATTTTGTTTCTTTGTTGTTTCATTCCACCATTTTTTACCACCACCATTATATCTCCATTTTTTCTACATAATCATCTCCACCTCCATCGTCACATTTTTTTCACATCACTTTCATTCCCAGTTTAAAGAAAATTTAAAAAAATAAAAAATTTTAAAACAAAAAGGTTTTTATTACAACAAAAAAATCAAAAAAAAAAATTTAAAAACACCAACACCTGCAGCAGCGGTGGGCAACACCCACCGCCGCCTCCTCCAGCACACCGCGTTCCACCGGCGACCGTTCCCTCGCGCTCCGCGCCCGCATGCGTCGCCGCGCACGGGCCCGTCGCCACCAGCGCCGGCCTCTCCCTAGTGCGGCCCTCCCTCGGTTTGCGCCACCCTCTTGCCATCAAGCGTGGCTTCCAACCGCCGCCTCCCCAACGCGCGCTGCCTGCGCGCGGTGCGTCGCCCTCCTCGTGGCCGTGCGCGGCCGTGCCGCCGGCACTGCCCCTCTGCCCTTTGGGTTCATCAGGTCCCTTTTCTTTCTCATTTTTTAATGTAAAAATTATATTGTATATATTTCATGTTTCTGTAATTGCATAATAGTCCCTGTACATAACTTGCATTGTAATTTTGTTTTCTGAATTTGCAAAGACAACCCTCTGTTTGCTTCTTAATTTAGACATCAACCTTGCGTCATTTATTTAAATGAAAAATATCATTGTGTTGAGCATCTTAGTCTCTATCATCTGAATATTTATTTATATTTTTGTGATATTTGGATAATTAATTAAAATTGTTTAACTGAAATATTTCATACTTTACCCATTTTGTGCTCTTAAATTCATATCGGACACATAGTTGCTCTAAAAATTCCATAAAAATTAGAGATGATGCCTTGATATGTGATTGAGATACTGTCCAAATTTCATCCAGAGTGGAGTTGTCTTGTGCCTGAAATAAATTGTAGAGTGATTTTAGTATTTGATTTTTAATTAAATCATGTACATCATTTTTGCGAAATTTCAAGTCTCCTGGATGCTATATGAAAATTCCTGTTTGGGATAATTCACACTCTGATTAATTTGATATTATGGATTAATTAGGAATTAATTACTCGTTATCACTCTATTTTCACTAAAAAATCTATAAAACATTCATAAGTTATCAAAAAATCCTAAAAATATTACTGTAGCTTCCTTGTGTCATGTTTATATTCTAGTAAAAGTTTCATAATTGTTGCTTACTGTTTGTGTGAAAAATTGCGAAAAAACCCATAAAAGTGTGTAATTTTAATTATTGCATTTTAATCCTTAAAATTCCAAAAAAAATTATGTCTTGCACTCATCACTGGATTAGGATTCTAGGAAAAATATAATTTGGCTGAATTGGATTAATTTTTCATTCAAATTAATTTGACTAAGTTGTGTGCTTTCTTAGTAACTTAATTCACCCGCATTTTGCATAGCATTTAATTTTGCATTAAAAAAATCTAAAAAAACGCATTGAAAATCTAAATTTTAGTTTTCGAATTAACCCAAAGTTGTTCATTTGCCTCCCTGTGTTCGACTCCGGACTTGCCCGGGATATAAATTAAAGCCGAGACACTCTTCACGGAGATTTTCTCTCGGTTCTGACTGATTCGCTAAGTACACGTACCATAGCGAACATGAAGAATTTATCGTATTTAGCGACTGGTCAGCGACTCGTCTGATGGTGCCGTTTCCAGGGAGGTAAACGACTTAGGGACTAATTTAAAAATTTGGATTTAGATTTCACTTACTCGGGTAGTCTGACCCCCGAGCCACTTGTAATTAATCCATTTTCATTCCATTTTTTTGATAATTTTTGTATATATTTTGGTGTTTATCTCTCTAATATAAATTTTATTTTCCTTGCGAGGGCCCGGTGGACTTGGAGTGCGTCAGAGGTCGACGGACGAGACGCGCGTCGACTGCTGAAGATCAAGGAATTTTTAATTTATTTCTTAAAAAAATTTTGTAATTATTGTGTTGTAATAATTTAGGTAATTTGCCATTTACAGCGGCTCTTGTTTGAGAGGTCGCGTTTGTATCCGGACTTGCCCAGGATATAAATTAAAGCCGAGACACTCTTCACGGAGATTTTCTCTCAGTTCTGACTGGTTCGCTAAGTACACGTACCACAACGAACATGAATTATTTATCGTATTAAGCGACTCTTCACAAGGTCAAGTACTCTTCTTGTGTAGTTGTTTACTCCAAAAATCGGTGGTTTTAAGTTCCTCACAAGGCGGGAACTCAGTCGCTGAGGCGACCACACAAAATCTGGAATAAAACAACAATTAACCCACAATCAATGTATGCAATGAATATCCAAAAAGGTGGAGTTAAAATTTATTATAACTCTACATGTAAATGTGTATAGGTGTAAGCATAAGTAGAGGTCGAACACTGGGAGGCGAAGGGAATGTATGCGTGCTGTGTAATTATTCAATCCATTGTTCATGTCCAATTGTTTATTGTTTTTGGGGGTTTTGGATTTTATAATTTTTTTATTTTTTATTTTTATAATTTTATTTTGTTTTTATATTATATATTTTTTATAATTTTCTTTTTATATTTTTAATTATAAAATATAGATATGTATACATATATATAAAAAGATATATAAGAAGAGAGAGGATTAATATAATATATATATATATATATATATATATATAATTTTTTAGCTTTTTAAGATTTTTCTATTTTTTATTTTATTTTTCTGGAATTTTGCTAATTTTTATGTATTTTTAATTCAAAAATGTCCATAATATAGGACTAATTAAATATCCGAATATCATTTGGGTTTTAAAAAATAAAAAATAAACCCAAAATTACCCAAATTAATCTTAATACATTAATAATAATAATAATATATACATAATTATAAAGCAAGAAAACATTTTTTGGTATTTTTAAAGGTTTTTTATATTTTTTTAGTATTTTGGAGCTTCTTGAAATTTTTATATTTTCTTTTTCTAATTTTTAGGGTTTTTCATTTTCTGGACTCAATATATATATATAAATATACCATATATAATTTTTTTGTAATTTTTCAAAGACATTTTATAATTTTTTTGTACTTTTTTAATTTAAACAGTACAAAATGGGCTTCTTTTTATTTTTTAATAATTGGGAAAAATGCCAAAATTGCAGAATAAAATATAGGTGTGAAAATTCAAGGCATTAAGCATTTAACCTAATTTTTTCTGGATTTTTAGAAGCCTCATAGGTATCTAAAATAAATAGATAAAAGACACAAAAACAAAACAGCCTAGCAGGGGCATTTTTGCAAATAAAATAAATGACAGGGGCACAGGTGCAAAAACACCAAAATATTATAACGTATTCTGTGATTTTAAGGACTAAAATCAATTAAGCAAACCTGCCAGGGCCCCCTTGCAACTTGAACATCACGTGGGACTACACGTGATCCGCACCCACAGGGACCAAAACGCAATTTCCGAAAATATAAGGTCCTGGTTGCAATTTTTCACAAAAATATTACACTTTATATTTTATTTCATGGACTAAAGATATATATGCAAAAATACAGGGGGACTTGTGCAATTTTACCACCTCACGTGGGACGACACGTGAGGTGACGTGGACTGGACCCAAGTGTAATATGCAAACAATACAGGGGGTCATAGGCAAAATTTCCACATTATTTACAACACGCTATATAATTTACAATATTAAAAATTAAATGTACAAAAAGGCATGGGCTGGATATGCAATTTACCCCTAAAAGTCAAGGTTAGCAGGCTCAAAGGAGCCAGGAATCAGACCATAATCAGAAGACTTGGTCCCATGATCCACAGATCGGATACACAATCAGAGAGGGGACCAAGTACACAACTCAGAAGACTCGGCTTCGCGCTCCACCAGACAGGAGACACCAGGAATGAAACTGAGTACCTAGAAAATGATGTACCTTCCCGCAGATAACCCTCGGGGAGTAGTACATGCTGGTCACTGAATAATCAGGAAAAGACTCGACCTTGCGAGGACCGTCAAGGCGAGCGGACGCAAAGGCGTCAGTGATCCATCAGACGGATCATCAGGTATGGTCTCGGTAGACGACAGATCGGCTACCGACAGAAGAGACCGACAAATCAAGAAAGTCTAAAGAATGTGGCAGCATCCCATAGATAACCCTCGGGGAACGCGCTGCCAGCTAGGCATGAAAAGAGCAGATATCAGAAACTCAACCTTGCGAGGACCGTAAAGGAGAGCGGACGCAAAGGCATCAGTGATCCATCAGACGGATCATCAGGTATGGTCTCGGTAGACGACATATCGACTACCAGCAGAAGAGACCGACAAATCAAGAAAGTCTAAAGAATGTGGCAACATCCCGCAGATAACCCTCGGGGAATGCGCTGCCAGCTAGGCATGAAAAGAGCAGATATCAGAAACTCAACCTTGCGAGGACCGTCAAGGTGAGCGGACTCAAAGGAGTCTAAACAGATGGGTCCCATGATCCACAGATCGGATACGCAACTCAAGATGGGACCAAAAATCAAGTAAATCAAACGACTCGATTCCGTGTTCCGCAGATCGGCGACACAGTCAGCAAGGGAAATCGAGCGTAAAGAGAGTGTCGTAGTCTCCCGCAGATAGTCCTCGGAGAGTACTACGATCTAGGCAAGGAATAGTCAGAATGTGTCTCTACCTTGCGAGGGTCGTCAAGGAGAGAGGAGGGCTCGAAGGAGCCAGGTCCATCAGACGGACCCACGTAGTGGTCTGAGTAGACGACAAATCGGCTACCGACAGATGAGTCCACTCAAATTAGGAAATATGTCGAAGACTCCCGCAGATAACCCTCGGGGAGTTACGAGCTAGTCAAAGGATAATCAGCAAAGAGCTCATCCTTGCGAGGACCGTAAAGGAGAGCGGACACAAAGGCGTCTGAATAAGTCGGTCTCATGGCCCAACAGGTCAGGCGCATAATCAGAAAGGGCGACCGAGCGCACAAATCAGATGAATCGGCTTCGTGCTCCAACAGACAGGAGGCACCAGAAATGAGTGAAGCCGATCGTAAAGAAAGTGTCACATCCTTCCGCAGATAGTCCTCGAGAAGTGATGTGAGCTACAATGAATAATCAGAGTACGTCTCGTCCTTGCGAGGGTCGTCAAGGAGAGAGAGAGAGGCTCAAAGGAGCCGGATCCATCAGACGGATCCACAGAGAAGATGGTCATGGTAGGCAACAGTCATCCTACCAGCAGAGGAGACCATCATAGCTATAATGTGTCATAGCTTCTCGCAGATAACCCTCGGAGAGCTATGAACTAGGCAGTGAATACACAGAAAAATGGAGCTCTGCCTTGCAAGGACCGTCAAGGAGAGCAGACTCAAAGGAGTCTAGTACATTAGCCTCGTGTACCGACAGGTCATGCACACAATCACAGGGGGAGGCCGATCAAGCACATCACCTGACTCGGTTTCGGGTCCCATCAAAATGGCGACCCAAGCAGTGAATGAAACCGCGGTCCTAGAAATTGTCGCATTCTCCCGCAGATAGTCCTCGGGGAGTAATACGAACTAGCTCAATGTAGGTCATGGGAATGTTGGCATCAAATCTCAGGTCCTCGAAATACTGTGAATCCATTAATCAACAGGAGGGCATAAGATCATGCGAGGGAGCAAATAATCAGATCAATCACAAACATCCCTCAAGTCAATCAAATCTGGCTGAGATGGCACAATAAATAGTCAGGAATCCTCTAAGTGCCGGGGTGGATCAAAGCGTCAGGAGATCAAGGATGGGTCAATCTAGGAGATAAGACATCATGAGGGTCGTGGCACCGTCATCGTGAAGCATATATCAAGATCGTCCTTCCAAACTCCAAATCAAGACGGGCCGAAACCTCAAAATAGATAGATCAGTGAAAATATCATGATATCATCCTCAAATCACTGAAGCACATTACATCCTCAATCCGGTGTGCGAGACCAAAAATTCCTCAATAATGCATCACACCTATAATCATGCATCAAAAATCCTTGATACGCTCGTATGCACGTATCCAAAGTCAAATCCACCAAATCAATCTCAGCATCCTCAATATCATTGGCCCGACTTACACAAATAATCTATATATATAAACCTCGATGCGGGCCTCATCACTATGCACAACATTCCCGGGTAACCATTAGAGGTGATACTGGGTGTACGAGAAGGATGGATAAGAAGTGTACACAGTGGGGTGGAGAAGTTGATTGAGGCTACGTGCCAATATCACAGTGATAGAAGAGTGAAACGGAGGGGACGAGGAGGGCGGGCGAGAAGATCGAGACAGACAAAATTGGATGTTCCACACAGGGTGGGAACACCGTCAAAAATGGTGGTTCGAAGAGCAGGCTCTCTTCGAACCGGAGAAGATGGGGATGTTACAGTGGAGACGAAGAAGATGGTGGAGGAGAGGGAAACAAAGGACTTGGTGAAGAATGATTGAGCTCAAGCGCCAATATCATGACTCCATGCAAAATGAAGAGATATATGTATAAGAGAGATAGAGAGACTCAAAGATAAAAAATGCATGACTCACACAGACGGGACCGACTACTCTAGTAATGAATGAAAAACAAAATGAATTCCCAGTCACAATCAATAAACAAGGCAAACCCCTGATTCACCTACTCAACACAGTGAAGACCGTCAGGTGATGGTCATTTATCTTTTCGGTTTTAGAGTTAGGTGAGAATCAATAAGTTGTACAATCACTTAGGAGGCTTGATAGGATTTGGTCTCTACTCCTTAGCGTGTACGTGAGCACTTAAAACGCATCCAATGAGGGGGTTGCTGTCCCCAAGACAAGGAATCCATTACGTTTTATTTTTAGGTCCAATAGAGTTAGCAGTCCCGATTTTATTTAGGTTATCACTTTTTTTGGGTATTTTCAATGCACGTGCCTATCGAGGTTCCAATTTCCATTAAGCATCCTAAGTGGTCAAAAACAGAGGGAGAAGGTCGGAAAAGCCATGCAAGCCGGAAATCGATGATGCATGCTAAGTAAGAAGACTTACAGTGCTTCCCAGCTCTCTCCATGCGGGATGCATAACAGAATTGAAATCTATGCTATATGCAGATGCAAGCCGAAGAAATCGCCCTAGGATAGTAACTGCTATTATCGTGAAGCATCACAAGTCGGTCACTTATTCTTAACCGAAGAGTCCGGTCTTGGCTTACCCCTCCTCTTCTCGACACACTCGAGTTCAGGAGTAGCGCTTGATGGGGCTCGCTCACGGCACATGGGTTAAGAGATAAGTGAATCGACTGTTTTAATTTGACTAGATCCAAAACGCACTATAGGTACATGCAATTATATTTAGGGTGTTTGGACCTAATCTATCGGCAAGCAATTCCTAAATTAGGGCTCATTCACACAAAATAATAAAAATAAAATAAAAGAAAAAGAAAAGCGTCAAAATCATCGAGGCCCCCAAGGGAACAATCCCTCGGGCACTGGACCTCGGGAGTCGAAGTGTACCTGGGAGAGTCCTGTATTATTACAAAATTCTAAGTGTCACGCTCTCACATGAATATACATAATAAAATAATTTCCATAAAAATAGAGACTGTCTTCAAAAATTCTCTTTCTTCTCCCTTTGATGCTCTCTCCTGTTGGCTTGGCATAGCAAAGCCAACTCCACCTTGCTTGGGTGCCTAGGTCCTCCTAGGAGGTCCTCCTTCGCTTGGCGTTCCCTCGCATCAAAGACAAAGGAAAGAAATGGTCAGAGCAGTCAATCAAATAATATCAAATAAAAGCAAACAAATAACTGAATCATGGACATGAGCAAATAATTGAATAAATGAACAAATAAGCTCACAAAATCATACAAAATCCGTTGCCCCCCGGCAACGGCGCCATTTGTTTACTCCGAAAATCGGTGGTCTTAAGTTCCTCACAAGGCGGGAACTCAGTCGCTGAGGCGACCACACAAAATCCGGAATAAACAACAATTAACCCACAATCAATGTATGCAATGAATATCCAAAAAGGTGGAGTTAAAATTTATTATAACTCTACATGTAAATGTGTATAGGTGTAAGCACAAGTAGATGTCGAACACTGGGAGGCGAAGGGAATGTATGCGTGCTGTGTAATTATTCAATCCATTGTTCATGTCCAATTGTTTATTGTTTTTGTGGGTTTTGGATTTTATAATTTTATAATTTTTTGTTTTTATAATTTTTATTTTGTTTTTATATTATACATTTTTTTATAATTTTCTTTTTATATTTTTAATTATAAAATATAGATATGTATACATATATATATATATAAAGATATATATATATATATATAAAAGAAGAGAGAGAGGATTAATATAGTATATATATATATATAATTTTTTAGTTTTTTAAGATTTTTCTAATTTTTTTATTTTATTTTTCTGGAATTTTGCTAATTTTTATGTATTTTTAATTCAAAAATGTCCACAATATAGGACTAATTAAATGTCCGAATACCATTTGGGTTTTAAAAAATAAAAAATAAACTCCAAAATTACCCAAATTAATCTTAATACATTAATAATAATATATACATAATTATAAAATAAGAAAAACATTTTTTTGGTATTTTTAAAGGTTTTTTATATTTTTTTAGGATTTTGGAGCTTCTTGAAATTTTTATATTTTATTTTTCTAATTTTTAGGGTTTTTCATTTTCTGGACTCAATATATATAAATATACCATATATAATTTTTTTGTAATTTTTGAAAGACATTTTATAATTTTTTGTATTTTTTAATTTAAACAGTACAAAATGGGCTTCTTTTTATTTTTTAATAAAAAAATGCCAAAATTGCAGAATAAAATATGGGTGTGAAAATGCAAGGCATGAAGCATTTAACCTAATTTTTTCTGTATTTTTAGAAGCCTCATAGGTATCTAAAATAAATAGATAAAAGACACAAAAACAAAACAGCCTGGCAGGGGCATTTTTGCAAATAAAATAAATGACAGGGGAACAGGTGCAAAAATACCAAAATATTATAACGTATTCTGCGATTTTAAGGACTAAAATCAATTAAGCAAACCCGCCAGGGCCCCCTTGCAACTTGACCATCACGTGGGACTACACGTGATCTGCACCCATAGGGACCAAAACGCAATTTCCGAAAATATAAGGTCCTGGTTGCAATTTTTCACAAAAATATTACACTTTATATTTTATTTCATGGACTAAAGATATATATGCAAAAATACAGGGGGGACTTGTGCAATTTTACCACCTCACGTGGGACGACACGTGAGGTGACGTGGACTGGACCCAAGTGTAATATGCAAACAATACAGGGGGTCATAGGCAAAATTTCCACATTATTTACAACACGCTATATAATTTACAATATTAAAAATTAAATATACAAAAAGGCAGGGGCTGGATATGCAATTTACCCCTAAAAGGCGCGCCGGCGAACGGCTAGGATTCCTTCACTTGACACGCGTCGCACATCCAACGGCCGATACCGCTTCGCCGATGAAGCGCTAGGATTAGATCTCCGGGATGAGATCTACGGTCGTGGCATCGCTCCATCGGATGGCTGCGGTTTGAACTGGGGCCTTCTTCTTCATCCAACGGCGGAGAGCACACGTGGAAGAACAGGGAGCAAGGCTCGCCGGGGCGAGCTTCTTCCGACCAAATATCGCTCCTCCGCCGGTCTTCGTCGCTCCTGAAGGTCCAAAAAGCTTCCTGGCAGGGTCTTCTTCTTGCTGGAGGTCTTAGATCGGCCGGAGGTACCCTGGAACGCTGCCACGAGCTCGGAGAAGGATGGCAACTCCAGGTACCTCCGCCCGCTTGTAAATCGATTCCTGGTGCTTTATTGCACACCTAATCTGCACAGGAAGAAAACTAGGCTCGAGGTCGTCACCCTCGACCTGGGGTTTGAAGCTGAAAGCACGCGGATGGTGGTGGGCGGAGATGCTCCGGCGAAGCGGAGGAGATGAGCATCGATTCGCGGATCCAGGTGGGAGTCCGGTTGGGCAAGGTGGCTGGAAGGTGGAGAAGGCGGTAGGGAAGGAAATGGAGGCGAAATGGCGTCGGAAAACGGTCGGAACATGGTGGAGAAGTCGCCGGATCAGAGCTCCGGCGAACTTCGAATTAACTAAATTACGCTACACTAATAATCTAAATGCGAAATAAACGACTGGAATAAAATGCTGGAATGAAAATCTACCTAGAAATGATAAATGCGTAGCTCGAACTTGGCTGGAGGGCCAAGGAGCAGGACGGACGCCGGAGCTCCGCCGTGGGCGCACCTCCTTCCTCCACGAACCTCCTCGGTCTTCAGGGGAACTCCTGCTATCACCAGGATTCATGCTGGACCGAAGGCGAGGGGTCTAGGGATTAGGAAATGGCCAAAAAGCTAGGAAGAAGAAGATGGGTTTATTTATAGACAAGATGGGTCGCCCTTATTGACAAGGCCGTAGCCGGCGATACGAGCTATGTACAAAGGATCTAAATGATCGGCGGGGATCATGGATGATCAGAGAATAATTTGTCAGAAGGAATCGACGGTGATGGAGCATCATATCACGCGGGAAAAATGGAGGAAAAGGTGGGATGCGACAGGTCTGACGAAAATCAGAGGCGCAGGGGGAGTTGACCGGAGGTCAACACTCCTTGGCCCTGATTGGTCCATATCTGACCCAACTTGACTAATTTATTACACGTATTAAATGAATTAATTCGAATTTACTTATAAAATAAAAATGTTTATAAATTAATAAAGTATTTATTTATGAATTTTATTTATTTTTTTGAAGTATTTTATTACGGTTTTATTAAAATAATGTGTATATGTATGTATTTACATGTATTTATGGGTATTTAATTTTTAATTTGTTTATTTTCTTTTATTATTTTATTTATAAATTTATAATTTAATTTTGTGAGTATAAAGGTATTTTTATTTAATTTTTAGGAGTTTATTTACATTTTTAAATAAATAGGTATATGTATATGTAAGTATACTTATAGGTGTTTTACCTATATATTATATACATTTTATTTATTTAATGTATTTTATTTATTTTTATTTTGTATTTGTATTTTTAATAAGTTATATATAATATATACATTGTTATAAAAATATAAATGAGTAAAGAATAAAAGAATAAAAATCCCTTTTATTTATATACATTCTTATCATAGGTATTTTGCCTATGTGATACATAGACTTATTTTATTTCACAAATACTTTTTAGTTTTCTTTTAATCTCAATATGTACATGTATTGTGAACATTATTTACAAGATACTAAAAATATAAATTTATAAAAATAATGAATATTGAATAAATGGAATATTTTAATCAGGTATTATGTACAAGGTGGGCCAAAAACCTAACTTCCACAGATGGACTCCAAAAATTATGAAACGCATTTTATTAAATAGTTTATGAAAAGATATATACAATTAAAGGTGAGTTTGGGTGATTTGGAGTTTTTATTTGCAAGATATGGGTCTGTGAAGTTGAGATTTTGGCTTTTTATTCTGGGTATAGAATGTTCACTGTGTATTATTTTTACACAAACTCAATTTTGTATTTTTATTTACATTCTTATCTACAACTTTCATGAACAAAGTTTATTTATTTGATGAATAAATAATTATGTACAAAATAGGTATCAAAAATGCATAAATGGATGAATAGATAAATGAGGTATTTGTTGTATAATTAGCCCTTATCTCCCCCTACTTTATTCCTTGTCGACCAATTCCATGCTGGCCTTGGTCTCGGGGTTTGGGTCATAAAATATTTGCAATATTTCATTCCTTTTTCTTTTCTTCCCTTTATTCTATTATTTTGGCATTAAAAACCTTATTTTATGTACAATTACTATAATGAATAATGAATGCTATTATGTACAAATTAATGTTATTTACATGCATTTGCAGGGGTTTTTAAGGCCAAAATGATAGAATAAAGGTGATGAAATGGAGATTCATCAGTAGTGTACAACAAATGGGATGTGGTCCTGTCTCTATCCAAACATAGCCCAACTGCAAAATCCGAGGCATCTGTTGTGAGATCAAAAGGAAGAAACCAATCTAGGGCTTATAGGATAGGGAATTACTCCTTTCATATGCTCAAAGGCCTCAAGGCACTTGTGATTGGCAACAAACTTTGTGTATTTGCCTAAGAACTTAGTTAGTGATCAAGCAATTTTAAAAAGTCCTTAATAATTCTCCTATAAAATACAACATGCCCGAGGAAAGAATAGAACAGTTGGACATTGATTGGTGGCTAGAGTCATCTCATCACGTCCACTTTGGTAGGGTCAACCTCAAACTCTTCTCTTGGAAAATGACATTCCCCAACACAATGTCCTCCATCACCATAAAATGACTTTTCCCCTAGGAGAGCACCATATTCACCTTACAACATCTTTTGAGGACTTGGTTTATATACCTAAGACAAGAATAGAAGGAATCTCCGTAGATCGAGAAGTCATCCATAAAGCTTCCAAGCATTCGCCGACCATCTCAGCGAATACAATAATCATGCATCTTTGAAAAGTTCCTAGAGCATCGCATAACCCAAAGGGTATGAACTTAAAAGCATAGGTACCCAAGGGGCATGTAAATATGATCTTTTCTTGGTCCTCAAGAGCGATGCCTACTTGGTTGTAATTTGAGAACCATCCAAAAAATAAAAGTACCTAAATCTGATCAATGAACGGTATGGTAAATTGATCCTTCTTAGTCACGAAATTCAAGTGCTTGTAATCCACACAAACACGCCATGACATGGGTATTCGTTTAACAATCTCCTCTCCCTCTTCATTGGTGACAATTTGAATTACTAACTTTTTCAAGACAACATGAAGGGATTCCACCCACTTGGAGTTCGATATTGGGTAAATAAAACCCGCACCACACCATTTCTCAATGTCTTTCTTCACCACCTCTTGCAAGCTTGAATTCAAACTACGATGGAACTTATGAGAGGGTTTGGCATCATCCCTATGATAGATATAATGTGAACACAAAGTGTGGTTTATCCCATAGAGAATGGAAATACGCTAGTCTATCGCCTTGCAATTCTTTTCTAAGATCTCTAGCAAGCGAGATTCTCGCTCTTCAGTCAATAGTGAACTGATTATGATCGGAAATTTCTTCTCTTATACAACAAGTAATGCATACTCCAATTTTGGAGGCAATGCGTTGAGCTTAGGTAAAGCATCATCATTATCAAGTGAGTGTAGCTCAACTGAATCTGGATCTATGCTGATGGTGATTAGATCTATCTCTGTAATATATGTAACCTAATGATTATGATATAGTGTCATATCGCTAAATATCTAAGAAATAGGAAAAAATATGTCTAACTCGTCGTCCTCATTCTGTGGTTGTACCAAAAGAAGGGGGATGGACATGCATGAGTCGGCCTTTGTGTCATCAAGCATGTTGGGGATGCATCATTCAAAGATTCGACGCTTGTGAGGTGGTTTTGAAGGATCTCACAAATTGCATTGCGTACACTATTCTATCCAGGTGAGAGGGACTCATCTATGCATGCTGGGTTCTGTCTCCATGTCCCAATTGTGTCGCTTTGCTTTTGATGAAGAGTAGGGTGCTGGATTTGGAGTATGGTCTCTGCCACGTTGTTTTCTTCATGTTTGATTACACATCTCCACCTGGAGATTTGAAACCAACCTTTTAGTCAAATAAGGCATCTACTGTATTTAGAAAGTGCCTACCAAGTATGATATGGGAATCTTTCCTATTATCAAGAACCTCCATATCAAGGTCTGTGAAGTCCATCATGTAATCGCTTCCTTCAATCGTAATGACACTATTCCTTAATTATCCCATGGGCCTCTCAGTGGACCTATTTGCAAACTAGAGTGAGTACCTAGATGTCCTAAGAGGTCCTAGATTTAACTTCTCATAGAGGGTAGTTGGAAGTAGATTAATTGAGTAACCATTGTCTAGGAGAGTGTGTAAACGCCGTTTTATCAACATGACTCACCACATAATGAGCACCCAAGTCCCTTTATTTCCTTAGAAACTTCTTTTTAGTTGCACAAGTAATGGTTACTGACAAGACATGCTTCTCAACATGTTGGTTCTTCTTTTTTGTCTTCTTCATAACGATTCTTGTAATTATGCATCTCACCTTAAGGTACTTCTGTAATGCATGGTTCATATCAATATACTTATCAAAGCTAATTGTGACCTCGATGTATTTATTACAGATCTCGACCATCTTAGCATCATATTTTTTATTTTTATCTTTCCACCTTTGAGACCATGGGGAAAAGGAATTATTGTAGACAACTTAGATTCTGAAACTGAAGTATATTATTTCTTATTCAAATGGAAACTTAATTCTTTATAGGACATGGACTATGACTCGGATGTTGACACTGTCTCTACATGGAAAGAAATGTATGCAGAATAAAATATAGGGACTCTATTGTTGTTGTATCCTCCTTAGATGAAGGCACAAACTCCTCCTTCTCATTCTTGCTTGATTCACTTTCACTAGTACTTCCCTCCTTCTGTTTTATCTTTTATTTTTCCATTTTTTGGAATTTTTGAGGAACTGAATGCCCTCTTTGCTGCTAATGGTGCTCCCTGTGCCTATCATCCTCTAAGTTCTCCTCAAGTAGAGACTCGACAACGTCCTCCTCTCATACTCGTGCCCAATCAGATATGGTCATGATCCTTCTGCTCGTAAGGAACATATGATTCACATTATCATACACAATGAATCTCATGTTTAGAACCATAGTAGTATGAATAGCATATCTGATCTTGTGGACATTGCTGGATTTGTTTCATGTTATTGGGATTAGCCTAAATGGGGCAGAATGGGGGTCTTTGCAGCAATGAATGCATTTAAAGAGCTGATTGATTTCATCTCTGATGGCATAAAGCTCACCCAAGACTTTTTACATGTCCGAATAGGTAGAAGAGGAAGTAGGACCTGGATTCTACATGGGTGAGGCATGTTGTTACCGGTACTGACCCTATTGGTGAAGACAAAACTAGCCATGCTAGCCTTATGAATGGTACTGATGTGGCATTGGGCCCTGATGGCCCGTATGAACTGCCTCTGCTGTTGGTGGTGTCCCTAAACTTGGTGCGACTGTGGTTGATGTCATGTGGGAATGAAGTGGACATCCTAGTAATTTAGGAGATGTTTGTGTTGACCATCCCACGTCGCCAATAATATGCCATCAGGGTCATGGTTGTACCACAACCCATTAACCTCCCACATATGCGGAGGCTCCTTGTAGACTATCTCAACAGATGGATCTTCATTCTGAGAATAATGGGCATAGGACTAGTCCTGGCCCCATGTGCTCGGATATTGATGAATCCATAGTTCATCATCTTTCTTCCTTTATTTTGTCTTAAAATCCCTTACAAAATACCCATAACTATCACTAATTCTCACCCTTTAATAAACTAACATCATATTGCATAGTTACAACTTATTTTATCTCAAAATGAATAAATATAAGTCAATATATGTAATAGATATAGACCGATCATGACCCTACGAGTAGATTAGGTATTGACTTAATCGATAAGGAATAAAGTAGGGGGAGATAAGGTCATTAACTTCTAAAAATCTTAGAAAACCAAGTTCACTTTGTATATATTTATCTTATTGATTATGTATATATCTTTTACTATTTATTTATCATTAAAAAAAAATTAAATAAAAATGTTTTATTCATGAAACTTGCATATAAAAATGTATTTTAAATAATAGGAATATTTCTAAAATAAATCATATATATATAATAAAAGGCACACTTATTAAAAGACATAAAACCAACATTAAAAGCTTTATATCTTCTCCATGTATGAAGTAAAAATGAACTAAACTTACTTTCATTATTTTAAAATAAAATAATCTTCAAAATGAAAGTGGTTTCATAAAATTTGGAATTAAGATGTTGAAGTTGTCTTTTTGGGGGTGTTATGTACAAGTGTATATTTCATGCATATACTTTATTCTTGATATTTTTGTGCATATTGTATTTTTAATAATTTTAAATAATTTATGATAAAAATATAAAATTTAAAAATAAAAATAAAAATAACCAAAAATAAATAAATGCATTTATTATATAGGTATAAGGTACCTATATTGTATATATTAGTAATTATTTATACCATTAAATGAACCCATAAAGATAAAATAAAAATGTATGTATAACCCTTGAAGTATTATTTAAATAAATAAAATATAAAATATTATGCATATTTGTAAAAATAAATAATTCAAAATATGCATATACTGTTATATACCTTATGCTTGTAAATACATGTACTTTAATAATTTAACCTTGTAAATTAAATTATTTAATTTATTAAAAATCATTTAATATTTATTAAAGCATAAATAATTTTCATTTAAATGTTTGTAATTTAAGGTCATTTTATATTTATTTTGTATTTTTCTTTATTTATTTTAATTTTTTGTCCTTTTTTGTTTGGATTTACTCGTGTTGGATTCCTCTTGGATGGACTCGGGTTTGCTGACCCAGGTCAACTGCCCCTCTCTTCCTGCTAGCCCTATTAACCCCCCTTCTCCTATTTTACTCACCTGATCCACACATCCTCTCAAGCTATTTTTTTGCCCAAGTAGAAAGTGTGGATCTTAGATCCATGCCCATGTATATTTTTACCAAATCACCTCGATTCCAAGCCCTTCCCTTGTTTGAATTTTACCGCTCATTTATGCTTATTTACACTACAAATAGAAAGGTTTTTAGGGACGTATACTAGGGACGGTCATGGTTTGCTCGTCCCCTCTGAGATTTTATGATTATCGAACATACAACCTAGGTGTTATTGAATTCCTATGTTGGGAATTTCAGTGCGAGTCACTCTATTATATTGTAGGAGGTGAATGAGATAAGATTCATTGTTCATGTGTTAGATCCCAGAACACTCTAACTTACAATCAAATTGTAATTTTATGAGCACCTGATATTAAATGGTATTTGTTTTTATTATATGAATTGGATGTATCATGGTGAAGGAATGTATCAAGAATGCAATAATGACTTAGTTGGTAATAGAGGATATTTATTTGAGACAAATGATCATGGTAGTATGTTTGAAATGTTGAACAATATTTGAGGGCATAATTCTGAAGAAAGGAATGAATCGATTCAGGATAATTTACGTAAAAATATAAAAGATGCTTGAAATGTCCCATTTACGATTTCTATTGGAGTTGTTTAAGCTAAAAGTGAAGAATACGTATACAACGGTTATGAAGACTAATGTGTTGTATTTAATTAAGAGGTTATTAAATAATCATGAACGATTTCCAAAGGGTTGGAAGAGTGCTAAATCAAGATTTCGCTCACGTGGGTTAAATTATGAAAAAATTGACTTGTCCAAACGACTGCATTTTATATTGGAAGAAATATTCAAATTTAGATATTTGTCTTGGATGTAAAGCTGGCGGATATAAGAATGCAGGTCAAGAATCGAAGAGGAAAAAATCGAAGAAAATTTTACGCCTTTTTCCTTTGATACCCAATTATAGTGGTTATATTCATATGAAAGAATAGTTAAATGGATGATATGGCAACATACTATGAAGAAGAAATATACATATGGTCTTATGCATCATCTGCCAGATTCTAAGGAGTGGACGAAATTTTACGAAAAATATCTATCCTTCTCTAAAGAAGTAAGAAATATAATATTAGGCCTTGCTTCAAATTTAATCCATCTGGAAATATGAGTAGAAGCTACTCTATTTGGCATGTAATACTTGTTACATACAATCTCCCTCCCTGGAAGTCGATGATATCTTCTTTTTTGATGATGTCTTTATTGATACTCGGTCCAAAATGGTCAGGTGATGCAATAGACACCTATATGCAATATTTGATTGAAGAACTTAAAATTATATGGGATACGGGAGTGCGGACGTACGACGTGGTCAAGAAGGTATTCTTTACAATGCGTGCTTCTTTATTATGGACCATCAATGATTTTCCAGCGTATGCTAATTTATATGGTTGGAGTACGAAAGGTAAATTTGGATGTCCAGTTTGTATGGAGAAAACTCACTCAACATGGTTAACTGCAAGTATGAAATATTACTATTTTGGTCAACGTTGTTTCTTACCTGTGAATCACATATGACAGAAAAGTGAAAACGATAACAAGTTTGATAGGCAGTCGTTTGGACATCGAAATAATTTGGTTCAACAATATGAAATTATTATGTGGAAGGAACAAGAAAAGTTCGACAACTTTTCTCTAGGTAGACCATTTAAGAGGTAGTTATCTGTCGGATGGCGAAAATAGTATATTTTCCCGAGAGAGAGATGGAGAGAGAGCTGCACAAGGTCAAGGCAAAGATGTGTGTGCAAGATGAGGAGATGACCAAGATGCATTCTAACATGGCAAGCGTATTGGCATACATTACCCGTCTCCAGAACGAGGTCAATCGACCAATAGACCCTACACAACTCAGCAGCGATGAGGAGGATAGTAATGAGGAGAGCGACGGGAGCGAACACATTGAGTAGATTAGGCTTTATAATTTTTGTTTGAATTTACATTTACTTTGAACATATGTAGTCTGTAATTTTTTAAACTCCATGAAAAATCTTTACTTCTTATGCATGGAGTCCTTACTCTGCATTGAATTGTTATCTATGTTTGTTAGATTTTTATTTTTAAGTGAATTTTTGTGTGGTGTGGATGTTACATATCTATTTTGTAATTTTTTGCTACAACAACAAGGTATAGACAACATATTGCAGCAATTTTTTTTATTATTTCAAATTCTGAGGGGACGATTAACTATAGATGAGAAGGTTGCAACCGTCTCCTAAAATCATCAGGGGATTACTGGTGCATTTTTGATGGTTTAGTAAATAGAGGGGATGGTTTAGACTGTCCAATCCGTAATTATGAGGTTGTCTCTAAACATGGTGGGCTTGGTCTCTAGAGGGGATGGTCACAACCGTCCCCACTAGTTTTGTTGGGCAAGCGAGCCCACGATGAGCTATTTTGCAATAAATGTTATTGTAAATATCATTCCCTAATCTGAAATGAAGAATAACTAATTTGCATAATAGGTCCCTTAGTACAATTAGGCTTATGTACCATGGCCATCTTATTGATCATACAGTTGTTGATTCAATTGTTAAATTATAGAGGTTGGTGCTTGGATGAATATCTAAAGAGTTAGATTGAGGACTCATCAAGCACCGCTAAATGATTATTAAAAGAGGATCTCCAGTCTGAGAAGGAGATGACAATCCTTTCTCTAAAGGTTGATATCTGACCAACTTCTTGATGTAGGTCCTCTGCATAGGAATATAGATTCAGAGGTGTCAGATTAGTTAGGTCAAAGAGTTGACTTAACGAGATCGAGATAACCAAAGTCCTATGTCGTATGCTGTCACGATATAGACATACATCCTCTGATCAGAGACATATTTGTTACTATATGTCTGAGTATGTACATCTATCAGACCAATAGGTTGATGACCTAATCAAGGTCTATACACCGATGCGCTGGTGTGCATACAAGGACATATGAATGATACGATCTCTCAAAAGGATCATACATGTCACTTACTGAACCGGAAGACATGATATCACTCATGAGATATTGGAAAGGATCGGGATCGAATTCAGTGCACGATCATCTCGCTTTGGAAGCTTGACTGAATTTGTAAGGTTTGATATGTACTTTTGGAAAGTATATGATCAATACCTAGGTATGATATATGCTTTTGGAAAGTATATGATCTACACTAACTCCCAATGATCAAATGAGAAACTTAATGATAAAATCCTAAAAAAATGGTCTAAATGAGATCTAAAGCTTGGGGATTATCTTAGGTCTTCTAGTATGCAGGATGTATGGGTACTAGGAATACTTGGCGGTGATGTGATCATAAACGATTGTATAACCATGATGCTTCCATTTCTAGGGAGTGATGAAATAGATCTGGATTTTAGTGTCTCCTCTCATTAGAGAAGTGATTTTATCTTGGTCCAAATGTTGGGCATTGATCAGAATGTGATTAAGATGCAATGAGATTATTATATTTGTGGTCTTGATTTAATCAAGCATCTATGAGAGGTCTGCAAGATATGGATATGAGATGTGATCTCAATATCCAAATCACTATACGTGGAATAATACAATCGCCCGGTGCTTACCTCCAAGTATCAACAAAGAAAACACAATATCCTTGAAAGTGTTCAAGGATAATTTCACTCTTGATATATGTATCCGAGCTTTGAGAAAATTGATAATTAAATGTGATTGAGTTATCATGAATAATATGAAATTGATTCATATTACACGAAGAGTTATCTAAGATAATTAAATGTGATTTAATTATCAAAGATGTGAATAATGTGAATGTGGTTCATATTATTTGGACACACGAGAATAGAGATCCAAGATGATTAAATGTGATTTAATTATCATGGATATGAATAATATAAATAGCACTATCCATATTAATCATATATATACTCTAAATGTGATTTATAATATATAAGAGAGATATTTGTAAATAACATTTATAAATTAAATGTTGATGTGTGAACATTCACAAATTTCCAATGACATGATTACAATATTCACAAGATAATTATGAATTATTTTTGTGAGATAATTTACAACAAGTATTGTTGTAAATCTTGGAGATTTCATGAGATAATGTAATCTCATGAATTGGAAGAAGATTGCCTCCTTCCAATTCAAGGAGGTGGACGACCACCAAAACCTAAAGGGATTTGTGTGTCCGTCCCCCATTTTAGTGATGAGGGCAATCTTCTTCCTCATTATCTCCAAGATTAGTTGATTTAATTTGGAATTAATTTATATTGATTTATCAATATATATATATATATTTAAATTAAATTAAATTAATTGTTGTTGTGTTTTTACAACAAAATAATGGTAATTGAAAGAAACACAAATCAATCTTATCCGTTGATTTTGTGTTGTCCATGGATTGAGATCCATGGACTCCCAAAACCCTATACAAGAAGAGGCACCCCTTGCTCTTCAAGTTACAACAACAAACAACATATGCTCTCTCTCTCTCTCTCTCTCATTCTCTACACACCAACTCTCTCTCTCTCTCTCATTGTGACCATCTACTATGGAGCCCTAGAGAGAGTCGCCATCGCTGCATCATCGTTGTTATGCTGCCGGATTGTTTGCTCGTGGATCTCCGTCTCCTCCGCTACGCCTCACTCGTGAAGAAGACGCCATATATCGTATCACACGATCAGGAGATTCGTCACTTGGATCATCAACATGGATTGCAAGGAGCACACATTTCATCAACACGCTCGCAAGCATCTCCTTCGTCTGATCGGACTTGAGACAAGAGGTCTCTTTGTTTAGAGACTCGATTGTAACCATGCTTCAAGAGGTAAACCTAATACTTGTTTGCAGTTTAGATGAAATAATCCGAGAAGTATTCTTGGATCATGTGGTTTCATCGTTTATTTTTTTTAAATTCCGCTTCCTCGAGCGACTAGTACGACTAGTCGCTCCCGATTGCATACGATACCATCCTCACGTTTTCCTGATGCGCTTAAGGATTTTCCATATCCTTAAGTTCTATGAAGGGACGGCTACGACTGTCCCCACCTACCACAAAGGGATTACTGGTGTCTGATTCGGGGCATGGCAACCAAATGAGACGGTTTTGACCTTCCCATCCCACTTTTGTGACTGTCTCGTACATGGGATTGAACTGGAGGGACAATTGTGACCATCCCTTGTAGTTTTTGGAAGGGACGGTTACGTCCGTCTCCTCCGGCCACCAAGGTCTTACTGGTGTGTTTTGTGGGGTCTCGGTGACCGGAGGGGACGGACAAGACCGTCTCATTTACTCCTTTTGTGGCCGTCTCAAAAAATCTATGATCTGGAGGAGACGGTCGTGATCGTCCCCTATATATAGAGGGGGACGATTGCCAACGATTCCCACAAATACTTTGGCGAGATGGTCACTGATCGTTGTCTCCGCTTGGAACGAAAGGGACGGTCACTGACTGTTCCATCTGGTTCCAATAGGGGACATTTGTTTTTTTTCATTCCCCATGGTCAAATGCAATGGCATCAAAGGAGACACTTACATGACCATCCCCAATAACCAAAGGGGACGTTCATGGTCGTTTAGGGGATGGTCGTCGGCTTGTAGTGTTAAGCAGCTCTAGGTGCATGGGCCCCATCCGATCCATCTTTAGCCCTCATTCACCTGAACATGAGTGTCTGGAGTGAGAGATTCATGACAGGAATCGTTCCCTTTGAGCGGGAGCGTAGAGATCAAATTAGAGATGCGATCTGAAGGCCACCAGTGGGCTGCTTCTCTGCCGCGAGTGCTGAGTATCCAGCTACAGTTATTGAGGTGAAAACTACCCTAAATCCTTCTTTGTTCATCGTTGGTAACATTCGAGTAGTTTTAATTTCGACTAAGTTCAATTTCTTTCAATTCCGCATTAAAACTATACTATAGCATTAGTCATCTGATTCACCTCTAATCTGATCTATCAGAGGTCTGCTCCCTTATTAACACTAAATCCAACATCCATTCCATCTGACGATCATTCTCCGCTTCTCCATCATCTAATCCATCATCTACCTGTAAGAAATTTGTGTAGACAACTGCCATATATGGTAGTTATCAACATTATTTTTTATTTTATATTGTGGCTCATGATTAATTATGAAGGGATGCATCTCTTGAGAAGTTGCATTTGGTGGTTACCTTAATGGATAGGTAACCATCATGTATTATAAATATAGATTGGGGTTCCCTCTCCCTCAACTAATGAATGTGAGAGGATCCATTACTCAAGCATATTAGGCAAGAGTTGAGAAGGAGAAGGAAATCCCATCTTCATCGATTCATTTCTGCTGCGATGGCTTCCGGTAACTATTTAGTATCTTAAATTTATTTTGATTAAGTTTATAGATCTATCAGGCTATTAGATCTATCAATTGGTATCAGAGCACTTGAAATTCAAGAGCAAAGTTTTTTCTGACTTCCGATCGGATCTTGTATCATGAAGTCGATTTATTTGTTGGTCGTCATTTCCAACTTCCGGAATCCATATCGCCTTTGTTCCGTTGGTCTATTTATTATCGTGGATGATTTTTTTTGTTTTTCGTAATTGTTATGTTTTTGATAAATGGGTAATCTATTCTCCATGGCTAAATCTTTTTCCATGCCAAGTCCTTTCCCTACAGAATCTTTTGAAACTTAAAAGCACGGTTGTCATCTTGTTTCAATATTTATTTTATATGGCTTCTGAGATGGAGATGTCTATATTGCCTTCTAATATGAAGATGCAGATTTTTTTAAATAAAGTCTGGCCTTAATTAAGGTTACAATTTTTTTTGCTGATAAACAAAATTTTTTATTGTTGCCCTGATTCGAACAGTGGACCTCCAGTGCACAAGACTAACGTAATAACCGACTACTCCATGGAACCCTTGTGATTTAATTCATACGCATATTGATTTTATTATTAACGCTGGAAATTTATTAAGACAGCAACAAATCTATTTTTTTAATTGCTCACGTTGTTCAAACTTCATGTGTTTCGGATAGGCATGGATTTTATTCATAAAAAATCCTTTTGGGAAGTTTGTTTTAACATATGGTTTGATGATAATTATATCAAAAGCCTTATACCATATTCTTTTACTATTCTTTTTGCCATTAAAATGGACATTGATGGTGAAATAACAAGCATCCTTGTTTAAGTATTGCCGTTGAGATGATTTAAATCAAGTTTCCCTTTGGATTTCTATCAAGGTTTCCTTCGGATCTTGACACTTGGATTTGTATATAATGTGACATTATTTGTTAAGGACTTGTACGGAGTGTATACAATTTGGTTACTGTATACACGTGATTTGTACACATGAAGTGTATAAAAGTATGGTGTTTATATCATTGCACTATCAGTAGTTGTGCGGACTTGTTGATAATACTGTATGGTTAGTACCACTTTAGTACACTTGTGTACTAACCATACATTTTACTACCATTCTTTATTACTTTATTAAGTTTGTTTGATGCCATTTTGGTTTGATTTGTATAAATGGATTGGGAGGAATAACCACAACATCCTACCAATACCTGTAATTTGTTTTACTTTGATAAAGCGTAATTATTGGCTAGTTATCTTAGAGTAGCCACAACATCTTGGGTAACAATGTCAATAATTACATTAAGTGGTAAAGTTCAATTATTTGAACTAATGGCATCAAATTGCATCTACATAGTGAAAATTGGTTGATTAACTCCATCATAAGGTATTTGGATAAGTGTGTATAATTGAATCGGGAGGAGTAGCAACAGCATCTGATCGATTCGTATTGTACATATCATTTCTTGTTATGAGTAATTATTGTTAGTTATCCAAGAGTAGCCACAACATCTAGGATAATAATGCCAATACTTACATTAAGTGACAGAGTTAATTGGACATATTTTTTTAAATGAGAAAAATAATTTTTTGTTAGTTATTCTAATGCCCACAGGTACGGAATTTCTAATGAATATTCAAAAATTTATTTGTCTCATTTATTAAGAAAAATCAATTGTATATTACAATTCTTTAGCCACAACAAGTCTTGTAATGATAGTACATTGATTTCTCAAAATATTAAATAAGTTAGTATTTTGAATTAAGTTTTATGCTTGAGTTATTTGCTTATTGTGGTTGTCTCGTTATGATTTATTGCAGATAGTTCAGCTTTCATGTCTACTCAATTCAATGTTATAAATTCTGTTTCGATTCTTGAATGTCATGTATGTCATGAGTCTAATTTCATTGATGTTCCTATTAATACTTGGTGGATTGATTCTGGTACTTCAATCCATATTTTCAACTCCATCCAAGGCTTTCTGAAAACAAGGATGCCACTAAAAAAATGAGCAAAGCGTTTATATGGGAAATCGCATTACTTCACATGTTGAAGCGATTGGGACACAACAACTCATTTTGGAAACTGGCCATGTACTTGATTTGGAAAATGTATTTTTTGTACCCAAGTTCTCTAGAAATTTAATTTCAATATCTAGACTTTGTAATCTTGGATACAAATTTTCATTTGAAAGTACATCTTTCCAAATGTTTAAGAATGACAAGTTGATTGGTACAGGTGGCTTAGTGGATTATTTATATAAATTACACTTAGATCCACATTTTGAAAATAATCTCCTTCTTTGCAATGTAGTTGATAAAAAGCGAAAACGTAATAGTGATCGGTCATCAATGCTTTGGCATAAAAGATTAGGTCACATCTCCATTAAAAGGATCAAGAAATTAGTGAATGATGGAGTAGTTGATACTCTAGATTTTACTGATTCTAGTGTTTGTGTGGAATGTATTAAGAGAAAACATACCAACAAACATGCTAAAGGATCAAGGAGAAGTACTAGTCTTTTAGAAATTATACATACTGACATATGTGGTCCGTTTCCTGTGGAATGTTTTAGTGGTAAAAAATACTTCATCACATTCATAGACGATTTCTCACGTTATATGTATCTTTATCTTTTATTTGAAAAATCAGAAGCTATAAATCCTTTTAAGGATTATCAAATAAAAGTAGAGAGACAATTAGAAAAGAAAATTAAAATTGTGAGATCAGATAGAGGTGGTGAGTATTATGGTAGGTATGTTGGAGGAGAACAAAAACTTGGACCATTTGCACGATTTCTTAAGGATGAAGGTATTGAACATCAATTTTCAATGCGTGGTGAACCAGATCAAAACGGTGTCGCCGAAAGACGGAATCGTACGTTAATGGATATGGTTCGAAGTATGACGAGTAACTCCTCATTGCCTTTATCCTTTTGGAGTGAAGCTCTAAAGACAGCCGTGTATATATTAAATAGAGTTCCATCAAAAGCAGTTGCATCCACTCCATTTGAGCTTTAGAAGGGATGGAAACCAAGATTGGAACACATACACATTTGGGATTGTCAAGCTGAGATTAGAATCTATAACCCACATGAGAAAAAATTGGATATGAAGACTATAAGTGGATACTTCATCGGTTATCCAGAAAGCTCTAAAGGTTATAGATTCTATTGTCCAAATAGGGAATTGAGTATTGTAGAATCAAGGAATGCTATATTTTTCGAAAATAGAGAGAAAAGTGGGAGCATGATGGTAATTAAAGACATCATACTTGATGAATTACTGGATCTTGTTATACCATTAGAAACGGAGGAGCAAAATATTCAACATGATATCTTGGATGAGTCACAACATCAAGACATTGTTGTCTCTCAAGTCCAAGATATTCTTTTGTTTGAACCAATGGTGAATCCTCCACAACCTGAAAATCAAGTTGAAATAGCACCAAATGTTCGACAATGTGTTGTTACAACTAGATCTGGTCGGGTAGTAAAATCTACAATCTCATCAGATTTTATAACATATCTACAAGAATGTGACTATGACACCGGAATTTCAGAGGACCCAATATCATTTTCACATGCCATGAGTGGGATTAATTCTACTAAATGGTATAATGCCATGAGGGAGGAGATGGATTCTATGAGTGCAAACCAAGTATGGGACTTGGTAGAGCTACCCAAAGGAGCGAAATCTATTGGATGCAAATGGGTCTTTAAAACTAAGAAAGACTTATTAGGCAACATTGAGAGATATAAAACCAGACTTGTGGCTAAAGGTTTCACTCAAAAGGAGGGCATAGATTACCATGAGACTTTCGCTCCAGTATCACGAAAGGACTCATTACGAATAATCATGGCATTAGTAGCTCATTATGATTTAGAGTTACACCAAATGGATGTGAAAACAGCTTTTCTTAATGGAGACTTGGATGAACATATTTACATGCGACAACCTGAGGGTTTTATTTTAGATAATAACAAGCATTTGGTTTGTAAATTGAGGAAGTATATATATGGACTAAAACAAGCATGTCGTTAATGGTACATTAAGTTCAACAATGCAATAACTTCATTTGGTTTTGTTGGGAACATTGTTGATAATTGTATATATCTTAAGACGAGTGGGAGTAAATATGCTTTTCTAGTCCTTTATGTAGACATTTTACTTGCTTGTAATGATCTTGGTATGTTGCGAGATACAAAGATGTTCCTTTCTAATAATTTTGAAATGAAAGATATGGGCGATGCTAAATATGTCATTGGCATTGAAATTCATAGAGACAGATCTCATAGAGTACTTGGATTGTCTCAAAAGGCCTATATTGAAAAGTTATTAGAGAGATTTGGAATGAAATATTGTTCTCCTACCCCCAGCACCAATGGTAAAAGGAGATAAAAATTTTTCATTCAAATGTCCCCAAAATAATTTAGAAAAGGAACAGATGAAGGACATTCCATATACATCTATCATTGGGAGTCTAATGTATGCCCAAACATGCACTAGACCAGATATATGTTTTGCAGTTGGAATGTTGGGTAGACATCAAAGCAATCCAGGCATGGACCATTGGATAGCGGCAAAGAAGGTCTTGCGATATTTGCAAGGAACTAAGGATTTTATGCTAATCTACCGGCATTCAGATTCCTTAGAAGTTATTGGCTATTCGGATTCGGATTATGCAGGAAGTAAGGAGGATAGAAAATCTACCTCTGGATACAGTTTTCTGCTTGCTGGAGGTGCTATTTCATGGAGAAGTGTGAAACAATCACTTGTCACATCAAGTACCATGGAAGCCGAATTCGTAGCATGTCACGAGGCTACTACACAAGCACTTTGGCTAAAGAATTTCATTGCGGGTCTTAAGATAGTGTATTCAATCTCAAGACCATTAAAGATTCATTGTGATAATTCTGCAGCCGTATTTTTCGCCAACAACATTAAGTATACGCGTGCCGGAATGAGAATTGACATTAAATATCTCGTTGTTAAAGAGAAAGTTAGAGATCATTTAGTATTGATTGAACATATAGGTACTAAGTACATGATTGCGGATCCTATGATAAAGGGTTTGCCGCCTAGTGTATTCATCAATCATGTAACTGAAATGGGCCTATCTAGTACCTTGTAATAATGTCAATACATCCATGTGTGTACACCTTAAGTTTGGTATAATGATCTTTTGTTTATTGTCTGTTATATTTCAGTAGCATGCAATTAATGAACAGACATAAAGAAAGGACCCGTGTTAATATCTGGATATTAACACATAAAGATTTGTCATGTTAAGTAAACTATTGGTATTGTAATGCTTGGAAGGATATATCTGCTTGAAAGGTATCTACCGCCAAGATTCATATTAATAGAGCTTAACTAGACAAATGTAAAGTAACAGATTTGATACATAAGCCAAGTGGGAGAATGTAAGAAATTTGTGTAGACAACTACCATATATGGTAGTTGTCAACATTATTTTTTATTTTATATTGTGGCTCATGATTAATTATGAAGGGATGTATCTCTTGAGAAGTTGCATTTGGTGGTTACCTTAATGGATAGGTAACCATCATGTATTATAAATATAGATTGGGGTCCCCTCTCCCTTAACTAATGAATGTGAGAGGATCCATTACTCAAGCATATTAGGCAAGAGTTGAGAAGGAGAAGGAAATCCCATCTTCATCGATTCATTTCCGCTGCGATGGCTTCCGGTAACTATTTAGTATCTTAAATTTATTTTGATTAAGTTTATAGATCTATCAGGCTATTAGATTTATCACTACCACCTCAGATCGATAAGATACAAGTCCAATGTCCTCCTCCACCATCGTCGGAGGTCCCCAATTACCATTCACCTTCAATTTCTGCTGAATAACTGCTCGCTGAGGTCAGAGAGGCTTTGAACGAGGTCAATAATCTTGCAGATACTTGGAAGAGCGTCAGGAACGGCAGATCAAATCGTTCATCGGACCTACAAGAATGTGTATTTGAACAGAGACGACCAGGACCCCGATTAGTGGGATCTGGACTTTCTCAACACTGTAGATCGACGCGAATTCACACCAAGAAGCCATCGAGGTCATCACAACTTTTATCTGAGCTCCATCGTGGTATATCAGATCGATCTAAGTTCGTTGGAGAGGACCTTTATCAGAGTTCTTCCACTGAGCTTTAGATACATCCGATCAAGCAAAGGGATCTCCAGATTGCATCCGTACCCTCCAATTACACCCAAAGCTGCATCATCCGATCAGATTTGGAGCAAGCAATCTCAACCGCAAGTTGTCCTCCATACCGCACGTGACATGCACGCCTGATATTGTGAAATTACGCCTCATTTCCTATATCTTTCATTAGTTGTAAATAGGTCCTTCGTTTGTTAAAAATAACATTGAAATATCTACGTAGTTGTCCCTACATTTTTTCTATTTGCGTTTTGCTCCTATCGATCTGATATCATGTGGCATCTCACGTGTTTTGCTGGATATTTTGCATTATTCCATTGGAATGTTTATTTGGTTAATAAATTTATCTGGAGTTTGTTTAAATTGCATTTTAATCCATATCGAAGCATATCACGTATGTCTCCTATGATTGGTTGGATATTTTGCATATCTTATCCCGAATTTAGTTTCTTTCTTCATAGTTACTTGCATAGTTTCTCACAATAGCGACTAGGTCCCGGTTCTTGTTGCATTTATTTTTGTTCTTGTATTTCTTGACTAAAATAGCTCCAGTTCTTTTAAAAAATCAATAAAAATTAGATTAAATACATAATAACCACATATAATTCCAATAATTATAGTTTATGGGTTTTTCTAATTTTAAAATACAAAAACAAACCTCAATTAGCTATTTGATCTTTAAAAATTCATAAAGTTTGATTTTTTTTGAAAATTTATAAAAATCATGCATATCACTTTTACTGAATTTTATCACATATAAAAAAATCAAAGAAAAATAAAAAAGAAAATCCCAAAATTAAAATACTCACAAAACCTTATTAAAATACTATAAAATCACAAAAAAGACAAAAATATGAACCTTGACTTATTTTGAAGCTTAATAAAAATTCTTTTATACAAAATTAAGTTCCAATTTGTTTGAGTTTATTTTCTATTTTAAAATTACAAAAATAGTAGCTTATTTTGATTTAAATTGTTTTCAACTTCAAATCAATAACAAAATTATAAAAATATTAAAATACCAAAAAAATCACCAAATAGTAGAAAGTACTTAAAAATAAAAACATTTTACTTTCTTAATTTTTATTTTATTTCACCTATTTAAAAAATATAAAAATAGTTTTGTTATCATTTTTGTTTATTACTTATTCGCAAACTATTTTGAAAATTGAAAAGAATTAAAAATTGGGAACTTAAAATGAATTAGAAACTAAAAAATAGAAAATATAAAGATTATAAAACAACCAAAAAGTAATTAAAAATCTAAAATTCACTAAAATCTGTAAAAATTTCATAAGTTTTTTTTAAAGGAATTAAAAATCAGGAAAAGTTAAAAACCTATATTACTTTGAAATACTTAATTACCCTTGTTTATTTACAGCCACCCCGAGTTTGCCCCTGGATGGTGTGCCAGGTTAAATAGAAAGCAAATCATTATAATAAATTTTGTTACACAATTTATGAGTTTTAACGACATCTATATTTTTCTTCATAGTTAAACACCTAAAAAATCGTGCTTCAACAACAAAATGACACTGTCGTTGGGGAGACACGATGAAGGTAGATAAGTGGTCCTTTCTTCTTCTTCTTGGTTGTTTTTATTTCTTTTCTTACTAATTTTCTTTTTTATTCATATTTTGACAAAAAACTATTTCGACATCTTCTTGTTTCATCTTTGTTTCAAGGGCCTGCGGAGCAAGGGAGGCTATCTTAAGAGAGCTAACACACCCGAGCGAGGTGATAGCCGGTCATTCTTGGATGATCTTGTTTTTTTCTTTTGCAAGAGTGTTAGATTAGTTTACTTTTCTGCATTTAGTAGAAAGGGCCCATTAAGGGCATCCCGACTTATAGAAGAGATCTAACTATTCTTTTAGAGGTCAATTTTGCCAAGTGTCGGTGTACTTGGTGGACCACATCACGATTTGTCGTGTTTTCATTGCTTTCTTTCCCTTCCTCCCTATTTTTCCATTTTATATGTGCTTTGTGTTTTTCTCCTTTTCTTTTTATTTGTTTTGTGTGCTTGGGCCATTAGACTTAGGGTTTTTATTGGTATTGAGCCTGGTAACAATTAGGTCCAAACTCCTAACAGAATTTTTGCACCTATAGATATTACGATTTGGACTTAGTCAAATAAAAACCGTGCTTCATACTAACATAAATTCTTGTTTAGGACAATTCTCACCTGCATCATATAGATTAGTTTGAATGTATACATGGATCATTTTGCACATATATTGTTGGAGCAAGGTAGCACCCCTAACTCTTTCATTCACATTCATTTTCCTCGTGTATCGTCTTTTCCAAATTCCTCTCCCATTTTTATGGATTTAGGATAAAGGGAATTGAAAAATTCGTTAGGCGATTTTACTTGAAAAATACTCAAAAAGGTGATAACCCAAAAAGTCTAAAAAAAGAGTCTGCTAAATAAACTTGACCAAATATTAAAATTCATAATGAATCACATTGTATGGGGTTCATAAAGCCCACATTGTATTCAAGTACCTTCCAGACTGAGTGAGGCATGACCTAGGATAGAGACCAAATACCAACCTTCATTGATTACCGCTTGGGTTCACGACGTAATAAGTCTTCTATCATACGTGGGTGAGTAGGGCCGAATCTACTTATAGATTTGGTATGAAGTATTGAGCATAGGGTACTGCATGGTGGGACCCTGTCTCATCATACCATGTGAGTACCCTTTGAGGAAAATACTTGATTCTCTACATCGGCTTCCTTCCCCCTATTCATTGGCTAAATAGTCTACCCAAATACGATATAAAGAACCTTAAAAAAGTACAAGCTACTGGTTACAAAGGAAGTGGGAAGTACATTATGCTTGTATGATAGTAATCACTCTCTTATAGTTCTAGCATTAAGCTAAGTTTGATAATATTTGTCTAAAAAATAAAAGTAAAACCAATTAAGATAAAAATCAATCTTCTATAGGTTCATGTGTTGAGTTCGTGAACACATTTGCATTTGTGTTTGTTTGATTTCAATTTAGGTCAAGACTCCTCTGCACACTTTGTATCTTTCTTCTCATCTTTCTTTTTTGATTTGACTACTGTGTTATTTCATCTTTCCTTTTGTTTTGAATATGTAGATATGGAATGATTTGTGTTCGGACTTCTCAAACTTATATCTTTACTCTCCATACCGTTCATCTTCGCCTATTCAAAATGACTCACTTCTCGAACTTTCTTATTTTCTTTCACACCTTATATTTCTTTAATACATCAATTATTCAAGATTGGTTCATCTCAAACTCTCTTTTCATACTCCATCATTTCTGAAAACTGATCGAGTTCCTTTCACACTTTTAGAGATTGATTCTGATACTGAGGACTTGATGTAACCTAAGAGCAAAGAAACCATGGCATATCAGACCTAGATCAACAACACGATGTTGTCATCCATTCAAGCCATTCGGTCCCAACTGACATATCAAGCCAACATCCATGCTGGATTGAGAAATATAATCTTGGAAATCATAGGATGAGATGGCATGATAAAGAAGGAATTACCTAGTGAAGGTGGGAATGCGAGAAATGTCAAGCCGATTTGAGGATATGCCTAATAGATTAGAGTGGAGCAGAAGCAGGCACTGAGAGATGCCTATAACTCAGTAGTAGGACAAACCATCAATTGGATTCATGTTCTTGCAGTTTTCGGGCATTTTGAGCTCAACTCGTAGATACTTCCACTTCTCCCCATATTCCATGGATACACCATCGAAGAACCATATGTACACCTCCAATAATTCGACCGCATATGCAGCACAATGCACTAACCTAACATCCCGTTAAAAGTAGTGAAGATGGACACTTTCCCCTTCAGCCTTATATCGGATTAATCATTTAGGAAGGGTAGTGATATCCTGCGAAGAGCTGAGATCAACTTTTCTTAACAAGTATTATCCCCCAGACGATTAAATCAGATGTAGTTGTTTATTGCAAACTTCTCTCAGATGTCCCATGAGCCTATTCACGGGGCGTAGGAATGTTTCAAAGATTTGATATAGAAGTACCCATATTATGCTTTTCTAAAGACAAGCCTAGAGCAAAACTTCTTTGGGGGCTTGAGTTTAGAAAATCAGAGTCTGCTAGATGTCACTTGTGGGGGCTCGCATTTCAATGAAGATGAGGACATTCTATGGCATATATTTGAGGAAATGGCAGAAATCTCATCAGCATTATCTTCTTCCCATGCATTTTAGAAACATCCTTCTTCATTATTGATGAATCTCCATTTCATCACCTTTATTCTTTATTTTGGACTTTAAACCCTAGCTAAATGCATGTAAGCATCAATATTTTGCATAAATTAACATTCATTATTTATTGTATAATAGTGTATAAAATACAATATATAATCCAAAATAAAAGAATAAATATAGGGAAAAGAGAAGAAATGAAATTCCTAATGTATTTTATGACCCTAAACCCCAAGACTTAGGCATCTTGATGACTGGGGTCAACAAGGAATAAAGTAGGGGGAGATAAGGGTCAAAAACAACAATAAAACCCTAATTTCTATTCTTTAATATTGCATTTTTGGAACCTATTTTATTCTTTATTATTTATACATAAAATAAATAAACTTTGTACATGAGATTTGTAGATAAAAAGATATAGAAAAATAAAAAAATTATTTCACCTAAAAATAATATGCAATGTACTTTTTATACTAAGAACAAAAAGCCAAAACTCAAACTTTCCAGACCCATATCTTCTCTATATGAACTCAAAATTTATCAAAATCATTTGATTGCATATAATTTTTAATGAGCTATTTAATGAATGTGGTTTCATCTAATTTGGAGTTAAGATGCAAAAGTTAGATTTTAGACCCTATTGTACAATATGATTGTATATAAATAAAAAGGGAAATTATTCTTTTATTTTTTTATTCTTTTATTTATTTTATATTTTTATATCTTTATAAACATTGTTTATATTTTATTAAAAATATAAACATAAAATAAAACCATAAAAATACAATAAAATAATATATATATATATATAAATACATAGATGAATATATTGTACTTATACCTATAAAATAAGTATACATATTTATTTAAGTGTACAAAATATATCAGAAAAATACAATAAATATATATTTATGTATATTTTAATAAGTTATAAATATATAAATTATGAAATAACATAATAAAATAAAAACACAAAATACAAATAAATATAAAAACATAGGACAATATACCTATAATTATACTTGTAAAATGTATCTAATAATAAATTAATCCTAAAAGTAAATAAAAATCGGATTACAATACTATATAAAATAATTAAAAATTTTAATGTTTTAACCAAAAATTAAATAAATCATTTATTAATGTACTTTTTTTATTTTTGATTATTACTCTATTTTGTCTTTTTACGAGCGACGTAGACCAATCAGGTCACGCTACCCACTGACCTGGGTCAACTCCCTAACCTAGGCCGTAGAGTCGTCAGAGTTGCGTTTGACCTCGTATTCTTTATTTTCCTCGATCGATACAATCATCGATTTGGGTTGATTCCTTCTTTAACTTTTCTCCTCGATCGACGACCTATCAAACATCTTTGATTCCTTGAGGATTGGATCTCTGAATCGAGCGTCGTACCTGGATCTTCCAACCACTTCACTTGCCTGTACAAAATCATCTCCTCCTCCCTCGGATTTTTGAATCGGATTTTCACTGCATTCTCTCTTCCTTTTGCTCTCAACGGCTTGAGCTCCGTAACAGGGAGTTCGACTAGCATTTAGGTTGATCGAGGTGGCGACATAGAGGTCAATTCCACCATCTCTGGCGGTCGCCACCATGAGGTCCCTATCTCGTGGCCTACCACTGCTCAAGGTAATTTCCCTTGCTTTCTAGATAGTTTTAATCGTATCATTTCATTTCATATAAGTACTTTTAGTTTTAATCCCTCATTTTATTGCAAAATAACCATTTTCGTAGTTCGTTGGAGCTCCACTCCGGCAAACCTCCCACTATAACTCTGCCATGTTTTCGACCACCACTAGTGCCTCATTATCTTTCCCAACCTCTTCTCCATTTTTTTCCCCGAAACCTGCCAACCAGATCTAACCCAGATCTACGAATCAAAATCCATCTCCTCCTCCATCATCTAGCTGCACCGACCATCCTCATTTCACCTTCGACAATCTCCAATAAAGGCCAGAACTACTCCCACGTGTATTCCAAACTTTTCTAACAATTTACAGGTATGGATGAACCCCATCTGAGGGGTTTTGAGGTTCAAAAGCAACTCCAGGAACACACACCTTCCAGAGCTCCTTCGATGAGCTTTGTAGTTTTTTGGGTATTCGACTAGTCGCAGAATGAAGAAACGAGGCTTTTGAGCATCTCAATAGACCAGCAAGCGATCAGAGGCGACCATGACGTCAAATTGAAGCTCGTGTGGGCTGGAGTTCTTGCTAGTTCCAAGCATCTTCTCCGCTATCCGATTGAAGACATCTTCTAAAATTTACATGAGACCTTGGATTTTGTGGAGCATCGCTGTCCGATCCCATCTGAGGATCTAATTTGATCAGTCGTCATTCGAAGCTTCAATGTGCAACTAGCTGTTGACACATGGATTAGTGAATCACCTGCGACCGTTGGATTTCATGCTTAGTGGGGTAATTTGCATCCTATACCCTCATTATTGTTTCATTTCATTTCAGTCCTGTAAAATAATTAATTAATTTAAAACTTTTGTAATATTTTTCAAGAAACCCCCTGGTTTTATTTAATATTGTATTTGGGTCTACATCAGGTCTCCTCATGTGCGGTGCCACGTGAGGTGGCCATTTTGCATGAAACCCCTCGTGGGTTTCGTATTTTCAGTTTATACTAAAAACTTTAATATTAGTGTAAATATTTTGGTTATTTTGTATAAAAAACCTCACATTTATTTTTAATTGCAAAAATACCTTTTCTAGTATGTATATTTTTTGTTCTTGTATTTCATTTATTAAAAATACCATCCATGCTTATAAAAATACATAAAAACAGGTTTACTACCTGTTTGCATGCAATTTCATGCCATATTTTTTATTTTGCATTTTAGACATTTTAACTATTTTCTAAAAATAAAAAAGATCACATTTTACATATGTTTAATTAAAAAATCCAAAAAATATTTAAAATTCCAAAAAATCAGTTTTTATTTATTTTATTATTTTACAACTCTAGATCAAAAATTCCTAAAAAATAAAAATATAAGACTAAAAATTAAAATCTCCAAAACCTTTTAAAAATATAAAGTCACCAAAAAATCCAAAGATACCTATTTTTATCTCTAGAATTTCTTGATAGTGTTATCTACACAGTAAATTGATTTGCAGAATTTTTTACTTTATTTGTTATTTTTTATCTTCAAATCAATTTGACCTATTTAATTAATCCATAATCTGGGATATTTTTGACTTTAAAATACGTAAAAATCAACACAATTACTTCAAAAATCACAAAAATAGCATAAAATTATGTAAAAACCCAAAATCATTTTATTTTTGGTATTTTGATATTTTAGTTGTAGTTACAAATATATTACCTTATCTTATATATATATTACATATAAATCCATATTATATATTTCAAAGAAAATGAACTTAAAAATCAGAAAAGATATGAAAAGGAAATAAAAATAGAAAATTAAAATGATTAAAAATTATAAAATTAAAATCCTTAAAAATAAAATTTTAAAACCCACACAAGAAGACAACAACAGACAAAAGAAGTGCAAATTTTGGAATTTAATTTCGCAGTCTACTGTTTGCTCCATATGTTTGAGACTCTATATACCTGCTCGATACACATATTTTGTAGAGTCAAATAAAATAAATTTGAACTCCAAACATTTATTTGCATTGCTATATTTATTTGTGGGTTAATTGTTGATTAAATTGGGATTTCTTTTGGGTTGCCTCAATGACAATTTATCTTCGCTTTCTGTGAGGATGTCTTCTGACCCACGAAAAATTCCTGTTATCAAATGGAGTCGTTGTCGGGGAGCAACGTTGAATACATTGTATATTTTTGTTTGTTTATTTATTTCTATATTTTCTCTTTATTTCTTCTTTATTTTAGTTGATGTTATTTTTTAATTATCTAACCATCTTCCTTGTTTGACTATGTTGCGAGAGACCACAGGTCGAGGGAAGTCCTCCTAGGAGCACCTACGCTCCCACATGAATGGAGTCAGCTTTTCAGACCTAGCCGACTGGAGGGAGTGACAAAAGAGGAGTTGGAGGATTTTTTTTAAGACAATGCCTCTTTATTTTATTTTAATTTTATATGTAATTTGAAGTGAGTGAGAGACACAATACTTGTAATAATTTAGACTCTCCAGGACATTGACACTTTATGAAATCCACTGCCCAAATGATTGTTCACTTGGGGGCCCGTTGGTTTTTGTCATGTTTTCATCGCTTTTCTTTTTATTTATTTTTCGAGTATTTATTTATTTTCTGTGATTGAACCCTAGTTCTAGGATTTGCTTGACAATAGATTAGGTCCAAACACTTAATTATATTTACATGTACCTATAGATTCATGCTTGGATTTAGTCAAATGTAATTGTTGATTATTTGGACTTGAGACCACATGCTGCGAAAAACCTCACACAACGCTTGTAGGACCCACTGGGTGGGCACCAAGAGGTTTCCAACATATTTTATCTATGGCGATTTCATCAGATTGCATCTCATATAGAGAGGTTTCGATTCTGCTTAGCATCCTTGCATCAAGAGAGCTGGAGGCAAGGTGAGCATTTCAACTTAACACTCATCATTGTTTTTACCTTGCAATGCTTTTCTGCCTCTCTTCCTCTAATTTTCACCACATAGGATCTAAATGGAATTGATGCTTCGTTAGATTCGTGCATTTTTGTTAAAAATAAAAAATTATAACCAATAAAATTAGGACTTCTTAGATTACTCGACCCTAAAATCAAAAAGAAAAAATATCCTTATCTCGGGGTGAGTAACCGCTTCATTGTATTAGCATTTTATTTTAACACGTACACAATAATGATTAGTGCCCCAATCCTAGGTCTATCTGCATGCTTGTAAACCTTTATAAAATTCACCTAACTATAATTTTGAAAAGATACAAAGACCAAACCTTTACGATCGTCATTGTATTGAGTAGGTGAATTGAGGGGTTTGTTTTGTGTATATTTATTTGTGTTTGTCTGTGTGCATACTCGATCTTCTCTACGCATTTGCACCTTTTCTTTGCATATCTTGACTTGACCTTCATGCTATCCTTATCACTTTCTCTTGTTTTGAAGATGGTCAATTGGGGTGTTTTTTATCCGGACTTTGCAGATCCCTCGTGCCCTCCAGCCGGTCCACCTCCATTTATCAGGTCTTTGCTCCTAATTTTTCTTTTTGTACATATCCACATAATCCACTTTCCTAAGAGGACTTTGTTCCAGATTTTGGTTTTTTACCCACCATCACTACCCTCATTCCACTCACCCGATACTGAGCTGTTGGAGTCACCTCTCATAAAGACCACTCTCGAGCACTTGCATCAGATGATGGAGAAATGAAGGAGAGGATTGATGACCTCGTTATCATAAATAAAAACCACAATACCACTTCTCTTTATGATGATATGTATTCATTTGAGGACACCCATGAGAGCTTGCAATCGCCCATAATACAAAAAAATGGAAAAACTTTAAAAATCCAAAAAGAATCCTGGAGATAACTAGACAAGTCAGCTTGTGATAAGAGGGCACCTTTGAAAACCCTTTCACAACACACACACTCAACACAATTCCCACTTTGACCCCAAGGATGACACCGTACAGTGTACTCTTAGTCATCCTTGTGTAGATGATGATTCTGACTTCTTCCCTTTTATAGAGGAGATAAAAAATCTTAAAAATGTTGACTGAACCTGAAGTGGTGGCAACTATTCATGATGTCATTGAGGCCCCACTATGCCAGCCCATGAGCCAATTATCTACTCCTAAACCCAAGAAGAGAAAGCGAAGGAGCAGATTTGAGCGTCACATTTTGACTATGACCACTGCCTACACCATCACTCACTATCCACACATTAGGAAAGGGAACAATGTTACACCCCTTGTGAGATGCACAATTTCTGATCATTCTTGTGATTAGACTCTCCTTTGATTACGATTCTTTAATTAATATAATACCCCTCTCATTGGTACAGTCTATTCATATAGGGCCTCTCAAGAAAACCATGATGATTTGTCAATTTGTTGATGGATCAATAAAGAGGCCGGTGGGTATTCTTGAAAATGTTGTCATTCAAATTCATGATATGAGCTTCAATGTTGACTTTGTTGTATTACCCATGGAGACCTCCATCCTTGTGGAGCATCCTCCAATCATTATGGGACAACCTTTCCTCACCTCAACGAGAGCCTAAGTATGGATCTGGAGAGATTCACTTCATTCTGATGAAGATAGCGATGTGTTGATCACCACACCCACCACTGACCATAAACCTACATCTGACGAGAGCGTTCCTGTGTTAGTCGATCTCGAGGACTATAACCTTGATGCTAATATCAGAGAGTTTTGCTTTATGTTGGATGATACTGAGACATGGGAATTCCTCTTCAACGAGGAAGACTCGGAAAGCATAGACCTTGGAGTTCCCCCTTTTGGTGAATGGAAATATATTGATGACAAACGATGCATTTACACAATAGACACCTTAGTGCGGAGGGCAGGCTTAGGAAGAGACTGCATAGGCCGAATTTGACCTTACTTCTTTCATTAAGGAATTTAGGCCTTTCTGTTCTGACCTAACAGATACTTCCCAGGCCAAGCACGGTCACACTACTTCCACTGACCAGTTCATGCATTATCGCTTTGATACCACTGAGAATCTTAATCAGGTCGATCCCAATTGGTTTGTGTTTGCTGGTAACCCTGATATCAACCTGTACCTTATTAGATCCATTCCCTTGCGGTCACACAAGAAGGTACACTTTATACCTTCTTGATCTCAGTATATCCATCTCTCTGTATATCTATTTTACTTCCTTCCATCTACCATTTTTGCTCATCCACCTCATTCTGTGTGTTTGCTTTGCTTAGTATGTACTTTGTCCTAAGTATAGGGGAGGTGAATAAGTTGAGTGATCTTTCTTCTTTTCGTTTTCATTTTCTTTTTCTTCCAAAAGGATGTCACCCCTTGTTCATTGCTATACTTAGGGTGTTTTTTGTCCTAAGTATATGAGAGTGTATATCCATGGGAGCGTATACCCCTACTTGTTCATTCTCTGATCCCTCACATGTCCCCTCAACTTTTGACACTCTGTCTATACTTAAGGATATTCTACCGTAAGTATAGCGTGGGACAGATCGAGCCGATGATTTTGTTTATTCCTACCCCTAACCCTCCCTGCATGTAGATATGACCTGCTATACTTAGGATTATTTCATCCTAAATATAGGGGGGACAATTGACTTCTCATTGATTCATTCATTTTCTTTAGTTGCTATAGTATATGCTCTTCAATAATCGATACGAGTTATGTCTTCTCTTTTCTCTATAATCTATGAGGACTTAGCTCAAGCAACGTATAAGGGGGTTGTATATACTTTATATATACTTCAGACAAAACGTATACTTTCGTATTTTCAATTAGTATGGCTAAAATACAATTAATTACATATGTGTATAAAATTCATTAAAATTCTTTGTACATACTGATTAACAAATCACGTTACAAATGTTTTTTTTGCAAAACTTTTTAAAAATAATTTGAAAAATACTTTTATCTTTTAAAAGCTATCTGGAAAATATTCTGTTAAATATTTTCAACTTTTGTAAAAGTATTTTATTTGTAAAAATTTATTTATTTAATTGAAATATTTTTTTTTGCAAATGGTTTGAAAAATGATTGCAAAAATATTTTGGAATATATATATATATTGTTTGAAAAATCTTTGCAAAATGATTTCAACTTTTATAAAATATTGGTAAAAATTATTTGTCAAACTAGTTTGCCAATTGAGGTTCTCAAAATATTTCAAAATTCTTTTCAATTTTTTTGAGGACTATGTACATAATTCAAGAAATAAAGATTGTTTACAAACTCTGTATATATGAATGTGTAAATTTCTAAACTCCAACTCTTATAAATAATAAGATGCACTTTCGTGTAAATATCAATACCTATTTCTTTTCAAAATATTTTATTTTAAAAAATCCAAAAAAATTTGCAAAATGATAAATCCCAAAAACATTTGTAATTTTTTTTTTTCAAAAATTGCATAAAAATTTGCAAAAACTTTTTCAATAACCCATACAAATTTCAAAACAAAAAAATACATCATAAATATATTTTCTGTATTGTGCATAACATTTGCATTTTTTCAGATTGCGATTGATGACTGAACTAGTCTAAGTAAAATCCGAAGATTGGAGCTTGGTTGGGTCTCAAATATATTTAATCATAGGAACCTTATAAGAATTGGAATTGACATACTTCAACTCTTCTAGACTTAATTATGTGAGACCACAAGACTTGGTTCAGTGTCGTCTTGACTACCTAAGTAGAATATTTCGGAGCACATGCACGACTCTTGTTGATACCTCCTCTTCTTGAGCTGGTTGTACTTGAACTTAGAAGGGAATACCCTGTTTCTCGAGGAAGGAGTTGTTGGATTGGGGAATTAGGGTCACCATGTTGGAGAAGACTGAATTTTACCGTTTCAGCTGAGGAGAGCTACATATCTCACATATTGTCCAAGATAGATTTATAGTCCTAAGGGTTTGCATATGAGTTGATTTATTCTGACATGGCTATTGAGGAAACTTGAACAGAGTTTTGTGATTCTTGAAAGCTGTTGTGTTTCAAATCCGATTCTTAGTAAGGTTCTGACCGCACCTAAAATCCAAGGGTTTGGCTAAAGCTTCATGCTGTGATTTTATGAAGGAAAGTTTAAGAATTAAAATCAATCCAAGTTTGTAATTTTTCTTTTCTTTATTTTTATTTTTAGAACTTATTGCATACGTGTTTGCTAGGGACCAGCAACGACAAGTATGAGGGGCGATGAATCTCCATTTCATCGCATTTATTCTTTCTTTTTGTCCTTTAAAACCCAGCTAAATGCATGTAAATATCATTATTTTGCATAAATTAACATTCATTAGTTATTGTATAAATAGTGTATAAAATAAATTGTTGAAAGTCAAAATAAAGAATAAAGAAAAGAAATAAAATGCCAAAGGTATTTTATGAACCTAAACCCTGAGACTTAGACATCTTGCTGACTAAGTCGATATGGAATAAAGTAAGGGGAGATAAGTGTCAAAAACAATAATAAAACTCTAATTTTTGTTATTCAATATTGCATTTTTGGGACCTATTTTTATTCTTTATTATTTATATCTCAAATAAAGAAACTTTATAAATGAAAATTGTTGATAGAAATAGAAAATATAAAATTTACTTCATATAAAAGTAATATACAATGTACTTTTTATACTAAGAATAAAAAATCAAAACCCAAACTTCCCAGACCCATGTATTTTCCATATGAATTCAAAATGTATCAAAATCACTTTTAATTGTATATAACTTTTAATAAGCTATTAATGAAGGTGGTTTCATCCAATTTGGAGTTAAGATGCAAAAGTTAGATTTCAGACCCCTATTGTACAATATACATGCATATAAATAAAATGGGAAATTATTCTTTTATTGTTTTACTCTTTTGCTTATTTTATATTTTTATACCCTTTTAAATATTACTTACATTCTATTAAAAATAAAAATAAAATAAAAGCATAAAAATATAATAAAATAAAATAGCTATAGAAACACATAAATGAATATACTATACTTATACCTATATAATAAATACACATATCTATTTAAGTGTACAAAATATATCAAAAAAATACAATACAAGTATATTTATGTATCTTTAAATACGTTACAGATATATAAAATATAAAATAATAAAATAAAAATACTAATTAAAAATAAAATATACAAACATGGGTCAATATACCTATAATTATACTTGCAAAAAGTAACTTTAATAAACTAATCCCTAAAAATAAATAAAATTGGATTAAAATACAATATAAAATAAAAAATATTTTTCATGTTTTAATTAAAAATTAAATAAATAATTTATTTTTATTTTAATTATTTTTGATTTATTACTCTGTTTTGTCTTTTTATGGGTGACGTGGACAAATCAAGTCAGGCCTCCCATTGACCTGGGTCAACTCCTTGACCCAGGTCCTAGACCTATTAGAGTAGCATTTGACCTGGCTTTCTCCCTTTTTCCCTGATCGATACAATCATCGATTCAGGTTGATTCCTTATTGACTTTATCTCCTTGTTCGACGACCTATTTCACGCCTTTGATTCCTCGAGGATTGGATCTCTGAATCGAGAATCTCACCTCGATCTTCCGTCCACTTCATTCGCATGTACAAAACCACCTCTTCCTTCATCCTTAGATTTCGAATTGAATTTGCCCCATATTCTCTCCTCCTTTTGTGCTCAACGACTTGAGCTCCGTGACAAGGAGTACATCCAGAATCTAGGTTAATCGAAGAGGGTGCGTAGAGGCCAATTCCACCATCTCTGGCGGTCACTGTCTTGAGGTCCCTATCTCACGACCCACCGCCACTCCAGTAATTTCACTTGATTTCTAGATAGTTTTAAGCATAGCATTTCATATACCACAAGTAGTTTTAGTTTTAATTTCCTATTTTAGAGAAAAATCACCACTTTTATAGTTCAACGAATCTCCATTCTTGTGAACCTCCCACTGTAACTCCTTCTTGTTTCCGACCACCACTACCGCCCCATTATCTTTCCCAGCCACTTCTCCATCTTTTCCCCAACACCTGCCAACGAGATCTAACCCGGATCTGTGAATCGAAGTCCATCTCCTCCTACCTCACTGAACTTCACCGCCCATCCTCATTTCACCTTCGACAACCACTAATAAAGGCCCAGACTTACTCCCCCATGTATTGCAAACTTTTCTAACAATTTGCAAGTCTGTAGGAGCCCATCTGAGAGGTTTTGAGGTTCAAAAGCAACTGGAACTCACGTCATCAAAAGCTCCTTCAATAAGCTCTAGAGATTTTTGAGGGTTCGACTGGCTGTGGAATGAAGAGACGAGGCTTCTGATCCTCTCAGTAGAGCAGCAAGCAGTCGGAGGCGACTACGTCAAATCGAAGCTCGAGAGGGCTAGTGTTCGTGCTAGTTCTTCCAAGCATCTTCTCTGCCATCCAATTGAGGCCATCTTCCAGAATGTACAAGAACCATTGGATTTTGGGAAGCATCATCGTCCAATCCCATCTACGAATCTAATCTGAACCGTCGACGTCCGAAGCGTCATCGTTTAAGGAGCTGCTGACAAGTGGATTAGCGAAGCACCTACGACCGTTGGATCTGTGCTTGGAGGATGTAATTTGCATCCTATACCCTCATTATTGTTTCATTTAATTTCAGTCATGTAAATAATTAATTTGTTTAAAACTTTTGTAATATCTACAAGGAACCCCCTGCTTTTATTTGATATTGTATATGGGTCTGTGCCAAGTCACCTTACATGTTATGCCACGTGAGGTGGCCATTTTTGCATGAAACCCCTCGCGAGTTTTGTATTTTTAGTTTAGTACTAATATTAGTGTAAATAGTTTTGGTATTTTGTAAAATCAACCTCGTATTTATTTTAAATTTCAAAAATACCCTTTCTAGTACATGCATTTTTTGTGCTTGTATTTCATTTATTAAAAATACCATTTATGCTTAGAAAAAAATACATAAAATAGGTTTAGGTGCTTGCTAGCATATACTTTCACTTCATATTTTTAATTTTGCATTTTAGGCATTTTAACTATTTTTCTAAAAATAAAAAAGAGCACATTTTTCCCCTATTTAAATTTAAAAAATCCAAAAAATTATAAAGCCACATTTAAATAATTAAAAAATACATTTTTGTTTATTTGTTAATTTACAATTCCAAACCAAAATTCCCTAAAAATAGAAATGGACTAAAAACTAAAATGCTCCAAAATCTATTAAAAAAATAAAAATCACCAAAAATAAAAAAATATTTATTTTATCTTTGAATTTTCTTGATATCATTATCTATACAATAAGATTGATTTGGATAATTTTTGACATTATTTGCTAGTTTTGATCTTCAAATCAATTTGGACAATTTATTTAGTCCCTGTTTTGGAATATTTCAATTGACTTTGGAAATACCTAAAAATTAACAAAATTACTTAAGAAGTCATAAAAATGGTAGAAAATTGCATAAAGCATAATACTTTTTTAAATATTTATTATTATTTGTATTTACAAATATATTACCTTATCTTGTATATATAGTTACATATAAATACATAGTATATATTTACAAGAAAAAGAATATAAAAATTAGAAAAAATATAAAAGAAAACAAAAAATAGAAAATTAAAACTATTAAAAAAATAAAAATTAAAATCCATAAAAATTTAGAATCCACGCAAAAAGATAATAAAAGACAAATGAAGGATAAATTTTGGAATTTAGTTTCCTAATCTATTTACTCCCTGTGTTCGACACTCTACGTACTTGCATTATACATATTTTGGGAGTTAAATAAAATAAATTTTAACTCCACATATTTATTTGCATTCCTATATTTATTTATGGCTTAATTATTGATTTACTTGGGATTTCTTGTGGGTCGCCTCATCGACAATTTGTCTTCACTTTCTGTGAAGATATCTTATGACCCGTGAAAATCCCAACTATCAAATCTCCCCCAAGATCGTTAACATGATGGCATATTTTGATGCGTATAAGATTGAGAGTTTCGATCTAAGCGTTGATGGGAACTACCTATCCAAAGTGAACATAATTGAGAAACGATCACAAGAACTAGAAAAATTAAATATGATCAAACAAAGAACAAAGCAGTTGGATAAGCTAGATGAGATTACCAGGCACCTGCAGTTGGTGGTCAGTACAATCCTCCTATGCCAGAGTTCGAGCGATGTAGTTGAGACATCTACACTGGGGCACACTTCTTTTTTAGCACCATAGAGTTTAACCACACCCCCTCCATATCAACACGTCTACTATATGCAGACTCCAAATGAGGGACCAACACATAAGGAACCTATTATAAATGATGCCATATTATGTAGAGATTCCATATGTTTTTTAGAGGCAAATTCCACCTCCACCCCATATTCATGAGGTGAATGGTGTATGGAGCACAACCATACCTGGCCACCAGGACCATTCCAGTTGAGTTCTCAGGCCACTACTAGGCCATTTCACCGGTCTTATGGCGGTAGACCATTCCAGCACCAACCATATCAACCTCATTATCAATCTCCACCATATTTCTAAACATGGAGATAAGGACATCAACTGACGCAACCTGCACCATATTATCAGCCAAATTATCATCAACAACTTGCATAGTATTAGTACATTCCTCTTCCTTCTCCTCAGTATTCTTATCCCTCACTGACTGCATATCGTGGGTATCCTCATCAATCTCAACCAAATTTCTAGTCTCAGCGACCACCGGTTGTTGATAAACCATAGGCATCTTCGGTGAACCCAACACTCGATTATCTTTCCCATCTGATGAAGAACATGAACGAGATCAGCCGAAGGCTGGACTTGACATCTACCAAGACCATTATTCTAGCTTAGGTCAAAGCAAATCCCAACAATTTCTATCGCAATAAGGATCATGTATCTTGACATGATCCTTCCACTACCGAGACATGTATGACTTTTGATTTTTCACATTTATCTAATGTCCTACTCTTAGGAGCAATAGGAGCTTGAAAACACCGGCACCACCGTGGTTGAGGAATAATGACATAGATAAAGCTTCTGATTCATCATCTTCATCTAATGAACTGAGACCAAGTGTCGCAGCCGATGGAGGAGCTTTTTCATCAAATCACCAAAAAATGAAGAAAACCAAAAATCCCAAAAAGACAATAATGGGAGATGCATTGCCGAGTTACCAGATGAAGACAACGTGCATGTTGTAGATTCTTCAGTTGACATAGCAACTCGATACAATTCTTCTTTTCCTTTTGATGAATCTCCATTTCATCACCTTTATTCTATCATTTTGGCCTTAAGAACCCCAACAAATGCATGTAAATAGGATTAATTTTTACCTAATAAGTATTCATTATTTATTGTATTTATTGTATACAAAATAAGATTTTTAATGCTAAAATTATAGATTAAAGAGAAGAAAAGAAAAAGGAATAAAATGTTTTCAATATTTTATGACCCTAGCCCCGAGACCAGGTCCAGAATGGAGTTGGTCGACAAGGAATAAAGTAGGGGGAGATAAGGGCCAAAAATACAATAAATACCCCATTTATTTATTCATTTTTGACACCTATTTTATTATTTATTATTTTTACCAAATAAAGAAACTTTGTACATAAAAGATGTAGATAATACTGTAAATAAAAATACAAAATTGAGTTTGTACAAAAATAATATACGTTGTTCATTTTATACCCAGAATAAAAAGCCAGAAACCAAACTTCACAGATCCATATCTTTTAAATAAAAACTCAAACATAGAAAAATCACCTCTAATTGTAGATAACTTTTCAAGAGCTATTTAATGGTGGCGGTTTTATATGTTTTGGAGTTACTGTGTAAAAATTAGGTTTTGGGCCCCTATTGTACATAATATCATTTAAAATATTCAATTTATTCATTCTTTATTATTTTTAGAAATTCATATTTTTATTATTTTGTAAATATTATCTATAATATATGTGTATATTAAAATCAAAATAAAACCCAAAAGAAAAAGGAAAATAAAATAACTTTATGTCATAACATAGACAAAATATCTATGTCACCATATGTATATAAATAAAAGAAAAATACATTCTTTCATTCTTTCATATTTTTATAAATTAGTAAGTAATATACATATTCTATTAAAAATATAAAACTAAAATAAAACTCAATAAAATACATTAGAATAAAATAGTATACATAAAACATAGGTAAAATACCTATGAATCTACTTATATAATATACTTACCTATTTGTTGAAGTGTACAAATAACATCATAAAAATAAAATAAAAATATATTTATACTAATAAAAATAAGATATAAATAAAATAAATAAATAAAATAATAAAATAAAAATAAAAATAAAAATGTACAAAATACATGTAAACATACCTATAAATAAGCCCTTAAAAACAAACTTGTTATGAAATACATAAAAAATAAATAAAAATCATAATAAAATACTACATAAAATAATACAATTTTTCTATTTTATACTAAAAAATCATTTTCTATTTTTAATTATTTATTCTTTATTAAATGAGCCCATTTTGTCTTCTAGTTGCTGATGTGGCCCAATCAGGGTGCGCCAAAAGTTGACCGCGATCAACTGTCCCATCTGGGATTCTGACCCGCCAGACATGTCCTTTCCCCGCTTTTATGCCCTTTTTCATGGGGGATCCATCCATCAATCACCTATGCGTCCTTCACAAGAAACCTTCCTTGATCATTGCAGATCCATGCCGACCTTCTAGATGCCTCGTATATATTTTTGTTTCTTTGCAAAACGTCGGTCAATAAGGGTACTCGAGCATGTCTATAAATAAAGTCCTTTCCCCTTATTCTATTCTTTGGTCATTTTCATCATCCTGGAACCCCTCGACCTTGGCATAGTATGCATCCCCGTGATAGGGGGAGGTCCCCTGAGCTCGACGGTGGCTCGTGGATGGCAGAGGTGTATCCACGACCATGCTCAGGCATGGCCCTGCTCCTTGGCCAACCAACTAGGTTAGAGCTGTGCCCTTTACATTTCTATGTAGATTTTCATTACAATTTTTTATTTATGCATTTAGAATAATTATTAGTCCATAGAGTTAGCCCAGTTTCGATGATTTGAAGTTCGTCGGAGCTCCTCTTCGGCGAACCATTCCACGGTGCTCCATTGTTTTCTGACCTCGCTATTGCCACCTCTTTCTTTCCCTATCATTTTCTTCTGCCTTGCTTCATTTCGCTCAACCTGATCCCTAGTGGATCAGGAGATCAAGTACCCCACTCTGCCGCTCGCTGGAGGTGCCTCCGCTCGCTCCACCCTACGCCCATTGCCACCCAATAAGGCCCTTGGACCCCTGCTTTGCTTGTGTGAGTCTTATTACAGGGGACGAAAGCCAAAGGACCTCCAAAGGGGGTCAATTTTGTCGAAGACCTGGGTAGCTAAAGATCCTATTTTCTTGGAGCCCGCTCGCCATTGTTCGAGCTCCGGCGTGCCGCCTGAAGGGTTGCATCTGAAGCGGAGGAGCCCACGCTCCGTTTTTCTCACCTACGGGCCCTTCTGATGGCCGGAGCAGTCCATGAAGGCGGGTCGAACTCGCCCCCGATGAGTTCTTGACCTATTCTTTCAGGTCACTTCCCGACTGTTGAATATTCTAGCTGCCCAAAATAGAGGACAGCCGTTTGATCATAGCCAACCCTGACCGTCGATCTCATAAACTCGATATGATCCTGGCCATTAGAATCAAAGCATCATCGGCGCATGTGAAGGCACCGCATGGATTAGTGAAGGTTTCACCGCTGTCCGATAGCGCCTAGGCAGGGGTAAATTACAAATCTTACCCCTACAATTTTTGTATTTTTATTTAATATTGTAAAAACTCAGCCATGACTGGTCCCAAGCCCGGGTAAATGAGGAGGGTAGCGTTAGGTAGCCGACAACTAGCATAGAATAGTCCGAGACAACTTCTTAAATAATTTTTTTAAAAAAATATTATTTAGAAAGTTGCCTCATAACAGTCGGATCTAATTAACATGGATTTAAGCAAACATATAGATTTCGTTGGGGCGTTCCCTACTTGCGACGCGTTGCATCGCCCGAATGCAATGAAAAATTGGCAAGGACCGCTACATCGCAACCTGGATGTAGTTCAAAATTTGCAAGGGTTCTCGCATGAGGAATGCATGCGGGTAATTAAGCTAGTTCCGATGCAACATCGCCCGGATGCAGTCCAAAATTTACAAGGGTTCTCGCATAATGGACGCATGCGAGTAAAGAAGTTAGTCCAAAATCTAGATTGCAACGGAATTTGCAGATTGGTAGTTGGAATATTGGCACTTTAACTAGAGAAATGATGGAGATAGTGGATACGATGTAAAGAAGGAAGATTCATATATTATGTCTTCAAGAGACTAAATGGGTTTGAGAGAAAGCAAGGGAGATCGAAAAGACATGCTTTAAACTTTGGTATTCAGGTAAAGATAAGTGTAGAAACGGTGTTGGGGTGGTTGTTCATAAGGATTTGAAGGATTGTGTGGTTGAGGTGGAAAGATTCGGGGATCAGATTATTTTGCTAAAACTGGTGCTTGAAGAAGAAATTTTGAATATAATCTTAGTTTATGCACCACAAATTGATTTAGATGAAAGGACTAAACAAGCTTTTTGGGAGGATCTAGATAAGATTTTACAAGGAAACCCACAAAGAGACATGATTTGCATAAGTGGAGATCTTAATGGACATGTGGGAAAAGATGCTTTAGGGTATGCTATTGTTCATGGAGGACATGGTTTTGGGGATAGAAATGAAGAGGGAAAAGTCATCCTGGATTTTGCAACGACATATGATCTTTTCATAGCAAACACTCTCTTCAAGAAGAGGGAGGAGCATTTAATTACTTATAAGAGTGGGCCAACTAGAACACAGATAGATTACTTTGTGATGGGGAAAAACAGATCATTTGTATTGTAAAGACTGCAAAGTAATCCCAGGAGAGAGTTTAACAATCCGACATCGATTGTTAGTCTTGGATGTACAAATAAAAGGGCTGGTAAAGAAAAGGAGGGTTCCTAAGATCACTGGAACTAGGTGGTGGAATCATCCACTGAAGCAATAGAGCTTCAGGGAGAAGGTTTTAGAAGACTTATCTTGGGATTGTAGTGGAAGTGCAAACGAGATGTGTTAGGTAGTAGCATCTTGTATCCAAAAGGTAGCCAAAGAGATGTTCAACGAGTCAAAGGGAGGAGCTCTAGGTCAAAAGGAGGCTTGGTAGTGGAGTGAAGGGGTGCAAGAGAGGATAAAAATTAAAAGAGCATGCTATAAGGCTATGTCTAAGGATAGAACAGAGGAAACAATCACAAACTATAAAATAGAGAAAAAGGAAGCAAAGAAGGCTGTAAGCGAAGCTAAGTCAAAAGCTTATGAAATTTTGATAAAAATCTTGACTCTAAGGAGGGCCACAAGGATATATTCTGGTTGGCCAAAGCAAGAGAAAGAAAGACCAAAGACCTTTCTCAAGTGAGATGCATAAAGGATGGTGAAGGTCATGTGCTTGTTACTCAGAAGGATATAGAGACTAGATGGGAGCAATACTTCCATAAACTTTTCATTGGGGAAGGAAATAGAGAGATCACTTTGGGTGATCTGGCTAGTAGTGAAAGTTACTTGAATCGTGCAAGTTATAGACAGATTTAAAGAAAGAAGTAGGGGAGGCTTTGAAGGTTATGAGACATGGGAAAGGTGTAGGACCATATGACATCAATGTAGAAGTATGGAGAGTTTTAGGTGAGCACAGTTTGACTTGGCTTAGGAATCTATTAAATGTTATTCGACGAAGCAAGAAAATGCCTGAAGATTGGAGGAGTATCGTGGCGCCTCTTTATAAGAACAAAAGAGACATTCAAAATTGTTCTAATTACAAAGGTATCAAGCTGATGAATCATACTATGAAAATTTGGGAACGTGTGATCGAAAGAAGGTTGAGGCAAGTTTCTAACGTAAAAGAAAACCAATTCGGATTCATGTTAGGTCGCTCAACTATTGAAGCCATCCATTTGCTGAGGAGAACAATGGAGATTTATAGAGCTAAAAGGAAGAACCTCCATATGATCTTTATTGATTTGGAGAAGGCTTATGATTCTGTCCCACGAGAGATATTGTGGAGAGTTTTGGAGAAGATACACGTACCTGTCCTATACATTAACCTCATAAAGGACATGTATGATAGGGCTTTATCTTGTGTAAGGATGCCGTATGGAAAGACTGGCTATTTTGACATCAAAATTGGTTTACATCTGTTGAGCGCGAAATTCGAGGGGTTGGAAATTATTATTGATGATAGAAGTGTGGTTGTAGGTTGTTTTTTATCCCCAAAATCCCGCGACAACAAAAGATTATTTTTTTAATTTTTGCTACTTATTAACCTGCATAGCGGTCATGGTCGAACTCTGGGAGGCTACTATTCCCGAGGGTTATTCAATCAATCAGAAACTAATTAAAAGAAAACAAGAATCTCAAAGGACAACTATCTTTGTTTTTTGTGATTTTTTATCTTTTATTTTTTTTAAAGTTTTCAAAGATTTTTAAATTTTTAGTGATTTTGATTTTGCAATTTTTTTAATTTTCAAAAATAATGAACAATGTGAATAAACTTAAGAAATATGCACACCAACTCTTTTTGTAATTTTTCAATTAGTTAAAAATACTTAGAAAAATTCAAAGAAAATATTTTTGGGTTTTAAAGTTTTGAAATATTTTTGAGAATTTTTGTGGAATTTTTAGATATTTTTGTATTTTTCTAAAAATCAAACAATGAGAAAATGCGAAAATATGCACAGACTTGAGTAATTTGCAACTTAAAAATATTTTAAGTGCCCAAAACTCCTGACAATTATTTTTAAGACAAACTAGAAGCAATTATCTACAAATATGAACTGAAATAACAATTTTTGGATTTTTGTAGAATTTTTATGATTTTTAGAAGATTATTGATATTTTTCATTTTTTGGGTTTTATAAATATAATGCACCAAAATTGGTCATAAATTAAAGCACACCAAAATACACCTACAGTATGTTTTTGGAATTTTTAAGCAATATTTGAATTTTTATGAATTTTTGAATTTTAGGAAGACAAAAAGAACTGTTTTTTGAATTTTAATAATATAAAATGAAGCAAAATGCAACTAAAATTTTATGCAAAGAAGATATGCACATCAAGAACATAACATAATTTTCTCAAAAGTTTGGATTAATAAAAACATTTATTTCATTTAAAGAGAGCAAGCAATTTAAAGTCTGAAATTACAGGGACTGAAATGCAAAGATTCAATGCTTTCGCTTCAAAGAAATAATAAAAATAAATAAAAGAGAAAATGTGCAATTTACCATTATGTCATGTGCATGTCATGTGCTCTTCTGAAAATGGGGACTTGTTTGCAATTTGCGGAAATTCCAGAGGTGCAACTGTAATTTTTCCAAAAGATATTCTTGAACTGATGGGCTCCTTCGCAATTTTTGAAATATCGACGGGTGATGTTGCAATTTTCCAAAATATATTTTTTTAAGGAAGCCCTAGGAGGCTTTCGTTCCTTATTGCACAAATAGGAGGAGAGGCATGATGGGCGCCGCCGCCCACCTTTGTTCTTCCTTCACGCGGGGGCGGCGACAACGGAGAGCGACGCGGTGGCGGTGCCTTGGAGAAGGGGCGTCGAGGGGGCTGCGAGATGGCCGGTCGGAGAACGACGGTCTGGGGCAGTGCGACATCGAAGGCCGCGCGGCGAGCGGCACGGTGGCGGTGCCTTAGCGAAGGGGCGTCGAGGGGGCTACGAGAGGCGGCTCTGAGCCGTTGGCGAAGGAAGTGGAAGGCCGGCCGGAGGGGCCGCGCGGGCTGCTGGAGGAAGAGATGCGGCCGGGGGCCGTACGTTGGAGAGAGGAAGGCGGGGGGGCGAGGAAGGCGGCGGGGCGGCCACATGTGGCTCAATGGAGGGGGGGCGCAGGTGGCTGCGTCGCCGTCGATGGAGGAGGGAAACGGGGGGTGATTACCCTGCTGCCTATGGAGTTTTTTTATTTTTTTTATTTGTATTTTTTTTATTGTAAAGTGAATGATAATAAAAAAACTTTTTTTAAATTTTTTATGTAAATCCAAAAAACTGGAAATAGCAAGGATAAAGAAATTTCTTTTTTTAATTATTTTTTATTTAATGGTCCTCTAAAACAAACGTTAGAGATAAAGGAAAGAAACGGTTTTTATATTTTTTTATTTATTTACAAAATCAGAAAATGAATGGGGATCCAACGAACGTGGAAGATTGAATCCGATTCTCCGGCCACCGTACGTGGCCGAAGTTGAGAGATCGTGGACGGTAGAATTTGAAGACGATGAGATCGAGAAGACGAGATGAAAAATCGAGTCGGAGCGGATCAAAATCGTGATGAATTTTTTTCTAAAGATCTAGAGAAATAAAAATGCCAACGAGATAAAAAAATTGTGATGAACTAAACTACGATTAAACTAAGATAAAAAGACGGAAAAATATGGATCTCACCTTAGGAGCGGAAAATGGACCGTGATCGCCTCAACAAGGCCGACTCGCTGTCACCGGACGGCTCAGAGGCTAGGCAACTTTCTCAACGAATTTTCTCTCAGAGATCGGGCTCCTCTCTCTAAAGATTGATCAAGTTGGAATGGGGAAGAAGGAGCCATATAAATAGAAAAGATGGAATGAGATTTGAATTTTTGAATTTTTTTGGATAAAAAGATAAGAGAGATGAAAATTGAAATGGGTTTTTGATTTTTTGGTGGAAGAGATAAGAGAGATAAAATGAGAAATGAGAGAGATAGAACTATCTACAAAATTATCTATTTTTTTTTGAATTTTCGTAATTTTATTTATTTGAATTAAAAAATTTTATTTTTTATTTTTTATGATGGTTAATTAAAAATAGCAACTATATACATATACTGTATACATATATGACATTATATAGAAGGGTAAATGAGGAAATTAGTTTTTTTGTCTTTTTTTTAATTTTAACTTTTATTTTAAATCATTAGTAAAAATATTTACAAATATATACAAATACAATATGCACAAAATACATGGGAAAATTGCACAAACCACCCCAGAAAACCGACTTTTCAACCATAACTCTAAAAATTATGAAATCACAACCACTTTGAAGATAATTTAATTTAGAATTCAATGGAAGTGATATTGGTTCGATTTGAGCTCATGTGGAGCCGGAATTGATCTTTCAATTAGTGCTTAGTGGCTTTTTCCAAGTGTGGCTACTTTTATTCTTTACATGATTTAATTGTGCAATCATTTTTATTAATTAGGACACATTTTTATTTACAACTTTTGTTTTGAAAGTTATTTGATTTGGGGTCATATGAGGCACACATAAATTAGTGTCAGTTTTATACAGATATACACAGAATAAGTGAGAAGTATTTACAACAACACACACAAAATTTTTTTCTGCTTAAGGACCCTTATCTCCCCCTACTTTATTCCTGGTCGATTAGGTCAAGTCTTGACCTTCTCTTGGGGTTCAGGTCAGCATGTATACAGTCTTCCTTTTTTTATTTTCTTTTCTTCATTTTCCTTTCTTTCTTTCTTTATTTATTTTAGGTTAAAATTAGTAAGAAGTGTACAATATTTACAGATGCAAGTTAGTAAGAATATGGACTTAGTGTTATATGCAGGTGTTTTATAAGGGATTTTTAAGCTAAAATAAATGAATACTGATGATGAATCGTAGATTCATCATCCCCCTATGCTTTACCTTTGCTAGTCCCTTAGTAAACACTTATTTGAAAGATTAAGTGAAGAAAAAGAAAAAGAAAGGGAAAATAAAGAAAGTAGGACAATATCGAGTATTAAACTTATCTTCATAAAATTGTAGTTTGGAGCTCTGTCGGACCTTTGGATTATTAGTGTGTCGGAACTTCTGTGAGACTTAGAATTTTAAAACCAACAGCCTTCAAGTTCTACACATCATTGTCACAGTTTTGGCCCATGAGTCATCTTAGATCGATCCTCTTCCCAAAGTATACCCTATGAACATTGAACAATTGACTCATGTGTGTGAAAGGTTTTAGGTCTTCCCATCTAGAATGCCGGACTACCATGCAAATCTCCTCTCCAATAACTCGTCCTCGGGGAGTCAGGTATTTCCTTCTAAGGACTGTCGTGCTGTGTTCACAATCGAATTGAGGGAGAAGTTAGAAGAATGAGAAAAGAACTGGAGGGTGGCCAGTGTAGTCACCTCTCCTTGTGAAGATGGCCAATGTAGCCGAGTCTCCACCAAGATCTGCAAGCTTTCTTGAAGCTTGGACCTTTTTGGTCAGATATTTATTTGGTAGTGGCTTCTTTGTATTTGGATTTTTGGTGGCTCTGCTTGGATCTCGTTGTGCCCCTACGGATATAGAATCTTTTTTTCCGTACATGTTTTGGGGTCTTAGAAAAAAATTGTGCCCAGCCGTCCATCCCTTTTCCGAAGCTTTATTTAAACCCGTACTCCGATCTTTAGATTTCCACGCTACCAGAAAAGAAACTCACACAGTCTTCCAACATCCCGTCTGAGTTGAGCTAAGTGCATAGTGCGGGAGTACAAATTAATTCCCTATTCCAGAGTTGTACCCAGAATGAAGAGACCAGGTTAGACACTAAGAGTCAAACGCTGCACATTGTCATGTAGAACTCAAAGAATTAAGTCAAAGACCTGAAGTTTCTAAAATCCTATTTTCGGTAAAGTTCCTCTAAGAATTAGGTGTATTAATGTCCAACTAAGCTCCATTCGTCAATTTTATTCCAGAAATAGTTTAAATATCAATACTATCCTGAAAAATGCACATGCAAATGCAACTTATGAACAATGCAGAGATTTTTTTTTTGAAGAGGAATGATGCACATGTGAAAAGAATATTTTTTTAATGCAATTTTCTAATTTTGAACTTTTTATGGATTTTTGGAGGAAAAATGCAGATGTGAAAGAAAGTTTTTTATGTTTTTGCAAATTTTTATAGACTTTTGGTTTTGTATTTTTTTGGAAAAAAGGGTTAGTAAAATATATACAAGTACATACAAGAGATTTTTTTCTTTCTTCTTTTTTTTTCTTTCTATTTTCTTTTTTTTGTTGTTTGTTTTCTTTGTTTTCTTTTTTTTGTTTTGTTGTTTTGTTTTTTTTTTGTGATTTTTTTGCATACATGGATTTTACAAAATTATGCACATAACCCCCAAATAAATGTATTTAAAAGTACGAGTTATGTCTCAAGTATATATACCATATATACGACACCCCCCCTATACTTAGCTCGAACTATGTCCTCATAGTGATCAGAGAGCAACAAAGGAAGACATAACTCGTGCAAAGTATAGAAAGGTGAAAAGACTCCTATGTTACAACGACTTTAAAGAAAAGATAAAAAGAAGAGAAATTGCTAATCCCCCATACTTAGGATCAAGTAATCCTAAGTATAGTAGAATGCACAAAGGGGAAAACCCATGAAAAGAATGTACAGACTCACAAAGACACGATATGAACAACATCATCCCCCTATACTTAGGGTAGAGTATCCCTAAGTATAGGAAACAGCAACAAGGGTGATAAACAAGACGAATATGAACAACACAAATCCTTCAACCCCTTATACTTAGGATAAAGCACATCCTAAGTATAGCATACACACACACACACGGAAAAGGGGTGAATGATAAAACGGGAGAAGACAGAGTGAAACGAAAGGAGATATACAAGAGGAGTGGATGTACAAAGGTTAAGAAGGTCACAAGCGAACCTTCTTGCGGGACCGCTGAGGTATGGATTTGATAAGATGAAGGTCGATATTAGGATCATCATTAGACATAAACTGAGTAGGATCGACCAAAAATGTATCCTCAGCAGTTTCAGATTGTGCAGGACTAAAACGGTTATTGGAAGTAGTGTGATCATGTCCTACTTGAGAAGTCTCGCAAACATCAACATAGAATGGCTCGAAATCATTATCAGAAAAAGTAGGATCAATTTCAGCCTGGCGACCCTCTACAAGATCATCATCTTTATCAAAAGGCCCAAATTCCTTTATAAAAGCAATCAAATCAAATTTGGCTTGATCGATCTCATCTGAATCAAAGTGAATAGGAACAGACTCATCAGTGAAAGTAGTCGAATCATGTCCGTCTTGTCTAGTCTCAAAGTCTGCCTTCTGCTCTAGGGTGTCTATCGTTTAAATCCCGCAGATGTCATCAATGCATTGTCACGTACCAGAAGAGGGAACTCCAAGGTCTATGCTTTCCGAGTCCTCCTTTAAGAGGAATTCTCGGGTCTCAGTATCATCCATCATATAGCAAAAATCTCTGGTAGTATCATTGCGATCAAAGTCCTTGGGGTTGTCTAACACGGGTGGGCTCTCATGGGATGCAGGTTTCTGGATGGTAGTGGGGTGTAGTGATTAACACATCGTTCCCTACATCAAAACGGAAGCGAATCTCTCCTGAACCATAATCAATAACGGCTCCTGCAGAGGCAAGGAAAGGGATGATTGGAGGGTGCTCTACAGGGATAGAGGTCTCCATGGGCATTACAACAAAATCCGAAGTGAAATTCATGCCTTGAATAAGAATGACAACATTTTCTAAAATACCCTTCAGCCTCTTAATAGATCCATCAGCAAATTGAACTATCATCCTTGTTTTCTTGAGAGGCCCAAGATGAAGAGACTGTACCATAGAGAAGGGTATTATATTGATTGATGAACCGCCGTCAAGGAAAGCGTTATCACAAGAATAGTCAGATATGGAGCAACTCACAAGAGGTGTGGTCGTGTTCCCTTTCTTAAAATACGGACGGTGAGAGATGCGTAGGCAGTGGCCATGGTCAAGATGTGACACTCAGATCTTCTCCTTCGCTTTCTCTTTTTGTGTTGAGGAGTAGATAAATCTGTCATGGCCTGTTGAAGTGGGGCTTTAATGATCTCATGAAGGGTGGCCACCACTTCGGGTTTAGTCAACATTTTTTTGAATTTTTGGACCTCATCCATACAAGGGAGGAGGTCGGAATCAGCATATACATGAGGATTTCCAAGAGCGGTCTGTACAGTGGAATCCTCGGGGTCAAGTTGGGACATGGCTGTGTGGGTGAATGATCATGCATTTGGGTTCTTTTCTCATAAAATGAATCAATAATATGTCTCCCAGAATCTTTTTGTATTTTCAACATTTTCTCATTTTTTGTATTTTGGATGTTTTCAAGCTCTCATGATTATCCTTAAGTGAATCAATATCCTCAAATATTGGAGCAGCGTTCTGGCTCTCATTTATGTTAAATAGATTGGGAAATCCTTGAATTCATATGCTCCAACATCTGGTTCAATGTCTTAAGTGTGGAAATCATGAAAGGTGACTCCAAAATCTTAGGATCGGGTGGGTTGAATGAGGGTGGGTGAGAATCAAAGTCCTCCGTCTCCTGAAATAATGGGTTAGGCGGATATGCACAAACATCAGGAGGAAGATCCTCTGAAAGAAGGAAGGTGGATCATCTGGAGAGTACGAGGTATCTGCGAAGATCTGATTAAAATAACTCCAGACGGCCATCTTCGAAACAAAGATGAGAGAGCACGAGGGTCAAGCCAAAAGATATGGAGAAAAAGGTGCAAATGCGTAGAAAGATCTGGTATGCACACAAGCAAATCAAACACAATACAAACCCCCAATTCACCAACTCAACGCAATGTGAAGACCGTGAAGGTTCGGTCTCTTAATCTTGTCTGTTTTAGAGTTAGGTGATAATCACAAAGTTGTACAAACACAGGTTGAATTATGGGATTTGGGCACTAACCTTAGTGTGTACGCGAGCAAGTTAAAACGAATACAATGAGGGGGTTACTCTCCCCAAAACAATGATTTTTTCTTTGTATTTTTTTAGGGTCGAGTTTTTATAGCAGTCCCAATTTTAGGCAGTTATCACTTGGTTAAAATGTTTTCAAAGAATCGCCTACCGAGTGTCCAATTTCCTTTTTAACTTATGTGAGTGAAAACAAGGAAGGAGATCGGAAATGCCAATGCGCGATTAAAAATGATGATGCATGCATGGGTTAGAGATGCGTACCTTGTCGCCAGCACTCTACATGCAAGTGATCTGCGTAGAATTTAAATACAGAAAATAAACTAACCTATATGCAATTGCAAGTGAACCGTTCTAGATGATAACTTCTGTTAACGGGCAAGAACAAGTTAACGGGCAAGAACAAATTACGCTCTACGCTATAGGCACAGAAATTTTTGTTTAGGGTTTGGACCTAGTTAATTACCTGGCTCAAGCAAATTAATTAAAGCAATCAATAGGTGGTTCATGAAATCCATGGAAAACCAAGAAAAATAAACGCGGTGAAAACAAAACCGGTGAGGTCCCCCAAGTGCACCGGCACTTGGCGAAACAGACCCCGCAACAAAAGAATGTCCGTTTTACAAAGTTCGAATGCTAGAAAAATCTCTCTCTCTCTCTCTCTCTCTTCTCTTTCACTTCTTCTTCTCCTTTTCTCACGCTATCCTGCGACTTGGTGAAGAATCAAGCCGCCACCACGTCGCTTGGGTGCTTCGGCTCTCCTATGATCGCCTCCTTCGCTCCGCAGGCCCTCGTAAGAAAAAGAAAAGAGAATGTGTAAGAAAACACAATTTTCAAATATGAGAAAATGATGAAATGAATGCAGTGGATATCAACAATGGAATAATGCGGCAAATTATGCACAGATATTTACAACCAAGAGTAGCAGGTCAAAAGAGAAACCTAACTACCCTCGACGTGCCTCCCCAACAACAACGCCATTTTGTTGAGCGCGAAATTTGAGGGGTTGGAAATTATTTATTGATGATTAGAGTGTGGTTGTCGTTGCTTTTTATCCCCAAAATCCTGCGACAACAAAAGATTATTTTTATTTTAATTTTTGCTACTTATTAACCTGTATAGCGGACAGGGTCGAACTTAGGGAGGCTACATTCTCGAGGGTTATTCAATCAATCAAAAACTAATTAAAAGGAAAACAAGAATCTCAAAGGACAACTATCTTTGGTTTTTGTGATTTTTTATCTTTTATTTTTTAAAATTTTCAAAGATTTTTAAATTTTTAGTGATTTTGATTTTGCAATTTTTTAATTTTCAAAAATAACGAACAATGTGAATAAACTTAAGAAATATGCATACCAACTCTTTTTGCAATTTTTCAATTAGTTAAAAATACTCAGAAAAACACAAAGAAAATGTTTTTGGGTTTTAAAAGTTTTGAAATATTTTTGAGAATTTTTGTGGAATTTTCAGATGTTTTGTATTTTTCTAAATATCAAACAGTGAGAAAATGCGAAAATATGCACAGACTGGAGTAATTTGCAAGTTAAAATTAAAGCCTAAAAATCTTAACAATTATTTTTAAAACAAACTAGAAGCAATTATCTACAAACAGGAACTGAAATCACAATTTTTGGATTTTTGTAGAATTTTTTATGATTTTTAGAAGATTTTTGATATTTTTTATTTTTTTGGGTTTTATAAAGAATTAATGCACCAAAATTGGTCATAAATTAAAGCACACCAAAATACACCTACAGTAATTTTTTCGGAATTTTTAATTAATATTTGAATTTTTTATGGATTTTTGAATTTTAGGAAGACAAAAAGACACTGTTTTTGAATTTTTAATAATATCAAATGAAGGCAAAATGCAATGAAAATTCTATGCTAAGAAGATATGCACATCAAGAACATAGCATAATTTTCTCAAACTTTTTGGACTAATAAAAACAATACTTTCATTCAAAGAGACCAAGCCATTTAAAGTCTGAAATTATAGGGACTGAAATGCAAAGATTCAATGTTTTTGCTTCAAATAAATAATAAAAAAATAAAAAAGAGAATGTGCAATTTACCACTATGTCATGTGCATGTCATGTGCTCTTCTGAAAATGGGGACTTGTTTGCAATTTACGGAATTTCCAGAGATGCAACTGTAATTTTTCCAAAAGATATTCTTGAACTGACGGGCTCCTTCGCAATTTTTGAAATATCCACGGGTGATGTTGCAATTTTCCAAAATATATTTTTTTAAGGAAGCTCTAGGAGGCTTTCGTTCCTTTTTGCACAAACAGGAGGAGAGGCAAGATGGGCGCCGCCGCCCACCTTTGTTCTTCCTTCATGCGGGGGCGGCGGCACCGCCTTGGCGAAGGGGTGTCAAGGGGGTTGCGAGGTGGCGGACGGAGAATGGCGGTCTGGGGCGGTGCGGCATCGAAGGCCGCGCGGAGAATGGCGCGTAGAGAGGCTCGGTGACAGCGCCTTGGTGAAGGGGGAATCGAGGGGGCTGCGAGATGGCGGCTCTGGGCCGTTGGTGAAGGAAGTGGAAGGCCGGCCGAAGGGGCCGCGCAGGCTGCTGGAGGAGGAGATGCGGTCGGGGGCCGCGCGCTGGAGAGAGGAAGGCGGCGGGGCGAGGAACCCGACAGGGCGGCCGCAGGTGGCTGCATCGCCGTTGATGGAGGAGGGCGGGCGGGGGGTGACGACCCACTATGGAGTTTTTTTATTTTTTTATTTGTAAGTTTTTTTATTTTTTGTAAAGTGAATAATAATATTTTTTTAAATTTTTTATGTAAATCTGAAAAACAGGTAATACCAAGGATAAAGAAATTTCTTTTTTTTTTAAATTATTTTTTTATTTAATGGTCCTGCAAAACAAACGTTAGAGATAAAGGAAATAAACGGTTTTTTTATTTATTTACAAAATCAGAAAATGAATGGGGATCCGGTGAATGTGGAAGATTGAATCTGATTCTCCGGCCACAGTACGCGGCCGGAGTTGAGAGATTGTGGACGATAGAATTTGAAGACGGAGAGACCGAGAAGATGAGATGAAAAATCGAGTGGGAGCGGATCAAAATCGTGATGAAGTTTTTTAAAGATCTAGAGAAATAAAAATGCCAACAAGATAAAAAAATTGTGATGAACTAAACTACGATTAAACTAAGATAAAAATACGAAAAAAATATAGATCTCACCTTAGGAGCGGAAAATGGACTGTGATCGCCTCAACAAGGCCGACTCGCTGTCACCGAACGACTCAGAGGCTAGGCAACTTTCTCGAAAAATTTTCTCTCGGAGATCGGGCTCCTCTCTCTAAAGATTGATCAAGTTGGAATGAGGAAGAATGAGCCATATAAATAGAAAAGATGGAATGAGATTTGAGTTTTTGAATTTTTTTGGATAAAAAGATAAGAGAGATGAAAATTGAAATTGGTTTTTGAATTTTTTTGGTGGAAGAGATAAGAGAGATAAAATGAGAAATGAGAGAGATAAACCTATTTACAAAATTATCTATTTTTTTTGAATTTTCGTCACTTTATTTTTTTTGAATTAAAAAATGTTATTTTTTATTTTTTTATAACGGTTAATTAAAAATAGCTACTATATACATATATTATACACATATATGACATTATATACAAGGGTAAATGAGGAAATTAGTTTTTCTTTGTGTTTTATTTTTTTAATTTTAATTTTTATTTTAAATAATTAGTAAAAATAGTTACAATTATATACAAATACAATATGCAAAAAATACATGGGAAAATTGCACAAACCACCCCAGAAAATCGACTTTTCAACCGTAACTCCAAAAATTATGAAATCACAGCCATTTTGAAGATAATTTAATTTAGAATTCTATTTAAGTGATATTGGTTCGATTTGAGATCATGTGGAGCCGGAATTGATCTTTTAATTAGTGCTTAGTGCCTTTTTCCAAGTGTGTCTACTTTTATTCTTTACATGATTTAATTGTGCAATCATTTTTATTAATTAGGACACATTTTTATTTACAACTTTTGTTTTGAAAGTTATTTGATTTGGGGTCAATTAAGGCACACATAAATTAGTGTCAGTTTTATACAGATATACACATAATAAGTGAGAAGTATTTACAACAACACACATAAATTTTTTTCTGCTTAAGGACCCTTATCTCCCCCTACTTTATTCCTGGTCGATCAGGTCAAGTCTTGACCTTCTCTCGGGGTTCGGGTCAGCCTGTATACAGTCTTCCTTTTTTTATTTTATTTTCTTTATTTTTCTTTCTTTCTTTCTTTATTTATTTTAGGTTAAAATTAGTAAGAAGTGTACAATATTTTACAGATGCAAGTTAGTAAGAATATGGAGTTAGTGTTATACGCAGGTGTTTTATAAGGGATTTTAAGCTAAAATAAATGAATAAAGATGATGAATCACAGATTCATCAACATCAAGGTTCATCTTTGAGTCCATTTCTTTTTACTTTGATTATGGACAAGTTGACAAGTCACATTCAAGATGAGTTACCTTGGTGTATGTTACTTGTTGATGATATTATGTTGATTGACAAGTCTAGAAATGGAGTAAATGAGAAGCTTGAGGTTTGGAGACATGAGTTGGAGAGTAAAGGATTTCATATAAGTAGGGCTAAGATAGAAAATATGGAGTGCTCCTTTGATGGAAGCAATGGTGAAATAATCGAGGTGAAGATTGATGGTGATAACATTCGGAAGAGAGATTCTTTTAGATATCTGGGATCTATTTTGCAACATGATGGGGAAATTGATGGAGATATTACTAATAGAATAAATGCAGGGTGGCTAAAGTGGAGAGGAGCCTCTGCCGTTCTCTGTGATAAGAAAATTCCTTTAAAAATTAAAGGAAAGTTTTACAAAGCAGCTGTGAGACCTACTATACTCTATGGATCTAAATGTTGGCCTGTGAACCATAGACATGTGCAGAGAATGGATGTAGCAGAAATGAAAATGCTAAGGTGGATGTGTGGACCACACACACACACACACACACGTAAAGATCAGATTCAGAATGATGCAATCAGAAAGAAAGTTGGTGTAGCTCCGATCGAGGATAAGATGCGAGAAAACCGCTTAAGATGGTTTTGTCATTTGCAAAGAAGATCAGCTGATGCACCGGTTAGGAGATGCGAGTGTTGGGATGTTGAGCCAGTAAAGAGAGAGCGAGGACAACCCAAGAAGTGTTGGAAAGAAACTATACGAATGGATCTTGGTTTTATGGATATAAACCCGAGGTTGACCCAATATAGATCTGAATGGAGGCGCAGAATCCATGTATCCAACCCTACTTAATTGTGGGAAAAGGCTTTGTTGTTGTATTATTTAATATTGTAAATAAAATGTTTAGTTGTAAATAAATGGGAATTTTGCTAAAAAGACCCTATACTTTACTGTAATTACATTCTGGTCCTTCCCGCTTCACACGCAGTCCCATGTGAGGCGTGTACAAATTGCATTGAGCCCCTGGCGGTTTTTGTATATTGTAAAATAGCCTTTAAAAATTAAATAAATGTTTTATCACGTTGGCACATTTGCACAGAGCTCCCTGTCTTTTATTTTTATTGCATCTATGCCCCTGCCAGGCCAAATAATTGTGTGATATTTATGAATTTATTTTATATAGCTAACTTGCTCCTAAAATTTCACAAAAATTAGGATAGATGCCCCTTGCCTTGTAGATTAACGTCCACAGTTTATTAGGCATTTTTGAGCATTTATCTAATTATAAACAAAATGAAATAGGAGCCTATATTCCCTGTCTAAGCTATAAAATACCAAAAAATAATAAAAACGTTTTGAAAAATTACGAAAAAATTATAAATGATATATTTTGATATTTATTGAGTTCAGAAATCAAAAACTCCTAAAAGGTATAAAAAGTAAATATAAAAATTTCAAGAAGCTCCAAAATCTTAAAAATTATATAAACTTTTCAAAAATTACCAAAAATATGTTTTCCTGTTTTATAATTATTTATATTTTATTATTTACATATTAAAATTAATTTGGGTAATTTTGGGAACTATTTACTATTTTTAAAACCCAAACTATTTTCAGATTATGTATTAACCCCATTATTGGGATATTTTTGACTTTAAAAATACATAAAAATTTTGCACAAATTTATGGAAAAATACAAAACATTTGAAAAATATTAAAAACCAAAAAACAAATTATTTCCATAATTTTGTTTAGATTTTATATTATTTATAAATATATTTCTATGTATAAATAAAGCCTTATATAGGCTATATTGTTTTTATAAAAGCAAAAGAAAATATAAAAAATAATAAAATATAAAAAGAAAATATAAAATCAGAAAATTAAAAATAAAATAAAAATTATAAAACAAAAAAATCAAATAAAAAGTACAAAACTAAAAACCCACAAAAGCAATAACATGGACTAGAATAGAATTGAATAATTTTGTGCATTTATTTTGCTCCCAACCGTTTGCTCCTAGTGTTCGACCTCTACTTGTGCTTACACCTATACACATTTGCATGTAGAGTTATAATAAGTTTTAACTCCACATTTTTGAGATTTAATTTCTTTATTCTGATTGTGGGTTAATTGTTGATTGATTGGGATTTTTTTGTCGGTCACCTCAGCGACTGCGTTCCCGCCTAGTGCGGAATATACGACCGATGGAAAATTCCAGTTATCAATTGGCACCGTTGCCGGGGAGCAACGCCGTTTGGGATATTTATATATATTTGATTTTTTGCTCTTGTTCATATTTGTTTACTTCCAATATTTTTGATATCATTGTGAACTGTCTGACGATCCTTCCATGTTTTGAATTTGTTGCGAGGGACCGCTGCGCAACGGAGGATATCCTAGGAGGACCTATACACCCAAGCAATGCGGAGCTGTTGTTCTAACTGGGCCGACAGGAGAGAGCAACCAATTTAGATTTGGAGGAATTTTTGGAGACAGATTCAGAGTTTCATTTTATTACGCAAAAAAAGAAGTGTAAATTTATGTGAGAGAGTGACACTTGGCATGTAATAATACATGACTCTCAGTCACTCCGATTTCCCGAGGTCCATTGCCTAAGGGATTGTTCCCTTGGGGGCCTCGACGGTTTTGACGATGTTTTTCTTTTTTCTTTTTATTTTATTTTTATTATTTTGTGTGAATAAGACCTAACTTATGAATTGTTTGTCGATAAATTAAGGTTCAAAGCCCCTAATATTTTGCTTGTACCTATAGATGTGCTTTTGGACTTAGTCAAATTAATAATTTTTGGTTATTTAGCTTCAAACCCGTGCACCGTGAGAGACGTCATACAACGCTGGCAGGACCCGTTGTGGCAGGCATCGAGACGTCTCCAAGATCGGACCCTAGGGTTTGACTTTGAATAACCAACATTTGGTGCTTCACGATAATGTCAGTTACTATTCTAGGGTGATTTCATCGAATTGCATTTGCATATAGCATAGGTTTTCAATTCTGTTATGCATCCCACATGGAGAGAGCTGAGAAGCACTGTAAGTCTTCTTACTTGGCATGCATCATCGTTTTCTGACTTGCATGGCTTTTCCGACCTTCTCCCTCTAATTTTTCTCACCTAAGATGCTAAATGGAAATTGAAAACCCCGGTAGGCACGAGCATTGAAAAAATAACAAAAAATGATAAACAAAAAAATCAGGACTGCTAACTCTATTGAACTAAAATAAAAATGTAATGGATCCCTTGTCTTGGGGAGAGCAACCCCTCATTATCTTAGCATTTTATTCATACGTACACGCTAAGGATTAGTGCCCCAATCCCAAAGCCTAATTTTGGTGAATACAACTTTCTATGATCACCTAACTCTAAAATCGATAAGATAAAAAGACCACATCTCGGTCTTCACTGTGTTGAGTAGGTGAATCGGGGGTTTGCTTGTGTATTGATTGTGACTTGGAGTCCATTTGCATTTTCTCTTTGAGTTATCTGTCCCGTCCGTGTGAGTTATGTATTTTTTATCTTTGAGTCTCTCTACCTCTCTTATACATATATCTCCTCATTTGCATTGAGTCGTGATATTGACGCTTGAGCTCAATCATCTTTGCCAGATCCTTTTGTCTCGCTTCTTTCCCACCCTCCTCGTGTCCCCCGTATCATCTTTTTTATTACCCAGGATTGCTGTGCTGGTAGGTATCGCCCGCATTGAGGATTTTGACTTACATTGATTATTGGAGTAAGTCGGGTGCTTTTTGAGGATGCTGAGATTGATACCCCACTTTTGGTGGATCTGAGTTGATATTTGTGCTTGGAGATTCTTGAGGATTTCTTCTATGATGCATGATTATTAGGTGTGAGTATGATTTGATGATTCCGATCTCGCACACCGGATTGAGGATGTGATACACTGTGATGATTTGATGATGATTTCATGAGTATTCATTGATCTATATATCTTGAGGTTCCACCCATCATGATTTTGAGGATTGACTGATTACTCTGATTTGGACTTCCCGACAAAGGTGTGTGGAACCCACATGATGTCATCCCTCTTCCTGATTGACCCATCCCCGATCCCATGCTTCTATTATCCACCTGTGGCACTTTGAGGATTCCTGATCATCTTTTGTGCCATCTAAGCTACATTGGATTGACCCGAGGGATGTATTGTGATTGAAATGATTATTCTGTCCCTCCATGATCTTATGCCCTCCGGATGATTGAGTGATTGATTGCTTCTTGAGGACCTGAGATTCGATGCCAGCAGTCCCAAGACTTGATTGAATTAGTTTGTATTACTCCCCAGGGACTATCTGCGGGAGCATACGAGACTTTCTTTACGATTGATTTCATACACTGATTGTGCCTCCTTTCTGTTGGAGCACAAAACCGCATCATCGGATTTGAATGTTTGGCATCTCTGCTGATGGTGTACCCGATTTGTCGGTGCATGAGGCCAATGACTCAAACTCCTTTGAGTCTTCTCTCCTTGACGATCCTCGGAAGGATGAGTGTTAAATCTCTGATTATTCCTTGCCTAGTTCATAGCACTCCTCGAGGGTTATCTGCGAGAGACTATGACACCTTGCTAGATCTCGCGGTCTCTTATGCTGGTAGATGGTCTGTCATCTACAGAGACGATTCTGATTGACTCCTTTCTTTCCTTTCTCTCCTTGACGACCCTCGCAAGGATGAGATCTGATCTGATTATTCCATGCTTAGTTTTGCATTATTCCCTGAGGACTATCTACGAGAAAATGCAACATTTTCTTTACGCTCGATTCCCCTTGCTGATTGTGTCTCCTATCTATGGGAACATAAAATCGAGTCGTCTGTTAGATTTTCTGGTCCTTACTACTTTATTGATTATCTGATTTATGGGATTTTGGGACCATTTCAACTGGACTCCTTTGAGTTTGCTCTCCTTGATGATCCTCGCAAGGATTAGCCATCTACTCTGATTATTCGATGCTTAGTTGGCAGAATGTTCCTCGAGGGTTATCCGCGGGACACTATCGCATTTTCGAGAACTCTCGGTCTCTTCTACTAGTAGCCGAACTGTCGCCTACTGTGACCGCTTCTTCTTGATCCGTCTGATGGATCCGGCTCATTGGAGCCTGCTCTCCTTGACATCCCTCGTAAGGGTGAGCTTCTGTTTTGATTATTCATTGACTAGCATGTACCGCTCCCCGAGGTTTATCTGCGGGAGTGTACGCCATATTTTAGGTACTCGGCTTCACTTCTGGTGCTTCCTCTCTAGAGGGGCACGAAGTCAGGTCTGATGATTTTGGTACTCGGTCTCCTACCTTGTTGTATCTCCTCTCTGTTGGAGCGTGGGGCCGAGTCTTCTGATTATTCTCTGTTTCTACTCGCCTTGAGGACCCTCGCAGGGTTGATCCATGGATTGTGGTGTTCGGTGTGTATTGTGACCTTCTGATTTTATGCCCATCGGATGCCACACCACTGCATTGGGAAAGTCTCATGTCTTCACGCTTATATCATTGGAGACCATGATTGATTAGGAGGAGTCTGTACTACTCTTTCCTCCTCCGAGTCGTACGGTATCGACTATGATCTTTCATTTCTTCCTTATGCATTGATTCTGCTTTCGCTATCAGACCCTGGTTTAGTTTTCAATCTCTTGTCCTCGGTAGCTGACACCCACTTGATTGCATATCTGGGTATCCTTTCACTGTCTGACTGTATCCTCGTTCTCACAGGGAGACGACGACGAGAGCACGGTACTCGCTTACCAGATACTGTCCTGTACTTCACATTCTTGATCATTGTAGACATGTATTGTGTATTCTATTCCTTCTTTCTTCTGTATGTCTTGTGTACCCCAGATCTTGCGCCATATCTGTGTGTCTATACTCAAGACGTACTTTATCCTAAGTATAGGGGGGTACACACCGTGTGGTTCTATGTTCCGTTTCATCATTCCCGTCGTTGCTTATACTTAGGGATATCTCACCTGAAGTATAAGGGGAGTGATGCGTACATTCTCCACGTTCTTCTTGTATATCTGTAGATATCTGTGTTTTCTCCTTTTCTTCTTTTCTTCTTTTCCTTTTCAGTTTTCTTTATCTACATAAAAGGTGTCACCCATTTTTGTCAGTTTTCTGTACTCAGGACGTACTTTGTCCAAAGTATAGGGGGTCGCACCTCTGATTCATTCATTGATATGTTTATTCCCCCTTGACCCTCCATGTGTTGTGCACAATCTGCTACACTTAGGATTATTTGATCCTAAGTATGGGGGGACAATCATTTTCTTATTCATTTATCCCTTCATTCTTTCATCTCTAATTATTTCAGTCATTGTAGTATAGGCTTTTCTATACTCAATACAAGTTATGTCTTCTCTTTCTCTTTTCGATCTATGAGGACATAACTCATGCTAAGTATGGGGGGGGGGTGTCGTATATACTCTGTATATACTTTAGCTATAACTCGTACTTTCATATAATTATTAATAAATATGGATAAAAATAGGATATAATTAATTAATAATGCTTCTTATTCCTCAGATTCTTTTTGTATATACTGATTAATAAATCAGGTTAAATTTAGTTTTGCAAAATGATTTGAAGAATGGTGTGAACTGTTTGGAAAACTTTTTGTGAAATATTTTCAACCTTTGTAAAAACATTTTAAATACAAAAATTCTTTTCTTGTGTAAAATAAAGGATTTGAGAACCTATTGGAAAATTATTTTGAAAACATTTGTAAGAATATTTTGAAAAATATATAGTATTTGCAAAATCTTTGCAAAATGGATTTCAAAAGTTTGTAAATATTTGCAAAAATTATTTTATACTATAGTTTTCAAAATGATTCTCAAATAACTTTGAGGAATAAAGGCATCATTAAAATAAAATAAACCATAAATAAAATACATAAAATACTTTATCAATTATATATATTTATAAAAATAATTTGCTAAAATCCTGTAAATTCTTTAAAAATTCTTAAGTCTTGTAAATAAATAAAGTGGCACGCCCGTGTAAATAGATGTACATATTTTATACTTTGAGTGCCAAAATTCTTTTATTTGCAAAATTCATTGTGTAAAATTTTTCTCTTTGTTTTCATATTCTTTGAAAAATTGCATTATTCTTTGCATCATTGTACATAGCATTTGAATAGCATTCATATTCTTTTGAGTGAGCTTGATGATTGAACTAGTCTAATAAAATCGAAGATTGGAGCTTGGTTGGACCTTACTGCACCTAACTGCATAGGAACCTTTTGGGAACTAGGTTTAAGGTACCTCAGTTCTATTCAGACTTAATTCTTTGAGAAATCTTGGCTGGGTTCAAGTCACCTAAACTGACTAACTAGATCTTTTTAAGACACACGCATGACTCTAGTCGGCCGTAACCTAACTTAAACACTTTCACCTTTCACTTGGGTCAACTCAGCTGGAATGGTGAGGGGGTTGGATTCTCCAGTATGAGACTAACTTAAACACTTTCACCTTTCACTTGGGTCAACTCAGCTGGAATGGTGAGGGGGTTGGATTCTCCAGTATGAGACGCACACGGGTGGAAACATTCGTCCTCGTCTAGGGAGGGAAGTGCACCCCAACCTGGTCCAGTTTCAATGAAGTCGAATGATAGGAGAGTGTGGGTTGCAATAAAGCTTCAAAAGAGGGATAGTCTTCTGGCTCAAGAGGAAAAAGTCCTTATGTAAATGCTGATGTGAATAGTATGTTTAAAAAAACTCCAAAAAAAGTGGATAAGCTAAAAATAAAAATAAAAGTGCATGTTGGAGTATGTATATATGTTGTATAGGAAATAAGCAAGCTTGAGCATCAAAGTTATACCATTTGAGCCTGCAGCTGGATGACTTGACTACATTGGTCTTGCTCCCTGGATAGGTAGCTACACTGGATACCGTCCATTCTCTTCTTCACCTCCTCCTCTTGAGTTGGATGCCACTTGAACTTAGAAGGGAATATCCCGCTCCTCGACGACATAGTGCTGGATTGAGGAATCATTGGGTTGTCATTCTGGAGAAGTCAGTTCCTTCGTCATTTCAGTTGGGGAGAACCACTATCACTTACACTGTACAAGTAAGCTTCATAGTCATAAGGGTTTGTGTATGATGTAGGCTAGTTCTGACCTGGCTATTGAGTTGATATGAACCGAGTTCTGTGACTCTCGAAGGCTGTTGTGCTTTAAGTTTGGTTCCCAACCATGTTCCACACACATTTCACACCAAGGTCTAACCTGAGCTCCAAACTTCGATTTTCTACAAATGAGTTTAATAATCATGATCAATTCAATTTATTCTTTAAATTCTTTATTCTTGCCTTTTCTTTTCTTATTATTTCTTGTTCTTTTTGTACTTATTGCATAAGTGTTTACTAGGGATTAGCAAAGGCAAGTATAGGGGGTGATGAATCTCCATTTTATCACCTTTATTCTATCATTTTGGCCTTAAAAACCCCATGAAATGCATGTAAATAATATTAATTTGTACCTAATAAGCATTCATTATTTCTTGTATTTATTGTATACAAAATAAGGTTTTTAATGCTAAAATTATAGAATAAAGAGAAGAAAAGAAAAAGGAATAAAATATTGAAAATATTTTATGACCCTAACCCCGAGACCAAGTCCAGAATGGAGCTGGTCGACAAGGAATAAAGTAGGGGGAGATAAGGGCCAAAAATACAATAAACACCCCATTTATTTATTCATTTTTGACACCTATTTTATTCTTTATTATTCATTTACCAAATAAAGAAACTTTGTACATAAAAGTTGTAGATAATAATGTAAATAAATAATACAAAATTGAGTTCGTAAAAAAAAAATATACATTGTTCATTTTAAACCCAGAATAAAAAGCCAGAAACCAAAATTCATAGATTCATATCTTATAAATAAAAACTCAAAACATAGCAAAATCACCTATAATTGTAGATAACTTTTCAAGAGCTATTTAATGGTGGTGGTTTTATATCTTTTGGAGTTACTATGTAAAAGTTAGGTTTTGGATCCCTATTGTACATAATACCGATAAAAATATTCAATTTATTCATTATTTATTATTTTTACAAATTCATATTTTTATTATTTTCTAAATATCATCCATAATATATGTGTATATTAAAATCAACATAAAACTGTTGATGCGATTTTTCGCGGTTTAAAAGGATAATTTTATCAAGTCGTTGTTGTTCCACGAAAAACCGTAATCAAACAAATAATATTACAAGTACAAACATGTTGGAAAAAATATGAGTTGTATGGTGCAAGTAGAGGTTCGTATCCACGGGGACTAAGCAAACTTGATATTTTGTGTTCCTTTAGAACTTGATCTAATCTCTTGCGATGGAAGACAAATGATGGAAAAAATATGATCTACGGTGAAAATATTTGTGCCAACTCAAACTAAGTACTTGTGATTATGAGTACGATTAAAGGAAGGAAGTAGGGGGTGAATCGCAAATGAGTGTAGAAGTGATAGTGTAACACTCGTAATAGATCAAGATGGAAAAAATATAACCTTGCAATGCATGTATTCAAATAAAACCTTGAGAAGAGTTTACAGAACAAGATGCTTCCGAATTTAGTTTTAGATTAAACATCAATGTACAAATTGCATGAGATGAAATAAAAATGAGGATGGGAGTGCTTCTCTATCCCGATGCGAAGTGACAATGATGGCGGTGATGACGACGATCACGTGGGCTGCTAGCACACTCTGGAGCAAGGGAGGTACGCGAGTAGGTGGTCACGGGATGGAGCGCGAAAGGGGAGAGGTGCAGGTCGCCGGGGTGGAATAGGAGGAGCTACTGGAGTGCGTCGGAGGCTGCCGATCGCTGCCCGAGGTCGCGAATAGAGTAGGGGGCGAGCTTGCGTGAGAGATGGGCTATCGAGGGAGAAACTTGCGTGAGGTCCATCGGGATGCAAGGTGCCAGGAGTGACGTTGGGGTGGTGTACGTGAGTCCTCTTCTCCCATTAATGTTGGTGAGCTTTTATAGTTGTCATATATGGCTCTTCTTCGTGCAAATAAAAGAGAGCATGCAAATAAAGACAAAAGAATTGATTACATGCATGGGGAATATATGCATGGGAAAGGATACCAACGTGGGGGGCTCCATGCATGGGAGGGAGAGAGAAGTTAAGAAGGGTCCTCATTGCACATGGGAAATTCTTTTGGTGAATTTGCAAGAATCAACCTCCCATTTTCTTTCCAAGATAAAATGTTGATTAAAATTGTAAGGCTAAATTAGATGAACAATGTGTTGGCTTGTTTGATTTAATTCAATACTCTAGATATAAACCTGATGCAATTTTATTTTCTCTCTTACTATAATATATATGCGATTTGTTTAGTTTATGTAGATAATTATGTAAGTTATATTTTGGTGGTTGTCATGGATGATTTATAAATCTTAATATTAAATATCGTCTCACCATAAAAATAATATGTAAATCGACATCTTTGAAAATATTTTGCCCAGATATATAACCATGATCTATTGATTTATGCACTGGTTTGATTGATTTTAGGTAATTATGGTGATTTTCTCTGCTGTATAAATAGAATGCGAATTATGCAAGATTGAAGCGTATACATCAAATATTGAGGTTGTTCTTCACATAATTTGATCATATTATCATAGTATATAATGTAATCATCACACCCCCTTACTTAAATTTTTGCTAGTCTCGAGCAAGAATAAGATAAATAATAATGAAGGATAAGGGAAATAGTCAAGATAGATTGGGTTAGGGTTTGCAGCAGACATTCTCACAAAGTCTCGAGTTTTCAAATCCTAACCAAACAAATACACAAACTTCAGTAGAGTTGACCCATAGATTAATGATTTGCTCGAATTATCGACATGACTTGAGTTTTGTAGTTTCAACAGCCTCTTAGTTCCAACAAAATCAGACATGGTTTCAGAATGTCGATCAAGTCAGTTCATCCCTAAGAAATAAGTATTCTCTTTGACCTTTAATGGATATAAACAGTGTTAGTGATATTTTAGCTTTCGTGAGTCAAGAAAACGAGCTAACAACACAATCTATCATGGTACCAAATGATTCCCTACACATATAGCCTCAGTCCTCACCTGAATTCAGGCATATTCTCTTTTCACCCAAGTATGTCAACATAAAATAGGTCATAGATTATTGGAGAATGAGACTTAATTTTTGGGGTTTTCTGTAGATCGCTTTGGTCCGTTGCTCTCATTTTTTCCTTTTGCAGAGCATATCCTGGGCTTTTTTGGGCTTCTTTTAAGAAATTAGGTAGCATCATTGGGCTGCTACCATGACTTGTTGGTGGAGAAGGGTTATTTGGTGGTCTTCTTTCATTGCTTTTGCTTCGCACATCTTTGCATGGTTGGTGGTTTTTTTTTGCATTCTTTTGTATTGTGATATGCCTTTTTTGTGGTGTTTTTGTTTTGGGTTTGGCATCAAAGGTAATCTCGACCTAATCTTGACTATGGAGGCAAGATACTGGCTTATTCACTAACACACTTAGACTAGAGAGATTATGTTACTCCTGAGTCAAGTTCCTTCACTGACTATAGACAAGGTTCATGCATTGACACAACCAAGAGGACAAATCCTCACCTCAACTAGATTGTAATTGTATCTCGTAAAATAAACTCAATCAAGCTAAGTACAATGTGCAATTGTTTAATATCCACTGAAGAGTTTAAGAGTGCTACTAGTTGCTCAGGTGATCTAGTTAGATACAAAAGTTCATTCACCAGTAGAGTTAGTGGAACTGAGATAATAAAGTCCATATGGACGTGAAGAAAGCTTAAAAACTCATGCCTAGTGAAATTCTGATGGAATTAAGTGGTTAGGGTCAACTCAGCTCCAGTCTATGATCTATGAAATGAAGAGCTGATTTCTCAAAAGTAGGATAAAAATAGGGAGGGAAGGACATATTTTTGGTGGTTTTTCTCTCTTTCTCTTTTTTATTTTATTTTATTTTTTTCTTTTTTAGATAGCATGTGAACATGTTCACATACTGGCTAAAGTTTTGCTGACACTCAGGTTTCTTGAAGCCTTCATTAACTTTATCCCATCCTCGAATATCATTAGATCGGTCCATACTTAAATCTCTGGTCCTAGTTCCTCAAGTGATACCTCAACTCATCTCCACAATCATGCAGTTGTGAAAGTAACGTGTTGATCATATTCTTTTGAAGTTAGAGATGAAGAGTGCAATATAACACTCAAATCTTTCAAACTAAGGAAGTGTGGATTATTAAGTTCAAAATCCTAATTACTAAGGTTGACTAACTTAGATTCTCAAGATCTCAAAAATCAAGTGTCCTCAAAATCCTCAAGCCTAGAGTGATAGTGAATGTGTCAGGAATAATCCAACCAAGGAATGCATGAGATGCTTGATGAAATGCAAGACCATGAGTGATTTTTTTCTTTTTTAATGCAAAAAGTTTTTTTGGTTGTTATTTTTTTGAAAATCAAATACTATATATCGAAAGCATTTAGTATTATATACATAACATGCACTACTTGTACCATTCCTGATGTTAGATGAAAACGATTAAAATACGAGCTGTGGATACAGTAGAATATATAACACACCCCCTATACTTAGCATGTGTTATGTCCTCATGGCACAAAGTGAAATGTAGACATAGGTCGTACTAAATATAGCTAAGATAAGAAAAATAGAAGTCGACATGCCCCACTATACTTAGACATTCGAAGGACTAGGCATAGAAGAAAAGCATGAAATGAGGCAGTCGAGGGTGAGCGGAAAGAACAGAAGTGATTTATTGATGAATCTCATATTAATTATATAACTATATCAATATTGATCCATTTTATTAGATAAATTGTATATTCTGTGGTGCATGATTATTTTAGAGAGTGGTATTACATGCATATCGGTTTGTGTGATTTGTCAATCCAATCACATGAGCAGTCACATATTACTCTTCAATTCATCTTTGCTTAAATCATAATGAAGAGAAATGAAAATGATAAGAAAAAAAGAGATTGGAAAGTTTTACATGATACCATCTTCATATTGCTTCTTCAAATACCATGCCAATCATAAGAATTCTTAATAACTACATATCATAATCACTAATGACTACTCCATCTCACTAAACAACCAACTCCAATCTATCCAATCCCAAATTTGAATATATGAGCACCACATATATTATCTCAAGTAATAATGGGGGCAAAATGAGTTAGACATCCATTAATGAATATAACATCATGCGTTAACGTAATGAATAGCCAATGATTGGCTAGAAATGATGGCCATTAAAATAGGTGAAAGAGGGCCAACGTGAAAATGGAATTTATATGTTGAAAAGGCACCAATGAGATGACGTTGATGAAGGCACCAAGGCTTTTAACGCCAATTGAAAAGGTGTATCTCCATGATGATGAGATGGGTATGTTTTATCTCTTGGTTGGAAATACATGGTCGTTAGAAATGTTTGCATCAGCAAACATTGGCTGGAAACGACATTATCCAAAAGGCACCAATGCCTTTAGCATGAATTAAAATATTGGTGCTAATGAATACCTTAACGAAAAGGTACATCTCCAAATTGGAGGGATGCAACTTTTGGTTGGAAAGAGCATGGGTAGATGGTATATATACCACATGAGAGAAGGGGATTGGGAAGACAACAAAATGAAAGACCATCCGACTCGAATCATTCCACCAAGCATCTTCCCATTCCATTCGATCATTCTATCACCATTATTGCCAACCAAATCCGCTTCCAACATATTCCGTCATCATTTACTCTAATAAAATCCCACCACCATAATTAGTCATCCATTTTATTATGGACGAAGCATCAAAGTGATTTCGTCGACTAGTGCATTTGGACCCCCAGTGAATCTGACTCATGAGGCTCCACCCCAAGTGCCGTAAAAAATCAACCAACACCATAGACGTCTGCTAACCATCATTTTCTTGGCCCCTCTGTGAATCCGACTCTAGAGGCTTCCTCCCGAACCGCCGACTATCATATTTTTATCTTATCTTTATTTTATTAGTTTATATTTTTATATCCATCTTATTTTGTTATCTTCTTTTTCGTGCAGTTATTCGACAAGACTATCGCGATGATCCATATCTAACGGTGATCATCCTCGACGCTTGGAGAACTGGGACATGACACGAGGTTCGAGCTCGATCTGTTGTTGTAATCAAATCCAACTCACCTCGCCAGGTTATACAAATTAACGCGCATGAATCCAATTGGAGGTTGCCGCATATAAGAGGAGTGATCAGCACTTGCCAACCTGCACTACTGTCTTCTTAATTTTCATTTTAATTTTTATTTTTCAAATATTTTGCAACAAACTCATCGATTTATAAGGTATTTTTATTTGCAAAATAAAGTGCAGAATCTTCCTGTCCCTGTGGATTCGACCCTGATTTACATATACTTTGCTTAGTGCTTAATATAGTTAAGTCCGATTATTTATTTGTTCAAAGTGTGTTTTTGTGGGTTCTCAACGACTATCCGACATAAAAATCAAGTACTTAAACCCTCGAAAATACGCCTCAACATTTTGGTGCCGTTGTCGGGGATAGGCAACTATTTGCACTTTAAAAAAAATTCTCTACATTTGTTTTCACCTTCTTTCTTTTTTTCTCTACAGGGGACAAGTCGCATTGGAAAGGAGTCGTGTCGAGCATCAATGTGAAGTTAAAAAATTATATATTTGGAGCGCTCTCATGATAAGTTCTCTTTTCTTAGGCATAACTAGGATCTATTTTATTTCTTTGTTTGTGCATATTAAAAAACAACAAAAAAAATCAACTTCTTCTTCCGTATTGCATTGCATCTCCGTAGGATTTCTCCCCCATAGTCTCACCTGTTAGAAATGCGAGCCCACGACGAGCCATTATGCAATAAATGTTATTGCACATATCATTCCCTGATCTGAAATGAAGAATGAATAATTTGTATAATATGTCCTTTAGTACAATTAGGGTTATGTACCATGGCCATCTTGATGATCATACATCTGTTGATTCAACTATTGAATAATAGAGGCTGGTGCTTGGATGAATATCTAAAGAGTTAGATTGAGGACTCATCAAGCACCGTCAAATGATTGTTAAGAGATGATCTCCAGCCTGAGTAGGAGATGGCAATCCTTATTTCTAAAGGCTGATATCTGACCGACCTCTTGATACATGTCCTCTGCATAGGAATATAGATTCGGAGGTGTCAGATTAGTACGGTCAACGAGTTGACTTAACGAGATCGAGATAACCAAAGTCCTATATCGTAGGCTGTCATGATATAGGCACACATCCTCTGACCGGAGACAGATGCGTTACTATATGTCTGAGTATGTACATTTGGTAGACCAATAGGTTGATGACCTAACCAAGGTCTATACACCGGCGTGCTGGTGTGCATATAAGGGTATATGAGTAATACGATCTCTCAAAGGGATCATACAGGTTCAGTTACTGAACCGGAAGGCATGAGCTCACTCATGAGATATTGGGAAGAATCAAATTCCATGCACATGGTCGTCTCGCTTTGGAAGCTTGACTGAATTTGTAGATTTGATATATACTTTTGGAAAGTATGTGATCAATACCTAGGTATGATATATGCTTTTGGAAAGTATATGATCGATACCGACTCCCAATGATTGAATGAGAAACTTGTTGATAAAACCATGAAGTAGACAGTATAAAGTTGATCCAATACTTCGGGTTTATTCTGAGACTTCCAGTATGCAGGATGTACATGTATTGGGAATACCTGAGGGTGATGTGATCATAAACGATTGTATAACCATGCCGCTTCCATTCCTAGGGAGTGATGAAACGGGTCTGGATTTTAGTGACTCCTCTCAGTAGAGAAGTGATCTGATCTTGGTCCAAGTGTTGGACATTGATTTGAATGTGATTCAGATACAATGAGAAGATTATATTTACGGTCTTGATTTAATCAAGCATCTATGGGAGGCCCGCGATATGGTTTTGAGATATGATCTCAATATCCATGTCACTATACGTGGAATAATACAATCGCCCTGTCCTTATCTCCAAGTATATGCGGAGAGATCGCATTATTCTTGAAGGGTTCGAGAATAATTCCATAAGATCTAAGCAATGAAGAAATGATGATTAAATGTGATTTAATCATATTGATGTATGAAGAAATTATCCAATGTAATTAAATGTGATTTAATTATTATGGATATATTATAAATGTGATTTATAATGTATTAGAGAGAGCTAATTATAATTTATATGTGTTTATTAATTATTATGTGTATTGGATACACATTGTGTAATTAATTGACAATGTAAATTATTTGTTGTTTTGGGTTGTGAATATGATTCACAATTTTTCAATGGCAAGATTGCAATATTCTCAAATATAATTGTGATTTTTTTTTGAAGAATAAAACCCAACAAAATTTGTTGGAAATAAATAAAGAGATTTCCACGGAGATATGCAATCTCATGACATGTCATGAGATTGCTCTCCTCATGGAAAGCTTGGCTGGCACCCAATTCCAAATAGGAATGGGTGGCCGTCCATATGGAATCTCCATGTATATTCTCTCCTTATTTATTTGATGTAATTTTGGATTAATTTGTATTTGATTTTGTCAAATATATTTTGATCTAAATTTGTTGGTTTTACAACAACAATCTTAGCCATTGGATTGACATAAATCAATCTCATCCATTGATTTTGTATGTCACATGGATTGAGATCCATGGATCCCAAAACTCTATAAATAGAGAGGCATACCATGCTCTCTTTTTACACATGCAATTTTGGATCTCTCTCTCTCTCTCTCTCTCTCTCTCTCTCTCTCTTCTTCGTACACGACAACCCTCTCTCCCTCTAATATTGGTGGTCGTCCACCATACCCTAGAGGAGAAATACGTCAACGCTCTTGCCACCGCGCCACCGCTTCGACGTTCTTCGGTTCTCCGTCTTCTTGGAGTGCTACACTCACGAAGGAGACGTTCAATCTCGTGCGACGAGATCAGGAGCAACCACGCTTGGATCATCTTCTTGGATTGCGAGGACAACACGGTTCATCCCCGTGCTCGCAAGCGGTCTCGCCAACGATCGGACTTGAGATAGGAGGTCTCTTCCTTTAGAGACTTGATCAACCATGCTTCAAGAGGTATTGCATTATACTTTTTGTGGTTATAGATGAAACGATTCATGAAGTGTTTTTGAATCTTATGGTTTCATCATATGAACATTTTTTAAATTCCGCTGCACCGAACAACTAGTGTGACTAGTCGTTCTTCGTCGTATCCGATACGACAATCACGCTTCCGTGATGCGCTTGAGGATAAATTCCATATCCTTCACCACCTTGCATTTAAAAAGACCATTTAATTTTTTGTCGACTAATCAAGATAAAAATACATCTTAATCGAACTAAATTAAAGCGATCACAAAAAAATCATAAAATAAAATTTTGTTTGCCAACTTGTTTGTTGCACCATTCTCACAATCGCACGCGCACACGTACCCCTAGGACCAGAGCCCAAATCCTGTAGTTCTTGATAATATCTGAAAACCATATTGCTTAGTATACTTGTCCCTGAGGTGTTTAACTAAGAAAGACGAGGAGTTTGAGATCCAAGTTGATCTAAGAAAGGCTCCATCCTACTTACCCTCTGACTAGCCTCAGAATCAGAAGAACGACATCGTGGTAATCATTGAATTATTCTGAACCGCTAGATATCCTAGGAAACGTAATCAACTTGTATTCTTGTATGCAAATCAAAAGTTAAAAGATAAAAAAATCTAAACTATAAGTGTTGAGTGGGAATAAACAAATTGTTTGATGTTTGATTTGTGTATGCTTGGCGGAAGGTCATTAAGGAATCCTCTTAGTGATCCCCTTGAATTCGATCCATTCTATCCTCCAAAATCTAAAGTCAAGCTCGAGACAGAACCCACGAATGGTGTACCACTTTCTCTCGATTCACTCACTATAATAATGCAACATATACAACAAATGGCAGAATGCCAAGAGGTGTAAGATGCCCAAGTTCGACAATTGATAGCACATCAAGGGATGAACAACCCACCACTAATACTGATCACTAAGCAAATCATCAACTCATATCAGTCATCCAACTCCCTGCAGAAGCAGGAAACTTTGAAATAAAACCTGCAAACTATTTCCTTCCTCCCCAAATTTCGAGGAGAAGAGACCGAGGACCCTATAATGCACCTTCAGGATTTCGTAGAAGCCTTCGATACAGTAAACACAAGGGGAGGTAAACAAGGAACATGTTCACCTTCGAGCCTTCCCATTCTCTCTTAAAAAAAAGCGAGTCAATGGCTTCGTAGCTATGAGGTTCTGATTCGATCATGGACCGAGTTGAGGGAGGCATTCTTAAAGAAGTATTTCCCCATTGGTAAGACCAATGCACTTAGGCATGCCATTTCTCTCTTTACCCAAAAATCCATAGAGCCAATCCATGAAGCGTGGGAAAGGTTTAGAGAACTTTTACGCAAATGCCAACATCATGAAATCGAAAAATGGAAGCAAGTGCAAATATTTTATGAGGGCTTAATTGAATCATACAAGAGAGTTGTTGACGGCTCTTGCGGAGGCAACTACTTGAATAAGGATGAGAACTTTGTATGGCAATTATATGAGGACATGTCACATAACTCTGTCAACAATTATTCTATAGAGCTATACAATAGACATAAAAGACTAGTCCAAGCTATAGACTATGCAACAACAAATGGAGACACATCCTAGGATATCTAAATCATTGCTTCAAAGTTGGACAAAGTAGAGTTGATGGCTAAACAAGTGGATCAATTAACTAAAACCGTAGGGAGTCTCGTATAAGAGAAAAATACCCCGTCAGTTTGCAGGGTAGCCCCTATTCCACAAACACCTATGGAACCAGAGATTTATCAACCATCTATCCCTTTAGATTATCAAATTAATCTTGAAGCAGTTAATTGGGTGCAGGGGAGTTCTAATAGCAACCCCTATTCCTCCACCTATAATCCAGGATGGAGGAACCATCCAAATTTTGCATTGAAGGTCCCAACAAACAATAATTCAGGATATCAAGTCACCCAACAAGGGTCAGATCAAAATCAATTCATACAACAAGCACAACCACCACTGCAACCCCTGACTACACCATCGCAAGGACCTTCCTCTGATTATCGTGACTTGATGAAACTCATACAACACCTGGCTCAGAATCAAGTTGAGGTTCAAAAGCAACTGGCTTAAAGTCAAGTTGAGGTCCAAAAACAAAACTGACCGAGATTAGTTCTCAATTACCAACTCAACCACAACTACCTGCTCAAACGGTACAAAATCCTAACAACTCACAAATCCGCCCCCTGGCTTTTCACAACAATCTACTCAAGGACCCGTGAGCTTTAGAAATTCATCTAGTACAATCAAAAATGAATCAAATGCCTCTACCAGTGCCACCCAATAGAGAAGTGGTCGCACCACAGACACACCTCAAATATTGACCACACTAGCACAAAACCATCACACACATGAGAATGATTCGTCAATGCAAGGCCAATCATCACCTACTACACAACCACCCTCTATATCCCCATCACCAACATTTACACAAGTTACTGTTGGACATGCGAGCCCACAACGAGCCATTATGTAATAAATATTATTGCACATATCATTCCCTGATCTGAAATGAAGAATAAATAATTTGCATAATAGGTCCCTTAGTACAATTAGGGTTATGTACCATGGTCATCTTAATGATCATACAACTGTTGATTCAACTATTGTATCATAGAGGTTGGTGCATGGATGAATATATAAAAAGTTATATTGAGGACTCATCAAGCACCGTCAAATGATTGTTAAGAGATGATCTACAACCAGAGTAGGAGATGGCAATCCTTTCTCATTTAGGCTGATATCTAACCGACCTCTTGATGTAGTTCCTCTGCACAGGAATAGAGATTCGGAGGTGTCAGATTAGTTAGGTCAAAGAGTTGACTTAACGAGATCGAGATAACCAAAGTCCTATATCGTATGCTGTCACGATACATGCATGCATCCCCTGACCGGAGACAGATGTGTTACTATATGTCTAAGTGTGTACATTTGGCAGACCAATAGGTTGATGACCTAACCAAGGTCTATACACCGGCACGCTGGTGTGCATATAAGGGCATATGAGTAATACAATCTCTCAAAGGGAACATACAGGTTCATTTGTTGAACCAGAAGGCATGAGCTCACTCATGAGATATTGGGAAGAATCAAATTTCGTGCACGGTCGTATCGCTTTGGAAGCTTGACTGAATTTGTAGGTTTGATATATACTTTTGGAATGTATATGATCAAGACCTATGTATGATATATGCTTTTGGAAAGTATATGATCGATACTAACTCCCAATGATCGAATACTGATAAAACCATGAAGTAGACAGTATAAAGTTGATCCAATACCTCGGGTTTATTCTGAGTCTTTAGTATGCATGATGTACATGTATTGGGAATACCTGAGGGTGATGTGATCATAAACGATTGTATAACCATGACGCTTCCATTCCTATGGGGTGATGAAACGTGTCTGGATTTTTGTGACTCCTCTCAGTAGAGAAGTAATCTGATCTTGGTCCTAATATTGGACATTGATCTGAATGTGATTCAGATGCAATGAAAAGATTAGATTTGCGGTCTTGATTTCTTCAAGCATCTATGGGAGGCCCTCAATCTGGATTTGAGATATGATCTCAATATCCAAGTCACTATACATGGAACAATACAATCGCCATGTCCTTATCTCCAAGTATCCGCGGAGAAAGCGCATTATCCTTGAAAGAGTTCAGGATAATTTCATTGTTGATATGTGTATCCGAGCATTGAGAAAATTGATAATTAAATGTGATTTAATTATCATGAGTAATATGAATATGATTCATATTATAAGGAGAGTTATCTAAGATAATTAAATGTGATTTAATTATCAAAGACATGAATAATGTGAATGTGATATATATTATTTGAGAAAAAGAGAATGGAGATCCAAGATGATTAAATGTGGTTTAATTATCATGGATATGAATAATGTGGATAGCAATATCCATATTAGTCATATATATTATAAATATGATTTATAATATATAAGAGAGAGCTATTTGTAATTTACATTTGTTAATTAAATGTTGATGTGAATTGGATTCACATTGGACATTAAATTGAAAATGTAATTTACATTTAATTTTGGGTTGTGAATGTGATTCACAATTTTCCAATGGCAAGATTGCAATATTTACAAAATAATTATGAATTATTTTTGTAGAATAATTTACAACAAGTGTTGTTGTAAATCTTGGAGATTTCCATGGAATAATGTAATCTCATGAGATCTCATGAGATTATATGAGATTGCGACCAAATCCCATATTATGGAAAGAGGCAATCTTCATTCCATAAATCTCCATGCTTGATTGATTTAATTTTGGATTGATTTATATTGATTTATCAATATAGATTTAATCTCAATTAAATTAATTGCTGTTGGTTTTTACCAACACAAATCTTAGCCATTAAAAGAAACACAAATCAATGTGAGCCATTGGATTTGTGTTGCCCATGGATTGAGATCCATGGATCCCAAAATATTATAGAAGGAGAACATAAGTCTCTCTCTCTCTTTCTCTTCTTTACACAACACACAAGAGAACATAAGTCTCTCTTTCTCTCTCTACACGTCTACTCTCTCTCTCCCTCTCATGTGGTCGTCCACCATGGATGCCCTAGAGAGGTTCTCCATCTCCGCAGCGTCGTCGTTATGTTGCCCGACCCTTTGCTCATGGATCTCTGTCTCCTTCGGTGCGCCTCGCTCGTGAAGAAGACGTCGGATCTCGTGTGTAGAGATCAAGAGATCCGTCGCTGGATCATCAACATGGATTGCGAGAAGCATGTGATTCATCCCCGTGCTCGAAAGCGTCTCCTCCGTCGGATCGGACATGAGATAGGAGGTCTCTTTGTTTATAGACTCAATCGTAACCACGCTTCAAGAGGTAATCCTATTACTTGTTTGTGGTTTAGACGAAACGATCCGAGAAGTGTTCTTGGATCATGTGGTTTCGTCGCATGAATTTTTTTTTAAATTCCGCTTCATAGAACAACTAGTACGACTAGTCGTTCTTCGTCGTATTTGATACGACGCTCACACTTCCGTGATGCGCTTGAGGATCTAACCATATCCTTCAACTTCTCTTTCCATAGGCCCTACAAAGAAAAGTGAAGAAACGACCTTCGACTTTAACTCCTGATTTGGAGAATTTATTCTCCAATGTTATTATACAAATCCCCTTCCTTAAAGCTATAGAATAAGTTCCTGTATATTCATGTTTTTTAAAAGAGAAATGCACTCCAAAAAGAAAATCGAGGGGAAAGAAAAAGAATGACCAACACGAGGAAGAGAGGCATGTGCTACCGCTCGCATCACTAATGCCATTTCTCAACTCCTTCCCCTTAACATGAAAGTCCCTGAGGCCCCATTGGTAAAATGCATCATTGGGGATATGACTTTTGAGCGTACCCTACTGGATAATGGTGCCTCAATAAATCTCCTCCCAGCTGCCGTACTAAAATATTATGTAATAGGTCAGCTAAAATCTATTTCTATGATTTTGCAATTAGCATACCGATCTATAAAGAGGCCATTAGGAATACTAGAGGCGTTTTAGTCACAGCCCAAGGACATCAGTTCCCAGTCGACTTTATCGTACTAGATATGGACCCATCTAGAACACTTTCTCAAACTCCTATTATACTTTGAAGACCATTCTTAGCCACTGCCAAGGCTCATTTTGACTATGAGGATGGGAAAATAGAATTCAAAGTCAATGGTGAGATTGTTCCTGTTGATCTTGTCACCCCCACATTTCAAGAACATGATACCGAGGTTTGTGGATGGATCGAGGAATGTTCGACAATTAAACAAATCATAGACGATTTATCTCCCTTGAACCTTGCTAGGGATCCTCTTGAGGTGACTTTGACTTTAAATGATAATTTATTTGAAAGAAAACATACTGTAACTGCCGAAAACCTTAATTCCATCAAGATTGAATCTTAGTAACCATTGACAGATTCAGATATCTTAAAACTAGACCAAGCATGGTATGAACTCGATGCTTTAATTTCTCATGTCTCGGAGATGATTATGCCCATGCTAGAACCTCCTATTTCATAATTACTTCATAACAAGGAGGAAAATCTTACAAACACCGCACCCACCCACCCATAAATTCAATAGAAGGTTCCAAAGAGACACTTCAGGCCCCCGTAGTTGAGCTAAAACCTTTACCCAAGGACCTGAAATATGTGTTTTTAGTGAAGAAAATCAAACATACCCAGTAATAATCAATGCCCACTTGGAACTAGATCAAGAAAATAAACTAATGGAAGTTTTGAGAAAGAATTCACGGGCTACTGGTTGGACGATATCTGATCTCCAAGGAATAAGTCTATCGTTATGTACCCACCATATTTATTTCGCAGACAATGAAAAACCTTCTCGTGAAATGCAAAGGAAACTAAATCCAAATCTACGAGAAGTAGTCAAAAAGGAAATATGCAAATGGTTAGGGGTAGGGATCATCTACCTGATATTAGATAGTCGATGGGTCAGCCCTTTACAAGTTGTACCAAAGAAAGTTGGGCTTACTATAGTCACCAATGAATAGGGTAAAGAGATCCCCACTCATTCAGCCACTTCGTGGAGGGTTTGTGCTGATTACAGGAAATTAAATCATGCCATGAAGAAGGACTACTTCCCTCTCCCCTTCATAGATCAAATTATCGAGAGACTCGCGGGGAGAGAATATTTTTGTTTTCTTGATGGATACTCAGGTTATAATCAGGTTGCTATTGCACCTGAAGACCAGGAGAAAACAACATTTACATGCCCTTACGGTACATTTGCTTTCCGTCGGATGCCCTTTGGGTTGTGTAATGCACCAGCTACCTTCCAACAAAGTATGCTAGCCATATTTGCCGATAGGTGGGAGATTTTATGGAAGTATTTATGGATGATTTCTCTGTATTCAGGGACTCCTTCGATGAATGCCTTGGATTTCTTGATCGTGTATTGCAAAATGCAATGAGATGAACTTAGTCTTATCATGGAAAAAATCACAGGCATTGTTCTAGGTCATATTGTCTTTAAAAAAAGGTATGGAGGTTGATCCATCAAAAATTGAGACCATAACTCACCTCTCCCAACCTACATCACTAAAAGATGTTAGATCATTTTTAGGACACGTTGGCTTCTATAGAAGATTCATAATAAATTTCTCAAAAATTGCTAAACCTCCTACTGAATTACTCTTAATGGATCGAGCTTTTGAATTTTCTGAAGATGCCCTTAGATCCTTTGAGACACTAAAAAGGTCTTCCACTGAAGCACAAGTTTTACAACCCCCTGATTGGACCTTAGACTTTGAAATAATGTGCGATGCATCAGATTATAAAGTAGGGGTTGTACTAGGCCAAAGGAAAGATGGAAAATCAGTTGTGATCCATTATGCTAGTAGAACACTTGATGATGCACAAAAAAATTACAGGGTCACTGAAAAAGAATTGCTAGCAGTTGTCTTTGCACTTGAAAATTTTAGATCATACCTACAGGGTTCACATATGGTTGTTTACACTGACCACACCGCACTGCATCATCTACTCTCCAAGAAAGATTCCAAACCACGATTAATTAGATGGATACTCTTGATGCAAGAATTTGACATTGAAATCAAAGATAAGGCAGGATCACAAAACGTTGTGGCTGACCACCTCTCCAGACTCCATGAGTCTGACACCAAACAAACTGACCATCTCATTCTCATATCGGAAACCTTTCCTTATGAATCCATCCTTGCAATATCACAACTACCATGCTTTGCTGACATGGTCAACTATTTAGTCACATCTCGAATTCCTGAGGATTGGTCTAAGGCAAAACGAGATCGATTCATAGCTGATTTTCGATACTACCATTGGGAAGATCCTTTATTATTTTAGAGAAGGGACCGATTGTATATGGAGACGTTGTATACTTGATTCTAAAATTCCAAGTGTCCTAACTCATTGCCACACTTTCGGGTGTAGTGGACATCACTCGAGAAACGAACAGCTGCAAAAATACTCCAATGTGGTTTTTTCTGGCCTACTTTATTTAAGGATGCCCATGATTTTGTGAAATCATGTCCTATCTGTCAAACTATAGGGACTATGACAAAAAGGGACATGATGCCTCTAAATCCTATCCATGTAGTTGAAATTTTTGATGCATGGGGCATTGACTTCATGGGGCCCTTCACTAAATCAAATGGTTACCTATATATCCTTCTTGTAGTCGACTACGTCTCCAGATGGGTCGAAGCCATCCCCATTCGCGTTGCAGATAGTGCAACAATGATCAAGTTCTTGAATGATTTATTTGCTCGCTTCGGCATACCTAAGGTCATTATAAGTGATGGGGGTTCGCATTTCCTAAATAATGCGGTGCGAAAACTAATGTAGAATAATGGAATTGAGCATCGAGTTTCTACTGCTTATCATCCCCAAACTAATGGTTTAGTTGAGGTTTCTAATCGAGAAATAAAAACCATTTTGCAAAAAATTGTTCGTTGTGATCGCAAAGATTGGTCCCAACACCTTAATACAACATTATGGGCCTATCGCACTGCTTATAAAGCTCATCTAGGGATGAGTCCATATCGCATCGTTTATGGCAAACATTGTCATCTACCCATCGAGATCCATCATAAGTCATTATGGGTTATACAAAAATGTAACCTTGATTTAACCCAAGCCATCCACAATCGACTACTTGACCTCAATGAGTTAACTGAGTTGCGCTATCGAGCATATGATAACAACCTTATTTACAAAGAAAAGGTTAAAATTTGGCATGATGCCAACATTTCCCACAAAACCTTTTCCATTGGTCAAAAAGTATGGTTGTTTGATGCAAAGCTAAAGCTCTTTCCAAGAAAGTTTAGGTCAAAATGGAAAGGTCCATACATTGTCACACAAGTTTTTGATAATGGGTCTATTGAAATAGCCGATTCTAAAACATCTACCATCCTTCGAGTGAATGGACAACACCTCAAACCTGTCATTGAATCTGAAAAATCAATGAATGTTTTAGAAACCCACGTTCTGCAAAATCCCTCATGACCCACTTATTTCACTGCCTATCTCATCTCATATATCATCCCATAACAAGTTTATTGCATATGCATTTACCATGAGGGTATGGAAACTCTTAAGCATGGGGGGAACACTATAAAAAAATTCCATTTTCATGCATATTGCATCGCATTTTTACATTCACTTGCATGTTTTCCCTACTTCAACTCTCTAAGTTTACATTTAGGGAGAATAATTGCCTCACCATTAAAAACCACATGAAGTATGAGATTTGAAGTGATTATGAGTTTACAATGCTTATGACTCTCTTTTGTCCTTTTGCATTTAAATCAAGAGACTTGATCCTCGATTCAATATCTAGCACTTGGTATCAATAATGAACTCAAATAGTATATACTGAAAAGATCAAGAGTTTTGTACCGTGATACTAGATTGACATACAAAAGGCTAAGGGGTCTGACGATGGTTGTGCTCAGAGTTTGTGAGATGGTTAGCTTATCGTGGAGTAGAGGAGTAGGGGGTGTTTCCACCAAATATGCGTGAGGAACAGAGTCCACCATAAAATGTAAGGGAGTGTTCCAAGTGGTCGAGCAAATTCCCATTATGCACACTTGAAACCTTCACACACGAGCCTCTTGCTTGCCTTTCTACATACTTCTCAAACCACCACATCTTTAAAAGTCTTCCATTAATAATCTGTCTTGTTTCATTCGACTTCTTTGTCCCTCTTCTTCTATTATTCATCCAAAGAGAAATATTCTTCGAGATTCTATCCTCCATTTGCAATAAAATACACGTCCCTTTATGTTTCCATGTCCTAAAAGAAAGCATTAAAGCACATTGGCTCTCTTGAAAAGTGAAGAGAGATATTGCAAAAAAAGAGTACTGCAAAAAAAAGTATAGCAATATATATATATATATATTGCAAAAAAAGGGAGAAAGAAAAGAAAAAAAGAAAAGAAAAGAAAGAAGAAAGAAAAGAAGAAGAAATTGGGAGAACCATTATGCAAATATTCTCTTCTCATTCTCATCATATGCCTTTACACCACTCTCATATCCATACAACAAAACCAAAGCAAAGTCATCTCCACCAAATAAGCCTTAACCTAAAAACTCCACACATTAAACTATTTTTCTTACTGGCCAGTTGGAGGAATTTGAGTTGAGAAGTAAATTAATTATGAAGTTGGAGCTTGTAATAATACTCTAAGACTCCATATCAGACATTTCCTGGTTTAGTGTATCAGAGCTAGAGGAATGTTGATGAAAGCACTTGGTCAATTCAGTACATTTGACACTTGAGTATATCCTCAAGTATAATGACATTATTGATGCAAGGCATCACTTTATCTGAATCGAGCAAGCCTCTACATTAAGGACACTTGAGATGACTAAGCATTGTCGAAAGAGATTCATTTCTAATCTCAAACTTTATGAAAGAAAGGGTATTTTTCTAATATAACCCTCAGAGGCTACGGTCTACATATATGTCGAAGATTCTTCTTTGCAAAACTTTTGCTAGGAACTAACAAATATTAATCACGGGGGAATGATGAATCTCATATTCATTATATAACTATATCAATATTGATCCAATCTATTAGACAAATCGTATATTCTATGATGTATGATTATTTTAGAGAATGGCATTACATGCATACCAGTTTGCATGATTTGCCAATCCAATCACATAAGCAGTCACATATTACTCTTCAATTCATCTTTCTTAAACCATAATGAAGAGAGAAGAAAATGATAAGAAAAACAAGAGATTGGAAAGTTTTACATGATACGATCTTCATATTGCTTCTTCAAATACCATGCCAATCGTAAGAATTCTCAATGACTACATATCATAATCACTAATGACTACTCCTCACTAAACAACCAACTCCAATCTATCCAATCCCAAATTTGAATATATGAGCACCACCTATATTATCTCAAGTAATAATGGGGTAAAATGAGTTAGACATCTGTTAAAGAATATAGCACCATGCATTAACGTAATTAATAGCCAATGATTGGCTAGAAATGATGGCCATTAAAATTAGGTGAAAGAGGGTCAACGTGAAAAATGGAATTTATATGCTGAAAAAGCACCAATGAGATGACGTTGATGAAGGCACCAAGGCTTTTAACATCAATTGAAAAGGTGTATCTCCGTGATGATGAGATGCGTATGTTTTATCTCTTGGCTGGAAATACATGGTAATTAGAAATGTTTGCATCAGCTACATTGGCTGGAAACGACATTATCCAAAAGGCACCAATGCCTTTAGCATGAAATAAAATATTGGTGCTAATGGATGCCTTAATGAAAAGGTACATCTCCAAATTGGAGGGATGCAACCTTTCGTTGGAAGGAGCATGGGTAGATGGTATATATACCACATGAGAGAAGGGTATTGGGAAGACAACAAAATCCAAGACCATCCGGCCCGAATCATTCCACCAAGCATCTTTCCCATTCCAATCGATCATTCCATCACCATTATTGCCAACCAAATCCGTTTCCAACATATTCCGTCATCATTTGCTCTAATAAAATCCCACCACATAATTAGTCATCCATTTTATTATCGACGAAGCATCAAAGTGATTTCGTCGACTAGTGCATTTGGACCCCCAGTGAATCCGACTCTTGAGGCTCCACCCCGAGTGCCGCCAAAAATCATCCAACACCATAGACGTCCGCTAACCACCATTTTCTCGGCCCCTCTGTGAATCCGACTCTAGAGGCTTCCTCCCGAACCGCTGATCATCATAATTTTTATCTTGTCTTTATTTCAGTACTTTATATTTTCATATCCATCTTATTTTGTTATCTTCTTTTTCGTGCAGTTACTCATCATGACTATCGCGACGATCCATATCTGATGGTGATCATCCTCGATGCTTGGAGAACTGGGACGTGACACGAGGTTTGATCTGGATTTACTATTGTAATCGCATCCAACTCGCATCGCCAGGTTATCCAAATTAACGCGTACGAATCCAATTGGAGGTTGCCGCGTAGAAGAGAAGTGACCAACACTTGTCGGCCTGCACTATTTTCATCTTCAATTTTCATTTTAATTTTTGTTGTTCAAACATTTTACAACAAACTCATCAATTTATAAAGTATTTTTATTTGCAAAATAAAGTGCAGAATCTTCATGTCCTTGTGGATTCGACCCTGACTTACATATACTTTGCTTAGCGCATAATATAGTTAAGTCCGGTTATTTATTTGTTCAAAGTGTATTTTTGTGGGTTCTCAATGACTATCCGACATAAAAATTGGTACAGAAACCCTCGAAAATACGCCTCAACATGTATACACAATGATACTGGTCCCCCTATATTAAGTATTGGGGGACTGAGAGTGGGTTGATGGATATACAGAAGAGTATTGGATTCGAAGAGGTGGTTTATCCAAGAAGTTTGAGTCTTTCATCAAGTGCCACGCCCTGAGTAAAGGAGATCTATTCTACTTGCACTAACTTCTCATTGGATTTGACAAAGTATTGAAGTAGCTGACCGTTGACTACATATGTTTGCGTGCTATCTACAGTCTCTGAGATCTAAACATTTCTATTATTATGTACCTCTTTTACGATGAAGGGTCCCATCCATTTTGATTTCAATTTACCTTGGAAAATTTTCAGTCTTGCATTAAATAACTATACTTTCTGCACAAAGGTCTTTGTTTGAATGTTCTTGTCGTGCCATTTCTTTACTTTGTCTTTGTAGATGGTGTTGTTTTCGTAGGCATGATTTCGGATAGTTCATTTAAATCCATCTCTCTGTTCTTCTTTCCTTGGTGACAGTTCCAATTGATCTTTTTGATTGCCCATTCTGATTTATGTACGAGTTCTGTAGGCAAATAACACGTCTTTCCATATATCATTCGAAAAGGGGAGGTGCTTGATGGGGACTTATAAGCCGTCCGGTAAGCACATAGAACCTGGTCCAGGATTTGGGACCAGTTTTTCTTGTTAGGACGGACTACTTTCTGTAAAATTCCTTTGACCTCCCTGTTTGACACCTCGACCATGCCATTGGATTGTGGATGGTAAGGACTAGTGACATGGTGCTCGATGCCGTATTCCTTAGTCAACTTCTTCACCTCCCGGTTGACAATGTGTCTACCCCCATCAGATTTAATACTTTAGAGATTCCAAACCTCGAAATAATTTGATCTTTCAAAACTTGCATACAGTTTTGCTCTCTGTTGCTTGAGGAGGGATAGCCTCCACCCACCTAGATGAACAATCTACCGCGAGAAGAATATATTCAAATCCTTGGCTATTAGGGAATGGACCCATAAAGTCAATGCCCCATGTATCGAATACATCACAAATTATCACTGGTTGCATAGGCATGACATCTTTGGGACCAATGGTCCCTTACATTCTTTGACAGACCGGGCACAACCTGACAAAATTGTAGGCATCTTTAAACAAGGTTGGCTAGTAAAATCCACAATGTAGTATCTTCTCAATGGTCCTCTTCCCAGAATGATGTCCTCCTGCATCTAAGGTATGGCAGAGATTAAGGACACTTTGGTATTCCTCTTGAGGAATACATCTTATCCATATACAATCCAGTCCTTCAAAGAAAAAGAACGGATCCTCCCAATGGTAGTGCCTGGCTTCCGACATGAGTTGTTGATTCTATTCTTAGGACAACCCTAAGGAACTTTCTTGGAGACGAGATAGTTCACCAAGTCGGCATACCATGGGAGCAAGTCAATAGCAGAAATTAACTTGTTTGGGAAGGTTTCACGAATGGATTTTGACTCAGGCATTTTGTTATGTTCGATCCATGATAAATGATCACGCATGACATTCTTAACCCCAGGTTTGTCTTTAATATTTAAATCAAATTCCTAAAGCAATAATATCCATCTAAGGAGTCACGCTTTTGCATCTTTTTTCACCATTAAGTATCGAATGGCAGAATGATCTGTGTAAACTGTCACCTTAGATCCTAGAAGTATAGATCGAAATTTTTCCAAGGCAAAGACTATAGCAAGAATTTCCTTTTCGGTCACAGTGTATTTTTTCTGAGCATGGTCTAAACCTTTGCTTGTGTAGTGAATAGCATTGTGATTCCATCTTTTCTTTGTCTTAACACAACCCCCATTGTGAAATCAGATGCATCTGTCATGATTTCGAAGGGAAGAGACCAGTCGGGGGCTTGTAGGATGGGAGTCTCAATGATCCTCCTTTTGAGTAGTTCAAAGGCTTCAAGACACTTATGATCTACTAGGAACTCGGTGTCTTTTCCTAAGAGGTCAGTTAGTGGTCGGGCAATTTTTGAAAAATACTTGATTAATCTCATATAAAATCTGACATGCCTCGGAAAAGACCGTACTTGTTTCACGTTAGTAGGTGGCTCAAGTTTCTTGATCACATCCATCCTGGTAGGGTCAACCTCCATTCCCTTCTTGAAGATGACATGGCCGAATACAATGCCTTCTTTTACCATGAAATGGCTTTTTTGCCAAGAGAGCACCAGATTCACTTCCCTACACTTTTGGATGACTTGATCTAGGTGCGCTAGACAATCATCCAATGAATCACTATGGACCGAGAAGTCATCCAAGAAGACCTTTAGGAAATCTCCAACCATTTCGGCAAAAACCGCACTCATGCATCGTTGACGGGTGTATTGAAAAATCCAAAAGCCATGCGCTTGAATGCGTATGTGCTAAAAGGACATATAAAAGTAGTCTTTTCCTGGTCCTCGGAGTTGTGGCTACCTGATTGTATCCCGAGTATCCGTCTAAGAAATAGAAGTATTCTCTCCCTCCTAATCTCTCCAAGATTTGATCAATAAATGGCTACGGAAAGTGGTTCTTCTTCGTTACAACATTCAGGCACCTATAATCCACATAGACGCTCCACGAAGTGGGTACCTGTGTCGTGATCTCCTCTCCCTCCTTATTGGTGATAATTTGAAGTCCCGACTTTTTCAGGACAACATGCAAAAGAGACACCCACTAGGAGTCTGAGATGGGATATATGAAACCAGCCTTACACCATTTTTTGATCTCAGTCTTAACCACTTTCCGTAAGTTTGGATTCAACCAAAGTTGGCATTCATGGGAGGGTTTAGCATTATCCTCAAGGTAAATATGGTGTGAGAAAAGAGCTGGGTTTATCCCTGGAAGATCAGACAATCTCCAGCCTATAGCCTTGCAAATTTTCTCTAAAACATTAAGCAGACGGATCTCCTGCTCTTTGGTCAGATGTGAACTGATGATGACCGAAAATTGTCCCTTATTTCCTGCAAGGAAGGCATACTTAAGAGTAGGGGGCAATGGTTTGAGCTTCGGTAAGTCTATATCATTCACTGAATCTGGCCCTCTCATTGGTGCTTCTTGTTGTGATGTGGATGTTTGCAGTGTATCAATATCGGCCACCATCTTGGTTGTTTTGGGGATCGGATCACTAAAGATGGAATGTGTTGTGGCAAGCGTCGCTTCCAATCTGTGTATCTCACTTTGGGATTGTCCATAAGGAGAATGGACGGACAGGTCAAGAGGGACCTCTGAGTCTTCAAGAGTATAGGTAGATGCAGGGATTAGCTGGCATAGTAAATCATCAACAATATCCTCTCCATATGAGGGTGATTCTATCATTGCGGTTGGGTTTTGTCTCCAAGGCCCTACTGTTGCTTTCATATATTGTGCCTCATGTTCTGATTTTTCAGACTCGATGCTTGACTCAGTGTTAGGTCTTTGAAACCTAGTTTGCTTCATTTTAAGTTCAACTTTCCCAAAATAGATTCTCCTCGATGTGTAATCGAATATAGCTCATGTAGTTCTAAAGAAGGGTCACCCTAGTGTCATTTGGGAGTCTTTCTAATTTTTAGGGACATCCATGTCAAGTATTGCAAAATCGACTAGGTAATTTTGTCCCTCTATGTTGATGAAAACGCTTCGAATCTCCCCCTTAGGTTTCTTAGTTGATGTATCTACAAATTAAAGTATGGATGTAGACTGCTTAAGAGGACCTAGATTTAGATGCTCAAATAGAGTTGTGGGCATGAGATTGACGAATGAGCCATTGTCTAACAATGTTTGGGCAAATTTTATTTTATTGATCTGGCTAGTGACAAAGTGAGCACCCATGTCTCTTTTCTTCCTTGGTCTCATTTTTATAAGGTGAGATGTAGCAATAGAGAGTATGTGCTTCTTTGTTTGGCTAGCATTCTTTTTGCTGGCCCTTGTCGGCGTACTTCTCACCTTAAGGTATTTTTGAAAAGTCGGGTATCTTTCTATCATTTTGTATAGGGACAGAGTGACCTTAATATTTTCTTTATAGATGCGGGCCATCTCGTCATCATTTTTTAGTTTTTTATGTTCTTCTTCCTTCCTATCGTAAGAGCACAGGGGAAAGGAATGGACTCATTGTGATCAACAACATCACTTTTATTGAATGAGGAATGAGACTTATCTACAGGACTTGGACTGACTGATCTAAAAATAGGAAAATTGGTGGACAACTGTTGCAGATGTCTTGGTGGTGCTTCTTTGTCAAACTCAGATTTTGACTCTCCATGACCTTCAGAGGTGTAGTGTATGACGTGTGGTGTGGGTGGGTCTTCTTATTTCTCTTCCTCGTGTCTCTCCTCCTCAATTCCCCCAGGATTATGGGAATTTGTAGACACTGAAGCTATGTCATAGTGTTCTTTTGCTCGATCAGGCAGGGTTATGGTCCTTCCGCTCCTAAGAGAAATATGATAAACATCATTATTCGACAAGATCTCGTATTATGGTAAGGAATATTCATAGATTAATACCTTATTCTATCTAAGGCTATTTGGATTAGCCTGGATTTGATCTAGAATCACGGTTTGGGGTGTAGTTACCTCATCTCTCCATCGAGAGAGAGTCGATTTATGTCGACTCTCATATCATGAAGTTCGTCCAGCACTCGCTGGAGTTCCGGAGAGATAGAAGAAGAGGAGGACCCTGGCCCTACTTGGCCTGAGGTTGTTGATATTGTTTGAATTGTCCATGTTGTCCTTGGCGTTGATACTATTATGGATGTGGTTGCGGGTTTTGATAACCTGTTGGTATGGCTGACGCTGCTGCTGTTGAGGCCGGTAGGTTGGTCGGGCTTGTGGGGGAGAAGGGTTCGGAGTAGATTTTTGGTCTGAACGGTTGACAAGTTCCGGGTTATACCAAACTTTGTTTATCCCCATGACTTGTGGAGGTTTCTCATAAATAGTTTGAGCGGAGGTTTCTTCAGTTTGATGGGACACGACTTGGTCTCCACCCCAATGGCTCTGTTGCCCTACCCCTTGACCTTGAATGTAGTGAATTTGGTGTATGGGGGCAAGGGGTGAAGTCAGGGCAGGCATCTAAATCTTAACCAATTTCTCCATATCAGATGATTTATGGAGTTCGTCCACCTTCTTAAATCTTTTCGACCATAGTTATCTTATCAGCTATTATTCCCATGTCAGTGCTCTGATCGGTCATCAGATTATTCACCATTTTTTAGAGCCGTCTATGTAGGCATGACTGGTGGTTTGCACACGGCTGGATTCAGCAAGTCTCTCGAACACCTTGTAGACAGTATCCTCATGGCGTCCCATGTAGATTCCTCCGCATGATGCACTTATTAACCCTTGGGTATCAGGGTTCAGCCCACTAAAAGACATTGGACCAGCATTATTTTGCTTATCTCGTGTCCTGGGCATTTCTGGATTAGGTCTGTGAACCTTTCCCAGGTTTCATGGAATGGTTCGCACGGGTGTTGGGTGAAGCTCGTGAGCTTGATCCTCATCTGATTGATTCTACTAACTAGGTAGGATTTCTTTAAGAACAGTGTCTTGAAGGTGGCCGATGTAGTGACCACTTCTCCTAAATTTTTCAGCCAGTAATCCGCCTTATCATTCAAAGGTGAAGGGGATAGCTCTCGGCCTTATGTAGTCTTGACTAACCCTTGGGTGGTAGAGGTTAGCGCAGACTAGCTCGAAGTTACGATGGAAGATATATGGTTCTTCATGATTATTCCCTCCGAACTTGGGCAATAATGCAAGGAAATGTGGTTTGTGTTCGAACACATCCTCGGGGGTACCGATCTCAACCAATTATAGTCTTCATCTAATTCAGGGAGGTACGTATCTTCCATAGCAGCCTCACCGTGTTGCATTTCTGCCATTTGTGCCCTAAGGAGTTCATTGTGTTGTTCAACAGCAGTTATTCTAGCCAGAAGAGCTTGAATAGGATCATTTTCATTCTCGTCATCACCAGGGTTCTTCTCCAGAGGCATCATGACTTCTTCCTCCTCACCATCAGAAGTAAAGAGTTCAGAATTAGGCGTTGAAGTATGAGAAGAATTTCTAAGGATAAAGGTTTCCTTAGCATAGGAGTGAAATGAATGGTTAGTCTAGGATTAACTAAATCCTGAAGGAGGAGGATTGCTAAAGATGATGACCCTAAGACCAAGAGGGGTCGAGAAGAGAGTCTTTACAAGAATATTTACACAAAGCAAATACAAATCATATTATCAAGTTCACCCACTCAACACTGGTGAAGGCACGTTAGGATTCAACCGCTTATCTTTTCAATTTTAATTTAATGACAAATAATCTTGAAAATTAAGCAGAGCGTTTAGGTACCAAACTATTTCACAAAGACCGTCTTGAGTTCGCACATTCCTACTTTCAGCCGGTATAGGAGTATGTACGAACCGTTTAAACGGCTACCCGTGTTACTAGAGAACATATCCTTCCACAATATCCTCTCCACCACCCACTCTGCTAAGGGAAGTAAGATTGTAAAATGGCTACCCTTAACCCTCATTGAAAAGTAGCAAATTGTTTCTAAAATCATTAGTCCGAATGAAATTTCTCAATTTTTGTCTATGCCCTAAGTGTATGATCTTGTCCTTACAAACAATGAGTGGGTTTCTCTCCACCAGACACAAGGGTAAATTTTATGTCGGTTATATTTTTAGTCACCTTGATTAGAAGTCCAAGTTTTAGATTAAGGTTATCACTGAAGTTTATGTAAGCATAGAATGCTTAACAAGCAGTCCCAATTCCTTTAATTCCTAAGTTGTAAAACTTGAGGAGGGAAAATAAAAAGGCCAATGCAAACGTAAATCAATGATGCATGCTTAAGAAGAAAACTTACAGTGACTCCTGGCATTCTTCGTGTGGGATGCAGTACAAGGAATTTTTTTAAAATTTACGCTAAATGATATGTACAATTGAAATCGCCCTAAGCAGATAGTTCTATTAGCGGGAAAGAATTAATTTCAAAATTTGGCTAAGTTGGATGATCTACCACTACGTATAATAAGTGAGAGCGTGGCCTAAGAATTACGAGCACAATCAATGACAAATAAGCAATCATATATGTGCCTAAATTCTACGCCACTCAAGTCGGGTCCCAACCACACAGAAGGGGTTGAAAAAAACCCGACACACCACAAGGAAGTTCAGTCCAAATTATTACAAGGGTTCAAAGAGAGGGACCCTGAGAATAATGTAGGAAATTAAATCTAGACTAAGCTCTCTCACACAAAAATTTAAAATTGAATCTTCTTCGCAGATTATTCATTTATATCCCAAAAATTCACTCCGAGTAGTCTGCGAAGAGAGAAAATACGATTAGTAACGGAAGTGAGAGAGAAAAGCATAATGAAATGCAGAAAAAATGTTACAAAAATTATTTTCATAAAAATTAGTTACAAAAAAATAACTTAAAACCTTAAAATTTTGACATTCCCTAGTAATGGTGCCTTTTGATGAGCGTCATTTTCACCACTTTAATAATCGCTAATTGTAGTATAGAAGGAGAAAAACAATCGATCATAAACCACAATCTTTGAACATTGTGGAGTATTTTAACTTGTTAAGTGTACTGAGGTCGAACACTGGAAACGGTGATTTCTAGTTGTGTTGTTTTAAATTAAATTGAATAATTAATTACTTGTTCTATTAATTTCTACGTTGATAAAGTATAATACAATGCAATGCAGATGCGAAGAAATAAACAGAGAGAATGAAGCTCAAGATCTGTGAAATATGAATTTTTAATCCAATAAAATATTGATCCGTATCCTAGAAGTGAAATCACATATCAAATCGATTGAAATTCGAATGCAGATAAGAGTCCAAATAAATCTATGAGAAATCCTGCAATAATCTTCAAATAAAGAAGGTGATATCGAAATTCATCTTTAGTTTAATCCTCAAGTTTAATCATGTTAGGGTATTGAGAATTAAATTTATTTCTTTTCAACTGAATCCCCTGCAAAGATTAGATCCCCAATTTATATAATCAAAAATAGATCTCTCCTAAAAATATTTATGCAATCTTGATTCTTCTTGCCACCTGCAGAGATTTAATTCTCCTAATTGTCAATAATAAGATTACTGGAATAAATCTTAATTAATCCCCTCTTCAATTATTAGTCTCTCAAAATAATAATCATGAATCCGAGAGAATTGTTCTATTCAAATTCTCGATCAAATCCCTACACAAGACACCGTTAATTTTTCTAGTATAATACACAAAAGTGTCACAAATTAGCCTGTATAGAGTAAATTGAATCTCAAATAATAATCATCCAAAAACACCCTCTGATCTGTTCACAAACTATGCTAAATGATAGAGCGTGAAAATAGCTTCAAAATGGCATATTTTATGCTAAAATCAGAGTTCATATGCAAAAGATATGATAAAATGAAACTGCAGGGACTAAATTGTAAATAAAATAAGGTTTTCCTTTCAGCAAGGTCCCTGGAGTGGCTTATATGCAAAATCAAGGAGTCAGAGGGGCCCTTCTGGAATTTACCCACGACGGGGGTGTATCTGCAAATTCAGGAACTTGCGAGGGCATTCTTGCAATTTGCCCTCGCAGCATGTGTCGTGCACGTGCACCAAAGGTTCAGGTGATGGAGGCCGAGGCTTAAAGTGCGGACCTGTGGTTCGAAACCAATTCGAAGGCTCGGGCATCGGATCCTATACGTGACAGCTTCACGTGCTTCGGAGGTCTGAACCTCCAAGTTTGGACATGAGGTTCGGGGAGGGTGATGTGGCATCGTTTTAGCCGTTGGATCCCCTGATCCAACGACTACTAGAGTAAGGGATGCCTTTGGGCGGAGACTGCATGGAGGCATGGCGGTGAGGGTGGTTGTGTCGCACCGTGGAGAACGGTGCGAGAGGCGGTGTCGGAGCTATATGCGTGGTGTCGATGGTGTACGGCGAAGATGCAGAGGAGCGGGGGCTCCGTCGATGGGAGAATGGACGTGCGAGGTCGCAAAGGTGGTGGGCGAGCTCGGCAGAGGTAGCGTTGTGTTCCTGCAGAGGGTTAGACAAAACCAAGAAGCAAGGGAGTGGAGCTCTGAGCGTCGGTGATGGTACGGGGCTAAGCTCCAGCCTTTGCTAGGCCGGAGATGGGAGAAAGCAGGAGGGATAGAGCGGTAGGTGCGGGGGACGAGAAAGTGTGCGGTGGTGGTTGTCGAAGACGGACTTGAGGCAGTGGAGGAGTACTTGTTCTTGCCTCCAAAAGCTTCGATGGAGCATCTCTGAAGCTCTGCAACGCACCAGAGTGGAGATGCTACAAGGAGGGGACCTCCTTGGATCTTGCCGAATGGATCAGATATTTTGCTCGAGGGTGTCGCACCTCTGTCATAGGTGAACTAAACTGAGCTATCCCCCTTCGATTGGTGGATGAAGGGTGTGGTGAGGTTGGCGATGGTATTTAAAGGAGTGAGTGAGGAGGAGGCGTTACTCGAGTGGAGAAGATCGATAGTAACGACCAGCGAAGAGGAGAGGGCGGCGACGACCATTTGCGTGCGATGGAGTTGGGGGATTTCACGCTTCAACAGTTGGGGAAGAGGATGGGGGTCACGTGCTAGGCACGTTACCCAGGGAGGAGAGGAGAGAGGGACTGGGGTAAGGTGGGGGGCTACGTGGCATGCCCAGAGGCTGCCACGTGGCGGCCCAAAAAAATTTAAAACTAAAAGTTAGAAGAAAATATAAAAGAAATATAAGAAGACCTTGGATCAAAAAATTTACTTCACGAAAGTTGTTCGTCTCAGCGAGATATACAATTTATGAAGAACTCGGGAGCAAAAGAGATCATCTGTGTGAATTGATATTTTTGGTGGTCTCTAAGTGTATAGAAAACCGATTGGAGTTTTGTAATTTTTCATGATTTTGAAAGAGGACAACAATACTAGAAAAAATATGATAAAATACAAGAAAATTAATTAAACACTAATATATTTTTTGGATTTTTAATAAATAAGAAAATAGGGAAATAAAATAGAAGTATGGAACACAACTTTTGTACAGACTCACAACGGACACTTGGACATGGTTTGTTTTTTTATTTCAGTTTTAATCTATTTAATCTACATTTGGATTTTTATCTCGTTCAATAAAACTTTCATCAAAGAATTAATGAAGGAGTAATAAAACTAAAAGGGTTAATTATGTACATAAAAACTCATGTCAAAAATCGCAAAAAGTTAAAATGCGTAAAAGAGTCCCAAAACCCAACTTTCACATATGAACTCTGAATTTTACGAAATTGGTCTTGTTTTAAAGGTATTTGAAAAAGTAGTACTTTAAAAGTGAATAGACCAAAATCGAACATTGTATAAGGGAGATATGCGTGTTTTATTCCGTTAAAGGTGAATTTAGACTTTAGGATTATTTGACACATACATGAATTAGTCATTTTTTTATTTTTTATCTAATACTATTAGTAATATCTACACGGAGGTGGTTTTAGGTCAATTGGTGTTAGAATTAATTAATTAAAAATATGAGAAGTTAGCAGCTTTTTGGGCCCATTTACACGTAGGATTTTCAATGCAATTATGCGTGATGAAATGCAAATATTATTTACACATGTATTTATGCTAATGATGCTTTATTAATAATTAAATGCAAATTAATTTTGGGGGCACAGAGCTTAATTGACTAATTTTAGCATGATGAATACAAGTTTCACCAAACATCGAAGTAACACTCGCCAGGCGCGAGTTCATACTCAGATCCTCCACCGACATCTAGTGTTGTTGGATCTTGTCATGTTCTTTGCGAGGCACATCTGACGTCCAATCAAGAGCACCATCAACCGTAGAGATCTGGGATCTAATCCAAAATGTCCAAGCGTGAACCAATACCGTGCAACGTGGTGGCGACGCGCATCAAGTGAAGTGATCACGACTGTCCACCCATGCATATGTGTAGGAGTAATTTGCATATTAAGCCCCATTTTTGTTGCAATTAATTTTTGGATATGTAATTTAATTCAATAGATTAAAACTTTTGGTACATTTGCTGAGGGACCTAGTAGTTATTGTTATTTACGTATTGGTCCTCTACCAGCTCACCTTACGTGGCCACCCACATGAGGCAGACATTTTGCATAGAGCCCCTTACATAATTTGTAATTTATTATAAATACTTTAAATGTGAATCGTAGCTATAAACTTTTGGTATATTTGCAACTGAACCCCTGACTATATTTTTATTTGCATTTATGCCCCTATATGTTCATTAATTTTTGCATATGTTTTCTATTGATTAAAAACAACATCCACGCTCCAAAAAATCAAAAAATAGGATTAGGTACTTGCTAGAGTGTAGATTCAAGCTCATTTTTTATTTTAATTTTAGGCATATTTAATATTTAATAAAAATAAAAAGAACACAAAAAGTCCTATTTAACTTAGAAAATGCCAAAAATTATAAAAACATTTTGAAAAATTCCCCAGAAAAAATATTTTCTATATTCCCATATTTTCTAACTCTAGAGCAAAAATACAAAAAATAGAAAAAGAAAATTCGTAAAAATTAAAAAGCTCCAAAACACTTTAAAAAACTAAAAAATTATCGAAAATTCTAAAAATATAGTTTTCTATTTTATAATTTTACTTATAATATATATAAAGAAAAATAATTTTGGAAATTCTTAAATTTATTTACTATTTTTGATTTCCAAAACAATTTATCCTATTTATTTAAATCCTGATTTGGGATATTTTTACTATAAAAATATATATAAATTAGCAAAATTATCTAAAAATAATAAAAATAGTAAAAGATTATATAAAACCCAAAAAAAATTATTTTATGTATTTTTTATTTTTATTAGTATCGTATTAGCTTAAATTGTATAGATATCTTTATATAAGCTTATATTATAATATAAAAAGGTCTAAAAATTTAAAAAATATAAAAAGAAAAAAATATAAATTTAAAATAATTAAAAAATATAAAAATTAAAACCCAAAAAAATTACAAAATCAAAAACCCACTCAAAAACTTAGACAAGAAGAACACAGAAAATTCTGCGCATTAATTTGCTCGATCTATCTAGTTTGCTCCCTTTGTTCGACACTCTACACACACACGTATGCACATCCATTGTAGAGTTATAATAATTTTAAAACCGTATTTTACTTTTCATTGCCTTATACATATATGAGTTAATTATTTATTTTTTTCGGGTTTCGTGAGCGGTGGCTTCGATGATTGTTGGTCCACCTTGTGGATTGACAAGTCCCTCGTTGAAACCCTTGTTATCAAATGGCATCCTCGCTGGGGAGCAACAACGTATGGATTATTACCCATGCCTTCTTCTTTGTCTATTTTCTCTCTTTATTTCTCTTTATTTTATTGGATATTATTGTTGAATTGTGTAATCCTCTTCCTTTTTTGAATTTGTTGGGAGGGATCACAGATCGAGGGAGGCTCATCTAGGAGCGCATGTACTCCCACGTGAAGTGAAACTAGTCTTTTTGACCTAGCCGTTAGGAGGAAGTAACAAGCGAGGACTTAAAGGATTTTTGAAGACATTCACATTTTGTCCTTTCATTTCATTTATTTATTGTGTAATTTAAGTGATAGAGAGACAATTATAGTTGTAATAATTCATGACTCTCTAGACTCTTATACTTCACGAGGTCCAGTGCCCGAGCAATTGTTTGCTTGGGGTCCTCATCATTTTTGTCGTGTTTTCATCGCTTCCTTTTTATTTGTTTCATGACTTTATTTTTATTTATTTTATGTGATTGAGACTAACATTAGGATCTGTTTGATAATGGATTAAGTCCAAACAGTTAATTACCGTTACATGTACCTATAGTTCTCGTTTGGACTTAGTCGAATTTTAATTGCTCTTCACTTAGTCTTGGAATCGCGTGCCATGAGAGTCCTCCATACAGCGCTTGTGGGACCTACTGTGGTAGGCATTAAGAAGACTCCAAGACTGGACCATTCGGTTCTTTGCTTGGTTTTTAGCATTTTGTGCCTCATGATAATAGCAAGTCCGATTCTGGGGAGATTTCATCAGCTTTGCATTTGCATGTACATATGTTTCAATTCTACATATCATCCTTGCATGAAGAGAGTTGGAGGCAAGGTGAGCATTTCTACTCAACGTTCATCATCGATTTCACTTGCATCTCTTTCCCAACTCTCTCCCCCTGATTTTGACCATATAGGATATAAAAAGAATTGACTCCTCGTTAGGTTCATGCACTATGATTAAAAATACAAAAAGTGATAACAACTAAAATTGGGACTGCTAAGCTTACCCGACCCTGAAATTCAAAAAGAAAAATATCTTTGCCTCATTGTTGGAGCATTATATTCTTGTGTACACACTATGGAGTAGTGCCACAATCCCATGCCTTCCTACATGCTTGTACAATTTTATGATTATCACCTAACTCTAAAACTTTGAAGAGAAAAAAACGAACTTTTACGGTCATCACTTTGTTGAGTAGGTGAATTAAGGGGTTTGTTTTGTGTATATTTGTTTGTATTTGTGCGTACTTGATCTTCTCTGCACATTGGCACCTTTTTCCTCGCATATCTTGATTTAACCCTTGTGTTCTCCCGATCATTTTCTCTTGTTTCGGAGATGGCCAATTGGAGCGATTTTTATCTTGACTTTGCGAATTCTTCCACCTTCATGCATGTCCACCTTCATTTTATCAGGAGGACTTCACTCCCGACTTTTCTTTTTGTACACACCTACCTCAAACACAGTGTTAGACCTCGAATTTTACCCACCACCTCCACCCTCACATCTTCCACCATTCCACTCACCCGAGACTAACCTATTGGAGTCACCTCTCATGGAGTCCACTCTCGAGCACTTGACCCAGATGATGGAGCAAATGAAGCATATGATTTATGACATCACTAGTATAAATAATAGCCACAATCTCGCTTCACCATTTGATGATATGTTTTCATTCGAGGATTCCTATGATAGCTTGAAATCGCTCAAAATACAAAAAATGAGAAAAAACTTTAAAATACAAAAAGATTTTGGGATACGTATGGTAGGTTCATCTTGTGAGTAGAGGGCACACTTGTCAGATTCCTTGATCACACACTTACTCATACCAGTCCCCACCTTTGACCTAAGGATGACACTGTATAGACTGCTCTTAGTCATCCTTGTGTAGATGATTATTCTAATCTCCTCCCATGTATGGAGGATGTCCAAAATTTCAAAAAAAATGTTGACTAAACCTAAAGTGGTAGCAGTTATTCATGAGATCATTGAAGCCCCACTTCGCCAGGCCATGACTCGATTATTTACTCCTAAACCCAAGAAGAGAAAGCAAAGGAGCAGATCTGAGTGATACATTTTGACCATGGCCGATTCCCATGCCATCTCTCACCGTGCACACACCAGGAAAGGGAACATTGTCACATCTCTTATGAGTTGCACGATTTTTGAGTATTCTTGTGATAACACTCTCCTCAACGACAATGCTTTAATTAATTTAATACCATTCTTGATGTTACAATCTATTCACTTAGGACCTCTCAAGAAGACCAGGATGATTTGTCAATTGCCGATGGATAAATAAAGAGGCCGAAGGGTATTCTAGAGAATGTTGTCATTCAGATTCAGGGCATGAGCTTCATTGTTGATCTTCTTGTGTTGCCCACGGAGACCTCCACCCTTGTGTAGCTTCTTCCAACCATCCTGGGACGACCTTCCCTCACCTCTACGAGAGTTGTTATTGATTATTTATATGGAGAGATTCACTTCCATTCTAATGTTAGGTGCGATGTGTTGATCATTGCACCCACTATTGACCAGAGACTTGTTGGACATGCGAGCTCACATCAAGCCATTATGCAATAAATGTTATTGCAGGTATCATTCTCTGATATGAAATGAAGAATAACTAATTTGCTTAATAGGTCATTTGTTACAATTAGGGTTATGTACCATGGTCATCTTAATAATCATACAATTGTTGATTCAATAACCGACTAGAGTTGTTCTATTCTTGCAATTGATTTCTTGTAAAATGCCTTCTTATTCAGAATATGTGTTCTTAAGTATGGGAGAGTTAAAGCCCCCACTCATGATTTTTTGATTCATTCTTCGTGATTAATCTCTCTTCTACTTAGACTGACCAATGCCCAACCATGGGGTGGTTGTCACACTCATTTCTTATTATTTTGATATTTCCATGATCATCATAAATTATGTCTTCACTATCCTTGTCCTATGAGGACACGACTCATATTAACTATAAGGGGTTAGATCGAACCAATGAACAAGGGACAAATATATGAAGAGAATGTGACCGGCAAAAATTCAGAAAAACGACAAAGATTTGAAAACCTAAGTCCAATTCTTTGTCCTAACCGGACCTCCTTGGCAATGATGCTAATTTGAAAAAGCTCTTTTCACCGATTGAAAAGTAGTATTACATTACAATGTCGTCACAACTAGAGAAAATGGTCATTCAAATAAATATTTACGTATAATCTTAAAAATACAAATATTGTTAAAATCATGGGTGTTGAAGTCAAGGAGGTTGCTAGATAGGAATGGATAAGTAGAGTTTTGTAGTTATTACATTACATGGGATTCATAGTTTTTTTGTTGGTTTTGGATAGTATTTTTCAAAATTTGATATATATATATGTACATACTATTTAATCAGTTACTTTTCCAATGTGATTTTCATATTTAATTTATAATTATTTTATTTTATTTTTAGAAAATGTAATTTGAAATCAATTTTTTTGAAATCCAAGTACCATATATATTGAAAATACATTTAAATATTTTTTATATATAGTATAATACTAAAACCATCGATGAAATAAAATGAAAATAATTTATATTGAATATTTTATTTGGGATATTTACACCAAGAACCATAAATAGTTTTACAGTTACGTACACAACCCTCAACAATCCATAATAACACGAGAAACCCCGAATAGTCACTCCATCTCACACTCATAACTCGCTATTAGTTTAGACCATTAACTCAAACATACCATTGAGTTAATCTAACCTATGTTCCATCCAACTACTAGTAATAAAGTCCCCTAAAAGGAAAAAATTCTAACCCCATCCCCCTTCCGCTTTCTCTATGTCATCTTCCTCTCGCCCTCCCCCCTAAAATTGTTGTAATCCCCCATGCTCCTTCTGACATGCTTCCTCTATATCTCCTCTGATCTTTCCCTTTCAACACCTCATTCTTACAACATGAACCACAAGCTTCACAAGAAGGTAATCCAAGGCCTCCGGAGAGCTTATCTTCTTTGAATTCGATCTCTAAACTTCAACAGGCTCAGATTTTACCCAAAGAAACCCTTTCTCCTCCCCCTAAATCTAACTTTATCCCCCAACTAAAAATCTCCATAGATTCCAAAACTTGCGCTAATTGATAAAACAGAGAAAAACCACAAGTCACAGAAATCCAATTGAGCAAGGAACAATGTAAAGGTCAATCCATTCCAGGGTTCCAACCACCCTCATGTGAGAACCAACAAAATCGATCCTCCTTCAACCATGTTCCCTCCACATCTCCTATGATCTCCCGCTTCATTAGTCCACCTTCTTCTGACATTCTCTTCCTTCAAATAATCGCTCGCCCTCCCCAAATCGTTCCTTCCTCCTACATCCCTTCTTCTTCTTCTATTTGTTTTGAACCCAAGTACCCGATCTTCCATCACCTTCTCCGTTCTCATGACCACCCCCACCATCCCTTTCTTCTTCCATGCACATAAAGAGGAAGTCAATAAGTCCTCCTTTGTCCTTTCCCATCACCTAAACTAGACCCAATCTATGTTGTCGAAGGAGCGTGAACATCAGGCAGTCGGTGGAGAAGGAGAAGTACGAGGGATTAAGCTCCAAATTGGAGCTTCTCTGACATCTTCGACCATTGAAGGGTTCTTAAACCTGCATGGTTATATTATAATAGCGGAGGCAAAATCGAAGTGTTTGCGTGCGATGATGAGTGAAATGGAGGGTATATCTAACGGAGAAGATGATACCCTTATGGGTTCTCCTCCAATGATGGAGGAGAAGGTGGATCGAGGTGGGAGAATGCGATGAAACAAGAAGATGAAGTATATGGCCTTTCATGTGGATCACTAATCTACGGTGAAGACCGAGAACACCTCATATATGGGGATGGATCTTAGTGAGTGATGAATCCACGATTCATCATCTCAATATCTTGATCTTAGCAAAATCCACGAGTAAATTCCCTAATAAATGTATATAAAATCTATAAATTAACAAAATGAATCTTGTAAATAAAATACATTAATTATTGTATATTAGATTGTATAAAATAAACTAACAATAAAAAAGCCGCAAAATCAAGGGAGTTTTTCACATGTAAATAGCCCAAAACTTCATGTATTTTTAATAATTTCATTTCAACTCTTTTTTGGCTAATTCTTTCTCCAACATTTTCATATCAATGTATATAAAAATACAAAAATATAAAACAAAATTTACCTCAAACAAATGCTCCTAGATCCCAAAGGGAAAAAGCCGTAAAGACCAACTTCCAAGCCAAATTCCCGCTCCGTATGAACTCCAAATTCACCAAAATCACTTTTAAAGTTCAAGTTAGAAAATTATCTATCCAATGAAAGTGATTCATTAAAATCGGAGCTCATTTGCAAAAGTTGGATTTTGGGACCTAGATGTATATTGTATATTATGTATATATTCATTTCTTTGTTCATTTTTATTTTATCTTTCTTAATTAGTAAAAATACAAAAAATCATACTTGTGTTATATTTTGATTATACTATTTTATTGTATTTTTTCCGTTGTAAATATCTCTTACTAAAAAGACAAAAAAATACATATTAGAAAAGCAAACAAAAAATGTACATGTTGTATGTATTCACTTGTAAATTCACCATTTTTCCCCTCTTTAATTTTGTTGTATTTAAAGTAGCATACTTTATATCATTATTTATTATTTTCCCATTCTCTACAATAACCTCCAAGTCTTCATCAACCTCCATTCAACACCATTATTCATCTAACTTCTCATTCAACCCCATCACTAATTTAACCTCCCATTCAACACCACCACCATTCTAACTTTCCTTTCTCTTCTCTTTATATTCATTATACATCCTCATTTTTCCCCATCCACCATTCTTATAGAATAAGGAGAGAGCTTGGAGTGTTTTGTTGGTGACAGCGGCGAAGCGTCTTCCTCAAGCGACGACCTCCTTCAGGTGAGATCCGCGGAGCTCCGCCCCGCGTCACGAGTTCTCCATCGAGCTCGCTTAGCTTCTACGATTTTATTTCGCCAATCGGATCGAGGCGACGACAGGAGTCCAGCGTAGCTGCTCCGCCAATCCGGCGAAAATCAGGTAAGTATTCCTCCTCATTTCTCTCGTTATTTTTTCTTTATCTAATATTGTGTCATTCGTTGTGTCACCATCATTTTTTTTATATCACTCTACCTACACATCCTCCATTTGTTTATATTTATCAAACACCATCTTCATCACATTTTCTTTCCCACCTTCATTTCATTTTCTGTTTAACGAAAACTAAAAAAATAAAAAAATTAAAACAAAAAAAACCTTCTTTTGTTACAGCAAAAAAAATTAAAAAAAATTAAAAAAAAACAACAGCAACAGCGGTGGAAACACCCACCGCCGCCGTCCACCCGCGGCACCTCCCCGCACCGTCCGCCGTCCAAACCGCCCGCGAGCGGGCGGCGAGTTCGCCGCACCGACCGTCGTCGACCCTCATCCTTTTTGGGTTCACCTCCTGCGTCTCCAGGAAGAAGAAGATAAGTTTGCTTTTGTGTATTTTTTTATTCCGTGAAATTCGCATAAATGTATAGCAAAGTTCTTGTAATTATAAATAGGTCCCTGTAATTATTTTGTTCTGGTTAAGTTATTTTCTGTTTTGCACACATAACCCTGTATTGTCTTTTTAATTTGGACCTTATTTTGGCATCTTTTTATTCAATGAAAAATTCCATTATGTTGAGCAACTAATTGTCTACGTTCTGAATATTTATTTATATTTTTGTGGGATATTGTGAATTAACTAAAATTGTTCAACTGAAATATTGCATATTTTACCCAATCAGTGATCTTAAGATTATATCTCACACCAATTGCTCTAAAAATTCCACAAAAATTATATATGATGCCTTGATATGTGATGAACTTACTATCCAAATTTCATCCAAAATGGAGTTGTCTTGTGCCTGGAATAATTTGTAGAGTGTTTTTAGTATTTGATTTTTAATTAAATCCACGTATATCCTTTTTGCGAAATTTCAAGTCTCATGTATGCCACATGAAAATACCTTTTTGAGATAATTCGCATTCTAATTAATTTGATAATTTGGATTTAATAGAAATTATTTACTCACTATCACTCTGATTTCACTAAAAAATCCATAAAAAATCATATTTTATCAAAAAATTCCAAAAATATTACTGTAGTCTCTTTGCATCATGTTTTATTTCCAGTAATTTTTTCATAATTTTTGCTTGCTGTTTGTGTGATAAATTACGAAAAAACCCATAAAAAGTGTACATTTTTAGCTATTGCTTTTTAACCCCTAAAATTACAAAAAAATGTGTTTTGTTTTCATCTCTGGATTAGGACTTTAGGAAAAATATAATTTGGCTGAATTGGATTAATTTAACATTAAAATTAATTTGGCCTTGTTGTATGCTTTCTTAGTGTCGTAATTCAACCGCATCTTGCATTAGCATTTCATTTTGCATAAAAAATATAAAAAAACCGCATTGGATATCTAAACCTAAGTTTTTGAATTAAAACCTAAGTTGTTCCTTTGCCTCCCTGAGTTCGACCCCGGACTTGCCCGGGATATAAATTAAAGCCGAGACACTCTTCACGGAGATTCTTCTCTCGGTTCTGACTGAATCGCTAAGTACACGTACCACAACGTGACCAAATTAATCATCGTATTTGGCGACTCGTCAGTGAGGCTGAAACAAAGTGGGAGAAACATGAAGAAAAATTAAGTTTCCATCTTGTGCTTGAAGAAGGTTAGGTGAATGGAATGGGCTTCTATCTCTCTTGTCTTTGAGGTTGTCATTCCAGCAAATCAGTTGGACATGATCTCGAACAACTACTTAATGGCATTGTAGCTTGGTCATTCTAGCCAAGGGTTGCATCAAGACTGTGGGTTGTCATTGCACCATCGATGAACACTATTTCTGTCACAAAGAGAGAAAGAGACACTAGGACGAAGTCTTTCAAAGGGTGAACAATCGTCGCTCGAGGTGACGGTGGGGTATTTGAAGAAGATAAGAAGAGGAGGTTATCGATGGTTTTGAAGAAGTTCCAACCACTAATACATGATGGAGGAGTTAGGGAATGGAGATGGTAGTTGGCTGGCGTAGATAGAGGATGAGCAGTGAAGAACTTGGTGGTGGTTTTGAGGGAATAGGCTAGAGGTGGTGGTTGGCATTATTAGGAGAATATAGGAGGTTTGAGCGGTTTGCAGGGAGAAGGAGGGATGGATGGAGGTTGGGGATGAAGGATCAACCGTCTCATCAAGATCAGACGGTCATCCTTAAAGAAGAGTCCAGGAAATGTTGGATCATATGATCCAATGGCTCTTGTGAAGGCACAGTTGGGCGGTTAGATTTGCACCTAATTTAGGAAGATCAAGTGGAAAATATTGAGGAGGGTGGAAAGACTACAACAGGCCATGTGGCACGATCTGGGAATGCCACGTGGCCTAATCAGATTCAAAAATTCAAAGAAAACCCAAAAGAATTAGTTTGAGAAAGATTTATAAAAAGTAGTAAACATGAAAGATGTAGATCTTCATAAAGAAGTCAAAGAGATCAGAGGTCATCTATATAGAGATAAAAATCAAATATAAATTAAAACCATATAAAAAAATTTTCATTTTTATTTTTTTGCATTTCAATATTATTTTATGTTATTTTATTTATATACAATTTTATACTACTACTTTTATTTGATTTTTAATGAGAAATAAATACATTAAATAATACACCATAATAGGGTTATATTAATATATATAGTGTCAATTATATACAGCACATCAAATAGTAATTAATGTTAATTAGTCAATTAATCTTGTTGATTAAATTAAGCAAGTGAAATTATATTAGTGATTAATGTTAATAAATACAGGATTTACCACCCCCTTATACTTAAGCTAAGATCGTTCTTGAGCTGATAAATAAAGAGTGAATTAGATAGTCAGTTTAATTAGTGAAATCCCTGACATGTGCAAGTGAATATACAAGGCTTGATTTAACCTAGAACACTAGGTTTTAGGAATTCTAAAACTCTAAGTTGATCTAGGTATTAATAAAAAGGAATTCAACTCCCCTAATTGTCAAACTCTCAATATGTGTGTATAAGAAGTATGACTTAGTATTGACTGCACCCATGAGAGTAGATTCTCAATATCACCAAAAATTCCAATCTCGGAAGCTCTCCTAAGGACCCAACGCTCATGGGTTTGTCAGACTTCAAAGGTATGGATGAAAGGCCAGGTCATAGAGGATATAGGATTGAGTACTTATTTTCACTTCCTCTCATTGGAACGTGGTTCTCTCAAGTGCCAATGCTCAACACACTTTTCATTTTTATTTTTCCAATCAATGTGTCCGTCAAAAAGAAATTCGAGTCGCCTGTACTTGTTTTCATGGGATTACACCGGGTACATTTTTCTTAAGCATCTAATATACTTGTACCCAGACTTATAGAGTTAATGAAGTAGAGCCCCTTTTGAGGTACTAGCCTAACTCATAAAAGCATAATGATTTGGTCCAAGTGGATACCTAAAGATTGGGAGCGCTCGCCTTGAATATAATAGCTCATATGATGTAACTTTGTAATGTGATGAGCTTTTCTTTTTATTTCACTTTTTTATTTTAGGGAACATCCCTTCTTTTTGGCTAGCTCTACTTCTTTTACCAAGGATTGGCGCACACTAAATAATTTCTTATTGTCATCAAACCTTGGCACTTTAGGTCAGAGTCAAGAGATAGTATGAGAACCATGTCTCATATTGACTAAGATGCCGACACTCATGTTTCATGAAGCCTTTATGAATTTTATCCCATCCTCGAGCATCATATAAATCAAGTCCAAACTCAATCTTCAAATCCCAGTCTCCTCAATGATACCTTGACTCATCTCAATCATGAATACAGTTGTGCTTGTGATGTGAAAGTCAAATTCTTTCAAGGGAGATTAAACGTGCAATATAGCATGCATATCCTCTAACTAGTGAAGTAAGAATTTTCAAGTCAAAGACCCTAATGATTACGACGTGATAACTCTGTCTATGGACTCCTTAAACCCAGTGTTAGAAATCATATCAAGCCTTGTGTGTAATGTAAAAATGTCAGGGAGAGACACCAATTAATAAGTTAGCAAGATAATTAATTACAAAAGAATTAATGAACTATTTTTTTGATTAAAACAGAAACAACAAAATGGATACCTTTGTAAAAATAATAGAGAGAACACACATACACACTAGGATACCCAACACAGTACTACAAACTTCGGTCCTTACAAATCAAGATTGACTTTTTGAGGTTTAAAATCACTGGTTGCCTTATGTTTCAACTGCTTCCTTCTAATAGAGAACACTTCAGAATATGAATAAGAAAGATATTCATAGACTTGGAATTTCAAACTATTAGCATGATGCCAATCTTCCTCAAAAGTGATATCCCTATCAACATGTGACGACTCAAAATTCTTCATAATCACGGGAAGACGAATCACACCTTGAAATCATGCAATAGACTTTTGGGATTTTCTTAGAAAAGAAAAACTAGATACAGAAGGATGGCCCAGTTTACAATAAAGATAAGGGTCCAAAGTCTAAACATCCTTAAGAAAAGGTAAGGGTACCTCCATATCCCATTATTCTATCAATAAATCATCCTCCTCAATTGGCATCACCCTTTTTAGTGAACTCTTTATCAAGATCTTCCAAAATATAGAGTTAAAGTCTAGACTTTCCACCAAGTACAACTGTGAAGACTCTAATGCAAGACAACCTTATAAAGAATAGGAACAAAATGGGTCAGTGAACCGTCGCAACCTCTTAGAACCAAGGGTGAATGTGGATTGTATTGGATCGGATTTTACCTTAATCCGTGTCCAATCCAATCTTAATGGATTTTTATTTTTCAAATCCAATCCAATCCATCAAGTACTTCAATCCAATCTGATCCAAACCATCGGATTACGGTTTGGAACATATTGGATCGGATTTTTACACTTGCATTTTCTCGTTCAATAATATACTCTCCTGTGTTTGAATTTTATAGCCCACTAGACCTCGACATTTGAATAATATCTTAGAAACCGATAAGATGAATAGATGTAAAAAAGAGAAAAGACATAATCAAATGAAGTTGAAGGATTCCAGTAATCCATTATAAAAATTTGAAGATCACACAATCAAACTAAATGCTTATTGAATTTGAAATTTATGTTTGCTCTTTATAAATGATGCATTGTTTGTTTTTTGCAATTAATTTTCAACAAATGATTCAAATAAGAATAATACTAGTTACCAAATAAGGATGCATAAACGACTTAGATAATAAAAAATGTGTTCTTGATATGTAGTCAGATATTGTTGAAGTCCATGATTAACCTAAACACTTTCAAGAACACCTTTGAAAGCTCTATAAAATATCTTTAACGGATAGTAATCAAATAACATTCATCTTTTGAATATCCAAGACAAAACTAACTTAAATATAACCCACCACTTGAGAAATATAACTCTCGTTTAAATTATATTTGAATTATAATTTATTTGTAAGATTATACCATATTAAAAATATACATTTTATGAAAAAATTGAATCAAAATCGCATATCAATTTAAAAACAAAAGAAATTGAAGTAATGCGTATTTATTCTTAGATGAGTGCGGTGCATTTAGTCATATAATCGATCCAGTTTTATCCCTATAATAAGGTTTCAAGCTAGAGAAGGTAAAAGATAAGAAGTAAAGGGGTCAAGAATAATTATCAATTTATATTTATTTTAATGAAGATCATAAGAGTGGCAACATACTGAGGATAAATGGCGTCACATGGGAGGGGGATGGTGTTGTATGAGATGAGTGGCGACATCGTAAGGGGGGGGGGGTCGGTGGATTGTATTAAGGGGAATATCATTGTGCAGGAGGTAGTCGAAATGGACAGAGAAAGAACTAAGAGGAATATTAGCCGTAAAGAGTAAACTAAGAGGGGGGACTAGGAGGAGAATAAGCGAACAAGATTTACAATTTTACAGGTTATAGTCATACTTCATTATTTTGAAGTTTTAACATTTGACCTTTCAAGAGAGAAAAAATGGTGGTAGAAAGAGGACTTGTATCTAAGATTAATACAAAAAAATGAGATGAATTCCATTGATTATGGTCATAGAGGTATAGAAAATGTGTGCACATATATTATTTCTATGTAATTTATTCTTATGTATGTGTGTATGTATGTGTATATGTATATGTGTATTAATGGATTATCAAATTGGATTGCATCAGAATTCAATAAAGATCCGATCCAATCCATACTTGAACGGATTTAAAAAATCCAATCCGATCCAATAGAATGATAAAAACCAACCCAATCCAATCCAATAGCATCGGATTGGATCAGATTACAGATTTTATCCGATCCATATGAACCCCTACTTATAACCCTAAAACATCAAAGGATACTAAAGAGACATAACAGAATTAATGTTTTTATATTTTTCCCCATTTTTCCATTTTTGTTTAAAAACTTCTTTAGAGAAATAGTGACTGGACCAAACTCATATGATTAGTTGCATCTACTTTCAGCCAAATGGGTGTAAGTATGGATTGTTAAACAACTACCCATATTACTTAAAGACGGTGCCATGTGTCTTGTCTTTTAACCACCTACTCTACTAAGGGAGTAATTACCTCACTAAAAAATAAATAATCATTTTCTAGTCTAGTAGTCATAACTAAAACTAAAGAATTTGTTTAAATTTCCTGATTTTTATTTGAATTTTGAATAAAGTTAATTAATTATACTTGTTTACACCCTTAGCTTTGAAAAGATTTTAGAAAAAAATTTTGCAAACAATGTCACATAAATATAAATAGATTTTCAAAATATTCTACAAATGATTTTCCAAACATGTCAAGCCATAATTTCACAAATCATAAAAAAAACATTTTTAAAAATCATGACAAATATATATATATATATATATATATATATAAAATTTTCTGAATCATTTTAAAAACATATTATACAAAACTTGGTTCAAAAATGTAATATGTCCCCATATCCCCAATAGTTTGAAAATTTAAAAAATATGAGCCATAGCTAAAGTATATATGTAATATATACGGTAGAGCCCCTTATACTTATCTTTTGCTATGTCCTCATAGCATAAAATGATATGAAGCCATAACTCGAGTAAGCATAAAAGAATATAACAGAATTGAGTCGAAAATAAAACATGGTAAGAATGAGAAAGAATGAGTCATAAGGAATATACAGGGATGGTCCCCCCTATACTTAGGTTTTGAACAACCTAAGTAGAAAGATAGAGATAAATATATAGAAGAGACTTGAGTAAAGGAGAAAGTATGGACAAATCCCCCCTATACTTAAGCTAAGAATAGCTTGAGTGTAGGTAGGAAAAAGAATAAAAATCAAATAGAATTTTAAAAAATAGAATCTGAAGAAATAAAAAGCTTTGGATACATAATCTTTTTATGTAAATCTATCATGATAATCTTGCCTTCTATGAGAAATCTGACATTGAATCAATAGGCATGAAGTCGATCATCTCAACAAGAGTGAGCCCACAAAACTTGCTCCAATAACTGCGACCATTTCTTCCTATCTGGACAGACTAACTTTTGTAGATGCTCTTCACCTCCCTATTTTAAACCTCTGCCATATCGTTTGATTGTGGGTGGTAAGACTAGTTATTCGATGCTCAAATACATAGTGATGAATCTCGAATTCATCACTCTAAATCTCATTTATTAAGCTCAAACCCCTCAAAATCAACAACATTTCTGCTTCTATTCTGCATAATTAGTATTCATACATGTTTTTCATAATAATTGTATTTTATCACAAATTTCTGCACAAAATAAGAAGCCAAAAATCCCAACCAAAATTGACCCGTAAATAACCTAACTTACCCAATTTTTAAATCACTCATGCTGACCCCGAATGACCAAAAACCACCTCCACTATGTGCATATCACTAACAAGAATAAATGAAAAATACAAAAAATAACTAATCCAGATAAGAGGACCAAAAACCCAAACCCTAGTTTCAGGATTCCCAGACTAAAAACTTCATATCTTCCTCATCTAGTGTCTGATTTAATCCTACTCACTTTTGAACTAATGTACATTCAATTACCTTCAAAACAAGACTAAGTTCAAGTGAATCAGAGCTCATATGTGAAAGTTGGGTTTTGGGCCTCTTTTGTATACTCTATATTTTAGCGGTTTTTGACCTAATATTTTATGTACATATTTTATTGATTAATAAAAATCAAAAAAATTAGATTAATGTGTAATTATTTATCTCTGATTTATCATATTTTTTCCCGGATTTTTATCTAATCTAAAAATAACATAAAAATTACAAAACCCCAAAATCAGGGTGTTCTATGTACATGGGATACCCCAAAAATATCACTTTGTGCAAATGATCGATTTTAGTTTTGATGTCTTCATGAAAGTTGTAGATCTCATCGAGACCTGTAATTTTCTGAAGAATTTTTTTTATCTGAGGTCATTTACTATTTTTATCGATTTTACAAAGGTTTTATTTTCGGAATTTTCTGGTGCTGATACGCGGCAGCACCTGGTGCCACCACGTGTCAGCTATTTTCTGCCCTTTTAAAAATCATTTTTATAAAATAAAAAAAATAAAAATAAATAAAAAGAGTGGAACGTGCGTCGCACGTGCCTCCCAGGCACGTGCTCCGCACGTGCCCGCCCTTTGCACCTCCCGCGGCCTCGTGGCTCGTCAGCGGTCGTCTGATCTCGGTCGATCGGACGGCTGCTGCTCATCATCTCCACGCGCCTCCCCCCTTTCCCAAATCAGGCGCCGCCGCCGTATATCTCTCCTCCGAGATCTCCGCCTCCCGATTCTCCCATCGTCGAACCCCTCTAATCTCATCAAACCCTCGTCAACTCCCCGTGATTTCGATGCAACCACGCCACTCGATCCATCATTGATTCGATCCCAGATCAAATCCCTTTCCATCGCCGGCCGACCACCCTCTCTCCTATTTAAGACCACGATCGCCCCTCCTCGCAAATCATCCGTCGTTCATCTCCCTCAGGCCATGACAGCCAAGGTCGGCGTGATCCGGGGAACACCCTCCTCGTCGCAGCGCCGCCTCCGAGCCACTGCTCCGCTCCGGCATCCGCACCGTCGAGCACTACCAATCGCCTCTAGGTACTCTCTCTTTGTCGATGCACTGTGCATCTCCTCCACTCCGACTATCTTCTCCAACTGCGCCTTAGACCCCGGCCGTGCATGCTATTTGAGCCAAGATCCATCTTCACGGCCTACAACATTCGCCTCCGACAACTCCAGCGCATCTCCATCGACAACGCCATCACCGTGCTTCATCATCCACAGCAGTGTCCAACGCTACGTTCGACACCAGCATCTTCGTCGACAACTCCATCCTCGCTCCGCCGACCTTCATCTCCAACGCCGCTGGCCACCATACTCCTTCGCTGCTCGCCTCTCACCAGTGACCACTTCGTCAACTACCTCCCTCCGCCGCTCTGTAATCCACCGCAGACCAGGAAGGGCCCGAGACCCCCCACGTGCGAGGCACGTACATGTGGGTGGACGTCAGCCTCCGTCAGCCCCCATGGGTTAAGTGTGCAGCACGTGACCCGTTGGGGAATTTACAAAGGTCCCCTCAGAACTCTTTCATATTCACGCTCAGGTCCCACCGACCAAGGTCACGTTCTTCGTTCGTGACCTATTGGTCATTTTGCAGACGAAACCCCCCTAGATTTGGTATTTATATTTCAGTCCTTTCTCTGCATTTTTATTTTTACATATTGCATTTATAACCGTGTGTTCCCCCTCTGTTTTGAATCTTATTTACATCATTTTATTAATTCAAAAATATCAATTTGTTTGTCAATTAATTCTCTACACTTTGACATATTGTGGTCATTTTTGTGATAGATGATTAATTAATAAATAATTGTTTTATGGAAATTTACATATTTTGCCCAGACTGTGCTTTAAAATTCATATTTGATTAACCGTTTCTTGAAAAATTCTCAAAAAAAACACATATTGTAGAATTAATTGTGCTTGACATTATACCCAAAAAAATTGCATTTGCTTTCATAATTTACCTGTAAAAATCATTTTGCATATCTCAATATTTAATTTTTAATTGGTATTAGATCTCGCATTTTCGATGGTTTACGATTTTTCTGAGATAAATCACATAGTGATAGATCTTAGATTATTTTATTCCTCGAAAATAATTAGGTTTAATATTTATTATAATTAAATATTGAAATTCATTTTGTTTGCATTTAAAAATTCATAAAAATTCACATTGCATCCAAAAATTCCAAAACAATTATAGTATATTCATTTCATCATAATTTATATTGTGGCCATGTTTCGTATTTTTCGAACATCGTTTGAATGTAATTTTCATTTTAGTACCTAAAATAGGCCAAAACTGCACTTTGCATCCCTTAATACATTGAAAATTCCAAAAAAAGACCGCCTCGAAAATCGTGATCGAACTTTGATAGACATAACTCTAGGTTGTTCCTTTGCCTCCTTGTGATCGACCTTGGGACTTGCCTAAGTAAAACAAACATAAAACCGCATTCATTAAAATTGACGAATATTTTGCGTGGCTATTTTCTTGATCAATTCCGATTGCCACCTACAACGCATGACTAATCATTTTACGCATAAACAAATAAAAACATCATTTTAAAGCCGCAATTTTCGGATTCGTCAGATGGCACCGTTGCCGGGGAGGCAAACAACTTAGAAATTTGTCTTGAAAAAAATTTTCGTTCGGTTTTCCACATTCTGGTAGTCTGACCCCCGAATTTTTCATTGTAAATTCCATTTTTTCCTGCAATTTATTTTCAGCATTTACTTTTCATAATTTTTTGAGTCACTCTCTTACACTATCTCTCTTATTTTTCTTGCGAGGTACTCGGTGTACGTGGAGCGGTTTTTCAAGAACTGACGCAACTTCACCGACTTCTGCAAAAGCCGCAATTAAAATTAAGATCGAGTCGAGTCGTGAGAGATTGTAGAGTCTAGGATTTATTTTTCTGAACTTTAATTTCTGTAATTAATTTTACATTTACAGCGGTGTCCGTTTGGACTCTCGCGATTGTAAAAGACCTCTGACTTTTTCCGTGGTGTGTCGTGGCCTGTTTCACTCTCCGGTGAGGGTGGGGCCCGACTTGAGTGGCGATTAGGTTACACCTGCACATACGGCTCTCAAAGCATTTTTAATTCTTGATTGTGCTCGTAGGATCTTAAGCCACACTGCACTATTAATTGAGACGCACCTAGATCGTTCAATTTAGCCAAAAATTTAACTCATTTCTTCCTCGCTAATAGAACTTTCTACTTAGGTGTGGTTTTTCACCGGCTTGCATTTCATATAGAATAATTTTCAATTTCTGTCTAGCATCCCACATGGAGATTGCGAGGATTCACTGTAAATCTTCTAATTGATCATACATCATAGTTTTTCTCGTGCATCAGCTTTTCCTGATCTCCTCCCTCTTGTTTTATCACATAATTCTAAAGGAAATTGGGACTGGATGGTAGACGTATATTTTTGCTCACTTAATTTCTTCAGTGATCACCCAATTAAAACTGGGACTGCTAAATATAGCCGATTTTTAAGAACCCATAAAATTAAGAATTCTTGTGGGAGAGCAACACCGACATTGTTTGTCTTTATCTTGCAGCGAGAAAAGAGACGCACACTAGGATAGAGCTAAGCCAAGATTTTCATATAGACTACTGATTTTAAAAATGATTAGCTACCTCTCAATTAGCTACTTCTCAGTGAGGAACACGGGTAGCCGGTAAACGGTCCGGACTTCCTTAGCAGAGTGGGTGGTTTAAAGGACACTGCGTAAGGCTCCGTCCTTAAGTAACACGGGTAGCCGTTTTACGGTCCGTACTTACACCTATACTGGCTGAAAATGGATGCAACTAGTCGTACGAACTTGGGACAGTCTTCAAGGAAATTTTGGCACCCAACAGCTCGTTAAACGATTTGCAAGATTTTACTTCTCACCAATTAAAATTCGACAAGATAACTGTCCGAACTCTTACGGCCTTCATTGAGTCAGTTGGTGAAACAAAAATTTGTATTGTGTTTGATCTGTAAACCTTAGTTGATCATCGAATACCGCACACTTGTGCCTAGATCATAATCCATACACCTCTTGATAATCTCTTGGATTCGAGAATGGAAGATTGTGGTAATTTCTGTTGAGACTCAGCGAACCCTTTTTTGACCGCCACAAACTTTCCAGTCTCAAACGTTCTGAGCCACTCTTACTCAGACCACCTTGGATTTAGGGACACTTTCCCCTTGAATCTTCCTCTTATAATCTTTTCCAAAATATTGACTCCAATTTTTCACAATCTGAAGGTGAAAAGAAGTACTCACGAAAGATGCCTCCAAAGAAGAGCAATCAGGAAGATGAACTCAATGAAGATCCAATACAAATGGTTCTCGCAAGACTAGCCGCATCTGAGCAGCAAAAAAATTTGACGAGAGAACAACTAGAACAGTTGAATGCATAGGAAGAACCACCAATGGAAGCCGCATACAATCCCGGGCAATATAGAGTTAGAAATTACAGCAACCTTAGCCAGAGGTTCACCATGAACTGAAGCCACATTTCCTGAGTCAATTACCACAATTTCATGGTAATGCGGATGAAGAACCATATGAATTTTGCGTGATTTAGAGCTAGTATGTTCTAATCAGAGACACCCACAAGTCAGCCAGGATTACATTTGTCTCACTGCACTACCTTTCACCTTGAAAGGTAAGGCAGATTACTGGGTGAAAAATTTGGGAGTGACGGTGTCCACTTATGATAAGTTTAAGAACCTATTCTTGAAGAAATTCTACCCTTTGAGTCGAACAAATCAAATGAGGACTCACATCACTAGTTTCTCTCAGATGCCGAATGAACCACTTTGTGATGCATGGGATAGATTTAAAGATCAGCTGCAGAAATGTCCCTGCCATGACCTGGATAATAACATCCTGGTTCAATCACTCTATTCTGGCCTTAACTACAGGACTCAGGGTTTAGTCAGCTGCCTGTGGAGGCAATTATACATCCCGAGGAGCTGAGACCGTCTGGAAAATACTGGAGGAAATGGCGGAGACTAGCCGTTCACAAATCGCTAGTAGAGCTTACACTGCTTCCCTGAACAACTTTCTAGCCAAAGGAGGGAAGCAAAGTGTCACAGAAATAGCAGAGGACTTGATTCCCAACATGGACATCATCGCAGATAAATTAACAGTTGTGGATAAAATTAGTAAAAGGATGAACGACATCGACAACCGGATCTCCCAGTTTCCAAAGCAAATGGAGGAGATCACTGAGAAGGTATCCAAGATAGGGATACCCACTACGCCTACAGCCCTGGTCTATCATGTGCATCATGTCCAGGAGCAGCCAAGATCAGGACAACAACAACCGTGGGCTCAGGACCAATCATGTACCCAACCTTCCCAGCAGTCACCTCCACCAGCCGAGACAGTCGAAGAAGCCCCACCTCTTACATTCAAGATAAACGGCATCTGTTACACACAGGATAATACCCGACAGGGTAATACGGGGGACCGTCAGCAATATCAACGTCCACCCACCTTCTACAATGCTGCATTTCCCACAGCTCCACAGCTCACTCAGCACTCGAGGCAGCAACAGCCATACAACCGTCAGAACCAACCTCAGCAACATCGTCAGCAATATCAAGCTCCAAATCAAGCATCTCAATCATCCAAACCTCTAGAAGAACCGGTAGAAATCCAGAGACAGATGCTGGAGGAAATTTGCGGTTTTCAAAATGAGTTGTACGATCTACGGGTAGATGTTAATCGTTTATCCCGTTGGAGGGATAAACAGACAGCCCCAGCCACAGCCATTCCCGCCCAAGTTCAAGCTAACCCAAATAGCTTGAATAGATCTCAATCATCTCAACACAATAGCCAGGTATACTATTCGGATTTTTCGACATCTGAACATGAGATCCTTTCGTTTGACAATATCAATGCCATGTCACTCAGGAGCGGAAGGACCGTGGTCGTATCTGACCGGGCAAGGGAATCAGACCATCAAGACTCGGAAGGTCAACTGGAGGATGCTTATGAGGATGAAGAAGAAGGACGCCTGAGGATTTAAGCTAGAGATAAAGGAAAAGCATCTATGGAGACCGCAGAGGACCTTGAATCTCTACTTGCTGCAAAAATACCTTTGTCACCATTTCAGCAACATAATTATTATCAGAAAAAATATGATTGTAATAAGAACTCCAAATCCAATAAAGATGCTCTTATTTATTATTCTGGCTCTCTTTCTCCTATCTCAAATGCTTCCATTCCTTTCCCCCATGCTCTTAAGAAAGGAAAACAAAAGAAAAACATTCTGAATGACCCAGTTATGGAAAAATTCTGCCAGCAGAATATTACAGTCAAAGTACCCTTTGATCAGTATGTGGCTAGTAATATAGCATTTCAGAAATACTTGAAAATTAAATGTACTCCCACCAGGACTCGTACAAAGAAAACAAATCAGTTTGTGGAGACTCATGTCCTGAAAGTGGCCACTACCAAATGCGTCAGAAATCAACATTTACCAAGGAAGAAAAGAGACCTGGGTGTTCATTATGTGGAAAGTCACATTGGCGGCATTGCGTTCGCACGCACACTTCTCGACAATGGTTCTTCCATCAATCTTCTTCCCTTAGCCTTATATTACAGATTGGAGTTAGGTCCTCTTCAGAAATCATTATCTTTACTCCAATTCGCTGACAAATCGACTAAAAGACCTAAGGGAGAAGTAAAAAATGTTATCATTATGGTAGAGGGTATGGAATACAAAGTGGACTTCACTGCCCTTGATATGGAGACCCCGAACCATTGGAAGGAATCACAAATCATTCTGGGAAGACCGTTCTTAAGAACCGCCAAAGCTGTATTCGATTACGGCACCGGAATGATGAAATTTTGCTCCCTAGATGGAGAAGTGGATCTGGAGACGAAACAAACAAAGTGACAAAGACCAGATTCCGAATCCACCACTGAATATGCCGAAACATCCGAGTGTAATCTCGTCAGCACTACTAAACCATGGGACCAACTGCCAGATCTTCATATTGATACCACCACAACAGAAGAAGAAACAATGCACCATATAGTATGTGAGCTATTGCTAGACAAATCCAAACACCCGGATGTTTATAATCTTGATGACATAGAAATCCTTTCGAATTTGTCAATCCCATCTTCTTCGGAAAAATCAAGAAAAATCGATGACGAGTCGGACGCGGCTTTGGCCGAATTACCGCACTACTTTTGCGATCCGACTCATATTCCTTCAGGATTAATGGCTAACATATCACAGAATGATCCACCGCCAACCAACACAGAGCAAGAATTAAAAGACATTCAGCCAGACTTGATTGATGATTTAGATTTACCAGAGCTGAAATCTCTCCCTCCCACACTGAAGTATGCATTTCTCAATGGACCCAAAGATAAATTCCCTGTGATCATCAGCTCATCATTAACCATGGACCAAGAATCTAGACTTCTAGAAGTCCTTGAGCGAAATCGAAAAGCCATCGGTCGGACTGTGTCGGATCTCGTAAGAATCAACCCCGCTCTCTGCTCGCACCAAATTTATGTTGAAGATAACGCAAGGCCTTCCCGTGAATTTCAGAGAAGATTAAACCCCAATCTTCGGGAAGTGGTTAAGAAAGAGATAGAGAAATGGTGCAAAGCAGGTTTTATATACCCCATTTCTGACTCCAAGTGGGTGGCCCCCCTTCATGTCGTCCCGAAGAAGTCGGGAATCCAGATGGTCACCAACGAGGAGGGGGTAGAGATCGCGACCCGAGTACCCACGTCGTGGCGTGTCTGTGTTGATTACAGGCACCTGAATGCTGCGACCAAGAAAGATTACTTCTCGCTACCATTTATTGATCAAATCTTGGAGAGACTTGCAGGCAAGCATTCTTCTGTTTTCTTGATGGCTACTCTGGCTACAATCAAGTAGATATCGCTCCCGAGAATCATGAAAAAACCACATTTACATGTCCCTTCGGTACCTATGCATTCAAGCGCATGCCATTCGGGCTTTGAAATGCCCCAAGCACATTTCAACGGTGCATGATTGCTGTATTTGCCGAAATGGTGGGTGATTTCCTGGAAGTCTTAATGGACGACTTCTCGGTTTATGGTGATACATTTGATACATGTTTAGCACACTTGGATCGAGTCCTCAAGAGATGCAGTGAGGTTAATTTGGTACTCTTCTGGGAGAAGAGTTACTTTATGGTGACTGAGGGTATCGTGTTGGAGCATGTCATCTCCAAAAAGGGAATGGAGGTCGACCCTGCCAAGGTGGATGTGATCAAGAAACTTGAGCTACCAATTAACGTCAAGTCAGTGCGGTCTTTTCTAGGGCATGTTGGATTTTATTGAAGGTTTATCCCTGATTTTTGAAAGATCGCCCGCCCACTGACTGAGATCTTAGGAAAAGACATCGAGTTTATTGTAAATAACAAATGTCTTGAGGCCTTCGAGCTCCTCAAAAAGAAAATATGTGAATCGCCAATATTACAAGCTCCCGACTGGTCTCTTCCCTTTGAGATCATGACTGATGCATCGGATTTCGCTGTCGGAGCCGTGCTTGGACAAAGACAGGATGGAGTCCCTTACGTGATTCACTATGCAAGCAAAGTATTGGATCCTGCACAGAAAAATTATACAGTGACTGAAAAGGAAATGGTCGCAGTTGTTTGGGCCCTTGAAAAATTCAGATCGTATATATTAGGCTCCAAGGTGACAATTCTCACTGATCATACGACAATTAGATACCTCATGGATAAGAAAGATGCCAAGGCACGACTTTTGAGGTGGATCTTGTTAATCCAGAAATTTAATTTGGAGATCAAGGATAAACCTGGAATAAAGAATGTTGTTGCTGATTACCTTTCCCGAATTGAGCAAAACGATTATCCTAACACTGGACCTATTAAGGAGACTTTTCCAGACAAATATGTTTGCGTTATTAATTCAACCCCATGGTATTCCAACATCGTGAACTATCTTTTCTCCAAAAAGGTTCCCTTTGGTTGGACCAAGAGAATGATTGATCGACTGAAGTCAGATTCGAGAAAATACCATTGGAACGATCCTTTCCTTTTCTATGAAGGAGCGGATTGTGTCTGGCAAAGATGTATTCCTCAGGAGGAATACTAGAGTGTCCACACACATTGTCATACTCTCGAGGCTGGAGGATACCATTCGAGAAAGAGAACCGCGCACAAGGTACTCCAATGTGGATTTTACTGGCAGACCTTATTTCGTGATGCTAATGAATTTGTACGGTCTTGCCCAATTTGCCAAAGGATGGGAGGGACTGTTGGTTATAGAGATGAAATGCCCATGCAACCAATGATTTTCTGTGATGTTTTCGATGCATGGGGGATTGATTTTATGGGTCCCTTTCCCAATAGCAATGGATTTGAGTACATCTTGTTAGCGGTTGATTATTTGTCTAGATGGGTAGAGGCTATTCCAACCCGAACCGCAGATAGCGAAACCGTCTGTAAGTTTATCAAGGATAATATCATTGCAAGGTTCAGAATACCAAAAGTTTTGATTTCTGATGGAGGTAGACACTTCGTAAATAAGGAAATGAGATCTTTGTCTAAAGAGTATAAATTTGAGTATAGAATAGCCAACCCATATCATCCACAATCTAATGGCATGGAAGAGGTTTCTAATAGAGAGGTGAAGGGTATTCCTCAAAAGTTGGTTCGTCCAGGTAGGAAGGATTGGTCAAAACTATTGGACCCGGTTCTGTGGGCCTATAGGACAACCTATAAGACTCCACTCGGTACTTCACCTTTTAGGATGATCTATGGCAAGCCATGCCACCTACCTGCAGAATTGATTCATAAATCTGAATGGGCAATCAAAAAGTTGAATTGGAGTTGTCACCTTGGGAAATTATGTCGAGACTTGAATTTAAATGAGCTAATTGAAATTCGAAACCGAGCATATGACAACAGTGTGATCTATAAGGACAAGGTCAAGAGATGGCATGATAGACACATTCGAGATAAAACATTTGTCCCTGGGCGGAAAGTGTGATTGTTTAATGCTCGGTTAAAGATTTTTCATGGGAAACTGAAATCAAAATGGATGGGTCCCTATGTTGTCATCGATGTTCATACCAATGGAAGTGTGGATATTGCCAAATTCAAAGATAATGCACAACCTTTCTCAGTGAATGGACAATTGCTGAAGCCATATATTGAATCACCCAAAGAGCAGACCGTTCAAATTGAGGCCATCTACTTTACATAGAGCAAAGACAATGAAGATTTATCATATCAATCCCACCCTCCCTCCCAACCACATCGATCTCCTTGTATGGCTTCTTCCTCTACTTAGGCCAAGGCCTAAGTATAGGGGGGGGGGAACCGATGCCATCTGTATATACCATTTTCCCGCATCACACTACTTCTCCCGATCGCTCCATTTTCACCTTTCTCATATACTTAGGCTGACCAGAGCCTAAGTATAGGGGGAACCGACACCCACTTGTATATACTCTCCTCATTTACATATCATGACAGCCTCTTTTTGTGCTCTTCTTCTATACTTAGACTATTTACAATCTAAGTATAAGGGGGTGGCCCATTGTATATCAAAATTTTACTCTCTTACGCTTAGCCCGAGCTATGTCTTCTTTACGCTTCTTATGCTCAAAGGACACATCACTCGCTAAGTATAGGGGGGTCTGTATATATACTGTGTATATATTTTATCCATACCTCGTACTTTCGCAGAAGTCTATATGTATTTACGGGGTGGGTAATTAGTCGAAAAAACAAAAGAAAAAGAAAGAGTTTTGCTACTAACACTGACTGTGCCCAAAATTTTTGAAAAAATGGCTTCTTATTCATTTTTTGCAAAAAAATCCTTTATATAAATAAATAAATATGTGTCTGCATTCCACACACCTGCACTTCATCCAACATCGCATTCATTTGCATATGTGAAAAGTCATCGGGTTCTGAACCGAGTTATGAGCCAAAATCGAGAGTGGTCTGGACTTGACCTTAATCCACCTAATTTTCAAAGGAACTTCACTGAGAAAGAGGATTTTAGAAGATTCAGGTCTTTGACTTAATTCTTTGAGTTCCACATGACAATGTATGGAGTTTGACTCTTAGTGTCTAACCTGGTCTCTTCATTCTGGGTACAACTCTGGAATAAGGAATTAATTTGTACTCTCGCACTATGCACTTAGCTCAACTCAAACGACATGTTGGAAGACTATGTGAGTTTCTTTTCTGGTAGCGTGGAAATCTAAAGACCAGAGTACGGGTTCAATTAAAGCTTTGGAAAAGGGATGGACGGCTGGGCACAATTTTCTCTAAGACCCCAAAAAATGTACGGAAACAAAAGATTCTATATCCGTAGGGGCAAAACAAGATCCAAGCAGAACCACCAAATATTCCAAATACAAAGAAGCATTCTACCAAATAAATATCTGACCAAAAAGGTCCAAACTTCAAGAAACCTGCAGATCTTGGTGGAGACTCGGCTACACTGGACATATTCACAAGGAGAGGTGACTACACTGGCCATCCTCTAGTTCTTCTCTCATTCTTCTAACTTCTCCCCCCAATTCGATTGTGAACACAACACAACAAACCTTAGAAGGAAATACCTGACTCCCCGAGGATGAGTTACTGGAGAGGAGGTTTGTGCAGTAGTCCAACATCCTGGGTGGGAAGAGCTAAAACCTTTCACACACATGAGTCAGTTGTTCAATGTTCATAGGGTATGCTTTGGGAAGAGGATTGATCTAAGATGACTTCTGAGCTGAAATTGTAACAATGATTTGTAGAACTTGAGGGCTGTTGATTTTGAAATTCTAAGTCTCACAGAAGTTCCGACACACTAATAATCCAAAGGTCGAGTCTAGAGTCATTTTCACCTTCAGCTCATGTCTTGGTATGGAACCCAATCTCATTTCACTTCATGGCATTTGTTTTTGATGCTCAGGGACGAGCATGCTTTAAGTATAGGGGGATGATGAATCTCGAATTCATCACTCTAAATATCATTTATTAAGCTCAAATCCCTCAAAATCAACAACATTTCTGCCTCTATTCTGCATAATTAGCATTCATACATGTTTTCATAATAATTGCATTTTAGCACAAATTTCTGCACAAAATAAGAAGCCAAAAATCCCAACCAAAATTGACCCGTAAATAACCTAACTTCCCCAATTTTTAAATCACTCATGCCGACCCCGAATGACCCAAAACCACCTCCACTGTGTACATATAACTAACAAGAATAAAGGAAAAATACAAAAAAAAATAACTAACCCAAATAAGTGGACCAAAAACCCAAACCCTAGTTTCAGGATTCTCGGACTAAAAACTTCATATCTTCCTCATCTAGTGTCCGATTTAATCCTACTCACTTTTGAATTAATGTACATTCAATTACCTTCAAAACAAGACCAAGTTCAAGTGAATCGGAGCTCATATGTGAAAGTTGGATGTTAGGCCTCTTTTGTATACCGTATATTTTAGCGGTTTTTGACCTAATATTTTATGTACATATTTTATTGATTAATAAAAATCCAAAAAATTAGACTAACGTGTAATTATTTATCTCTGATTTATCATTTTTTTCCCGGATTTTTATCTAATCTAAAAATAACATAAAAATTACAAAACCCCAAAATCAGGGTGTTCTATGTACATGGGATACCACAAAAATACCACTTTATGCAAATGATCGATTTTGATTTTGATGTCTTCATAAAAGTTGTAGATCTCGTTGAGACGAGCAATTTTCGTGAAGAAACTTTTTTTTATCCAAGGTCATTTACTTTTTTATCGATTTTACAAAGATTTTATTTTTAGAATTTTCTAGTGTTGACACGTGGCAGCACCTGGTGCCGCCACGTGCAAGCTCCATGTGCTCCGCACGTGCCCACCCTTTGCACCTCCCGCGGCCACGTGGCTCGTTAGCGGTCATCCGATCTCAGCCGATCGGACGGTTGCTGCTCATCTTCTCCACGCGCCTCCCCCCTTTCCCAAATCTGGCACCGCCGCCGCATATCTCTCCTCCGAGATCTCCGCCTCCCGATTCTCCCATCGTCGGACCCCTCCAATCTCATCAAACCCTCATCAACTCCCCGTGATTTCGCTGCAACCACGCCACTCGATCCATCATTGATTCGATCCCAAATCAAATCCCTTTCCATCGCCAGCCGACCACCCTCTCTCCTATTTAAGACCACGACCGCCCCTCCTCGCAAATCATCCGTCATTCATCTCCCTCAAGCCGTGACAGCCAAGGTCGGCGTGATCCGGGGAACACCCTCCTCGTTGCAGCGCCGCCTCCGAGCCGTTGCTCCGCTCTGGCATTCGCGCCGTCGAGCCCTACCTATCACCTCCAGGTACTCTCTCTCTCTTTGCCGCTGCATTGTGCATCTCCGCCACTCTGACCGTCTTCTCCAACTACGCCTTCGACTCAGGCCATGCACGCTGTTTGAGCCAAGATCCATCTTCATCGCCTACAACATTCGCCTCCGACAACTCCAGCGCATCTCCATCGACAACGCCATCACCGTGCTTCTAGGCACCATCTGGTGCTTCATCATCCACAGGCACGTCCAACGCTACCTTCGACACCAGCATCTTCGTCGACAACGCCATCCTTGCACCGTCGTCCTTCGTCTCCAACGCCGCCAACCATCATACTCCTCTGCAGATCGCCTCTCACTGGCGACCACATCGTCAACCACCTCCCCCCGCCGCTCTGCAATCCACCGAACACCGGGAAGGGCCCGAGACCCCCCACGTGCGAGGCATGTGCGTGTGGGGGGACGTCAGCCTCCATCAACCCCCATGGGTCACGTGTGCGGCACGTGACCCGTTGGGGAATTTACAAAGGGCCCCTCAGAACTCTTTCATATTCACGCTCAGTCCCCACCGACCAAGGTCACGTGCTTCGTGCGTGACCTATTGGTCATTTTGACGAAACCCCCTAGATTTGGTATTTATATTTCAGTCCTTTCTTTGCATTTTTATTTTTACATATTGCATTTATAACCCTGTGTTCCCCCTCTGTTTTGAATCTTCTTTACATCATTTTATTAATTCAAAAATAGCAATTTGTTTGTCAATTAATTCTCTACACTTTGACATATTGTGGGCATTTTTGTGATAGATGATTAATTAATAAATAATTATCTTGTGGAAATTTACATATTTTGCCCAGTCTGTGCTTTAAAATTCATATTTGATTAACTGTTGCTCTAAAAATTCTCGAAAAATCACATATTGTAGAATTAACTGTGCTTGACATTGTGCCCAAAAAGAAATGCATTTGCATTCATAATTTGCCCTGTAAAAATCATTTTGCATATCTCAATGTTTAATTTTTAATAGGTATTAGATCTTGCATTTTCGATGGTTTAAGATTTTTCTGAGATAAATCACATAGTGATAGATCTTAGATAATTTTATTCCTTGAAAATAATTAGGTTTAATATTTATTATAATTAAATAATAAAATTCATTTTGTTTGCATTTAAAAATTCATAAAAAAATTCATATTGCATCCAAAAATTCCAAAAAAATATAGTACATTCATTTCATCATAATTTATATTGTGGCCAAGTTTTGTATTTTTCGAACATCGTTTGAACGTAATTTTCATTTTTGTCCCTAAAATAGTCCAAAACTGCATTTGCATCCCTTAATACATTGAAAATTCCAAAAAAAGACCACCTCGAAAACCCTAAACGAACTTGGATAGACATAACTCTAGGTTGTTCCTTTGCCTCCTTGTGATCGACCTTGGGACTTGCCCAAGTAAAACAAATATAAAACCGCATTCATTAAAATTGACGAATATTTTGTCTGGTTATTTTCTTGATCGATTCCGATTGCCGCCTACAATGCACGACTAATCATTTTACGCACGAACAAATAAAAACATCTTTTTAAAGCCGCAATTTTCGGATTCGTCACATAGTCCTTTTATAAAGATTTTATCATTCCATTCACAAAGTGGCTACCACCATCATATATCAGAACTTTAGGAACCCAAACAGTGAAATGATACGATCCTTTATGAATTTGCAAATAATCCTACTGTTTGTGGCTCAGGTTGGAATAGCCTCCACACATCTCAGTAAGTAATCTACCGCTAAAACGATGTACTCAAAACCTTGGCTATTAAGGAAGGGACCCATGAAATATATGCCCCAAGAATCAAAAACATCAAAAAAATTACAGGCCGCAAGGGCATCTCATCTCTAGAACCAACAACCCTTCCCATCCTCTGGCAAACAGGACATGACTGTACAAAAGCTGTGGCATCTCTAAGCAAGGTCAGTCAAAAGAAACCACAATGTAACACCTTGTGAGCAATTCTCTTTCATGAATGGTCTCCTACAACCTCAAGTGAATGACAATATGTGAGGACACTTTGGTATTCCTCCTAAGGAATCCACCTTCTCCAAATACAATCCGATCCTTCAAAGAAAAGGAACGGATCCTCCCAATGGTATTTCCTTGAATCTGACTTGAGTCGGTCTATACTGCTCCTAGTCCAACCATGAGGAACTTGCTTGGAGACAAGGAAGTTCACCATGTTGGAATACCATGGAAGTTAATCTACAATACAAATAGATTCAACTGGAATGGTCTCTCTAATGGTCTTAGTATCAGGGGAATACTTTAATTCAATCCTCGAAGAATGATTAGCCACTATATTTTTTGACTCCGGGTTTATCTTTAATATCCAAATCAAACTCCTTGAGTAACAATATCCACCTAAGAAGATGCACCTTCATGTCCTTCTTTTCCATGAGATACCTAATGGAATTTAAGTCGAGAATCACATACCTAAACTTCTCTAATGCCCAAACTACGACAAGAATCTCTTTCTCATTCATTGTATAATTCCTTTGTATGGATCCAAAACTTTGCTTGCATAGTGAATAGAAATGGAATCCAATCTTGTATTTTCCTCAATACGGATCCTATAGTGAAATCTGAAACATCCGTCATGATCTCGAAGGGAAGAGATCAATCAGGAGCCTGCGAGATAGGCGAGTCACAAATATTTTTCTTAAGGAGCTCAAAGACCCTAAGACATGTGTGATCTACAAAGAACTCGATGTCATTTCCTAAGAGCTCAGTTAAGGGTCGGGAAATCTTAGAAAAATCCTGAATAAATTATTTGTAAAATCCAATATGCCCCAGAAATGACCTAACTGACTTCATGTTGGTTGGTGGGTCAAGTTTCTTACCATCATCCCTTTTTGAAGATGACATACCCCAACATTATACCCTCCTTAACCATAAAATAACATTTTTTCCAAGAGAGTACCAATTTCACTTCTTTATACCTCTGAAGGACTCGATCCAAATGTGTTAAACAAGAGCCAGATGAATCACGATGGATCGAGAAGTCATCCACGAATACCTCTAGGAAATCCCCAACCATCTCGACAAACACGGCAATCATGTGCCACTGAAAAGTAACTAGGCCGTTACATAGCCCAAAAGAAATGCGCCTGAATGTGTATGTACTGAAAGGACATGCAAAAGTGGTATTTTCCTAGTCCTCAGTGGCGATGGCTACTTGATGGAACCTGGAGTAACCGTCAAAAAAATAGAAGAACGCTTTCCCCACTAACCTCTCCAAGATCTGATCAATAAAAAGTAAGGGAAAGTGATCTTTCTTGGGCATAGTATTCAGGCACCTGTAGTCGACACGGACGGTCCACGATGTGGGTACTCGTGTCACAATCTTAACTCCCTCCTCATTGGTGACCATCTGAATTCTCGACTTCTTCGGGACAATATGTAAAGGTGACACCCATTTGGAGCCAGAGATTGGGTAAATAACACCATCTCCACACCATATTTCTATCTCTTTATTATCTACTTCCCATAGATTTGGATTAAGTCTCCTATGGAACTCGTGGGAAGGCCTAGCATTATCCTCAACAAAAATGTGGTGTGAACAAAGTGCGGGGTTTATACCTACGACATCTAATACCGTCCATCCTATGGCCTTAGGGTTCTTCTCTAATACCTATGACAACCTAATCTCCTGATTTACAGTCAACCTAGAACAAATGATGACAAGAAACTTATTCTTTGGTCTCGTAAGGAAGGAATGCTTGAGTGTAGGAGGTAGTGGCTTCAACTCTAGTAAGGATGAATCATCAGGTACATCAGGTTGAACTACCACTGAATCTGAATCTATGTTGTGTAGTGGATATGAATTGTTTGTAATGTTGTCCACCAACTAAACTAAAGAATAGTGAGTAGGATCACAAAAGTGGCACAGTAATTCGATCAAAGTCATGCCCGACTCGACGTTTAATTCCCACGATTGTTTCAAAGGAGAAGGGACTGACAAGTCCAAAGGGACCTCTAAGTTATCAAGAGAATAGGGAGATGCATAACTCAAGAACTCTGGCAACGTATCAGCAACTGATATGTGTACACTATCCTCCCCAGATGAGAGGGTCACACTCTGTACTGTCGGGTTTTGTGCTCAAATCCCAACTGTGCTAACCACATCATAGTCTTCCTCTGAGAAGGAAGAGAATTTTGTGCTAGACTCTGAATCAGATCATTGTAATTTTTCCTGCTTCATATGTAGTTCCACTTCTCCTCCTGGAGAACGAAACTTCATCATCCTTGTCTGATAATGAAATGAAGCTCCAACAGTCCTGAGGAAGGGTCGCCCAAGGATAATCTGTAAATCTCTCCAATGATTGGGGATATCCATGTCAAGGACAGTGAAGTCCGCCCTGTAGTCTTTTCCCTCAATCGAGATAATGACATTCTTGACCTCACCCTCAGCCTTTTTTATTGATTCATTCATGAAATAAAGTAATGATTTAGATTGCATAAAAGTCCCAACTTCAGTTTCTCATATAAGGCAAAGGGGAACAAGTTGATCGAAGAACCACTATCTAGGAGAGTGCGTGCAAACGCTATGTCATTGATATGACTCACCACAAAATGTGCACCTAGGTCTCTCTTTTTCTGTGGTAACTTTTGGTTCTTGAGAAAAAAAGGTAGTGGAAGTTGATAGAACATTGGTCTTGACGTAGTTGTTTGGTTTCATCATGCTAACTTTGCTAGGTATGCATCTCACCTTCAAGTACTTCTGGAATGCAGCATAACCTGACACATACTCATCAAATGGCACCTTAACCATGATGTTATCTCTACAAAATCGTGCCATTTCAGGATCATCTTTTTTAATCTTATTAATGATGCACTTTCTTGTCATAAGAGCATGGGGAAAATGGATAGGCAAAGAAGTATGTAAAGACTCAGAATCATAAAGAGAAACATGTACTTTATTATCCATAGGATCCGAATTCTTCATATATAAATCTTTTACAACTGAAAAAGCAACTGAATCATCTATTACATGATGGGGAATGCCTATTGAATGTGCATTCTCCTCATCCGAAGGTACAAGGTCCTTCGTAGATGCTGAGTCTGATGTGTGCTACTCCACTCTTGTACTCTTCCTCGATCTCCTCTAGGAAGTCTCTATTCCTGGTGATCTATCTGAAGATTCCTGACATCATCATCCTCTAAAGTCTCATCAAGCTGAGCCTTAGATTCAGTCGTCTCCATGTCCCTATCCCAATTAGGTACGACCATAGTTCATCCGCTCCTGAGAGACATATGATTAACACAATCAAATAGAAATATCTGGTGCCCAAATTAGTGAGAATCTGAGTAGTATACCTGATCTAACTACTGTTGATACTGAGGTCCTTTCAGGATATGGGAATTAGCATGAACCTGGGTAGGAATGGATGTTGTATGGGTCGTGCACTCATCATGTAAATGGGATAGACGGTTGAGGTCAACCCTTAAATCCTGCACTTCCTTCTTGTAGAACGCAACTCCTCCAAAATCCGTCGGTGGAAATCTATGGGACCTGAAGGTGAATGTTGCGGATGTGAATAAGAAGAAGAAAGTAAAGAAAAATGTAAAGTATGGCCCTAATGGTCATATGAATGTTGTTGTTGCTTGGTATGTTGTTGAACATGCGGGCCCTACTAGCATGAATGGTATGTTTGCTGACGCCCATACTGTTGTGGTTGTCTTTCTACCTAGTAAGAAATGACTCCAGAGCTTTGTGGTGGTGGAAGAGGTGTAGGAGTAAATGATGTGTTGTAAAAGGTATGGGACGCTGGTAGGAGAAACGATCCCCAGAATTCCCCTGTCCGGCAGGATCATGTGTGTATCACACACCATTTACCTCCCATCCTGGGAAGGCTCCTCAGTAACTGTCTCCACAGAAGGTGGCTGGTGTTGGCAAGAATGGGCTAAAGGCAGATCCTCTACCAATAGCTGAGGTGACCCTCACATCTCTTGCTCCTAAGTATGGCAAACACAGTAAACTGGAACAACAAGTGCAGTCACGGTAGGTACCCTCATCTTGGATGCCTTCTCAGAAATCTATGCCATCTGCTTAGGCGATTTTGATAAGTTGTTGTCCAACTCATTCATCCACCTATCAATCCTCTCAACCATTGTGAGTTTATCTGCTATGATGCCCATGTCGAAAGGATCCATTGTAGCCTTCACTCCCCCGCTAGGTAGGAATGGAATGGGGGTTTCTAGCTGAGCTCTACTCGTGGTCTGTGCTATACTCATCTCGGCCATGCGATCAAACACCTTCCAGATGGTGTCCGCTCCTTTGTGAAGTGTAGCTGCCTCCACAAACTACACTAACCAATTCCTGCTTCTCATGATGTAAACCGTAATATACAGACTGAACCAGGATGGTAGGTTCTAAGCCGTGACAAGGATACTTATATAAGAGTCCTTGAATCTCTCCCATGTATCACAAAAGGCTTCTTTTGGAAGTTGGGAGAAACTTGTGATGCGTGAGCATATCAAGTTAGTTCTACTCAAAGGGTAGAACTTCTTCAAGAAGAGGTCCTTGAACTGCACAAAGGTAGTTACAACTACCCTCAGGTTCTTCATCTAGTAATATGCTGCTTTGAGCCTAATGTAGTCTTTGCTAAACCTAGGATGCCTAAGGTTAGTACATACCAACTCAAAGTCCCTAAGGAACGCATAAGTCTCCTCGTGTGCATTCCCATGGAAATGTGGCAGCAAGCTAAAGAACGGTGGTTTCAACTCATTTAACTTCAGGTTCAACTAAACTCGACCAATTAGCCATCTGATACTGCCCAGGGTTGTATATCGCATCCCTTGGTGCATCTCTACCCAACTGTAACTGGACTAGTTCTGCTTGCATAAGTGCTTGATTCTGCTCTGATTTTGCTAACCTAGCCAATACTGCATGCAATGGGTCCTCACGTTCTTCCTCCTCTCCATTATGTTTCTTAGGAGGCATCTCTTCTGTAACTACATCACCTTCATCAAAAAAAATGATTGGGGTGAGATATAGATGAAGATAAATAAATCGAATCGATCTCACGAAGTCAATGATCTTCCTCGGTGAGTAGAGAAGAAAATGGGTTGGCGGAGATGTAACCACCCCCAAGGAGGGAATCATGATACACCAGTGCGTAAAGTTATTTACAAGCCGGGATGGTCCATTTAAAGAAAAGGAAGTAGTGGATTGGACCAATGAAGGCATGATAAGGCAGTTCAACGACAAGATCACAAAATTTGAGCAAATATCCGACCAATTATCCATCTTTAAATTCAAGAGATAGGAATTGGAGAACAATCGATACAAAAAGATCTAGTTCTACTGAGCATGTGAATGTGCGGAGTTACTCACACAAAATAATCAATGCAAACCCCTTTGAATTACTTCACCAAATAAACACTGAAGGCCGAGGATGATGGCATTATTATCTTGTCAATTTTAGTTTGTGAGAAGTGCAAACTTTGAAAGAGTTGACTATCAAGTGCATATATTTCTCTACAGACTGGCCTGATTCTTATAACTAGTTGCACCCAATTTCATCAAGTATGGGAGTAAGTACGGATCGTAAAAATACGACTACCTATTACTTGAGGTCGGAGCCTTACGCAGTGTTCTCTAAACCACCCACTATACGAAGGAAATCCGGACTGTTTACCAGCTACCCGCATTCCCTCACTGAGAAGTAGTTGCTCGTTTATGTAGAACTAGTAGCCTATATGAAAATACTGGCTTGTCTCTATCATAATGTTTGTCTCCCTCATTTGCAAGTAAATTCAAACAATGAGGGCCTTATGCACCCGTAAAACAAAGTTGTTTTTATTCCAAGTTAATCTGGTCAACTTGCATTAATTTAGTCCCTATTTTAAGAGTTTTGGTTATCGCTTGAATTAAGTGACCACAAACATCGCTAACATACAATCCCTTTTTTATTTTTTCCTTTTTCCTTAAGTTTATAAAACTAAGGGACAAAATGAAAAAACGGAATGCAATCGGAAATCAATGATGCATGTAGTCGTTAGAAATACTTACAGCCTCCTAGCAATCTCCATGTGGATGCATAGATTGAATATATAAATCTAACTATATGATGCAAGTCGAAAAGTCGTACCTAAATAGTAGTCCTATTAGCGATGAAGAAATCAATTAATTTGACTAAATAGAACGTATGCTATGTGCGTCTATGAATCTCCTAAGATTTTTGCAATTGTGAATCTTATGAGATTTTGGTTTATGTCCTAATTTATGAAATAGGTCAAACAAAACGACATACGATATGACTAATTTGTCAAAGTGCTTGAATTTAAAATGTCACTCAAGTCGAGAACCACTCTCGACACCACCACCACATAAAAAATAATAAAGTCCACAGGCCTTCATTACACACACGAAATCTCAAACAAGAACTGCTCTAAATAGGAAATTACGTTAAAAATAGTTACAACATGACAAAATGGACTCAACTAATCTAAAGAATATATCTACTACATAAATTGCTTTGTAGGATCTCCAGCAAGCAACTCCAAGCTCCTCGCCTTTGTAGTCCTCCAAAAGTCGTCGGCCCCACAGGCCTTCCATAAGATAAAAGATTATTAGAGAAGTCTAGAGAGATTAAAAGTAATTAATTAATTAAAAATCACAAAATAATATAATACAAAATTATACAATAAGCTAAAAAATAATGAACCTAAAAATCATTAAATAGATATTTGGTCCTAAAAATGATAACAAAATGTGATGCTTCCCCGGCAACGATGCCTTCTGATGAATAGCTAAATACATATAATGAATAGTATCTGTTGTAGCATAAGCACTTAATGTATCATGAAGAACTGAATGAATGATCTCCGCGAGGAGAATTTGTCTTGAATTTATAAACCGAGAAGTTTCAGGTCGAATACGAGGACGCGAATAATTAAGTGACAAAATTTATATGTCTAATATTTTAAGTAGGAATCTGTAGGGTAATTAGGTTGAGCATATGTACAATTCACAAAAGTGATGATTTTCACACTTTTATTATGCACTTAAATTATATGAAAACAAAAATGCTCAAACAATAAGATAAAGTCACTCACAATATGGTTAAAAATACAATGAACAACCAGGGTTAATTATAAGAATTCCCTGAACTGATCCAGTGTCAACTAAGGCATGAAAAATCCAATGATAGATTTAAACATTATTAGTCTCTAAAACGATTTTAACACAATCTTAAATTTCAATTTCGCTTTGATGCTCAAATAATTTTAGCAAGCGATTAAACCATTTATCTACTTAATGATAATGATCAAAATCAACAAATAAACAACAAAAAAGAAGCAAGGCAATTATTAGGATGAATTGCTCACAAAGATGCCATTTTCAACTTCATTTAAGGATCTAATTAATCACTTAGAAAATGAAATAACTTATGCAAGATTTTGAAATCAAAGTTAGCAACAAAGCATGACAATATATAGAGCAACCAATTAGGTTTCAAACGAGACCAAAATCACTTCATTTGGATAGGATATGTTCAAGTTATCAGCATTTAAATCCAACAGCATAACTATAATAAAAACATGAGAAAACAAAGCACAAGGTTTACGAACAGGTCCCTAGAGGGATCGAAATGTAATTAATTCAAATTGTCATTGAATTTTAATAAACTCCCCCTATGCTGGGGTATTCTTTCAAATAAGGAGACTGGCAGGGACACTACTGCAAATTTCCCAAAATCGCATGCAAGGAGGTGCGTGACTCCAGGTTCGAATCAAAGGTGTGGCTCGGGCCATGTGGCAGCTCATTGTGCTTCAGTTCTGGCTTGGGCTCGTACAAGGCCACATGTAGGCCATTGGATCGCGCCCACATAGAACCAATCCAACGATATCTGGACTTCTATAGATATTTGGGGAAGGGTTCCAGTTGGCTCGCAAAGGAGGTGCTATGTCGTCGGAGGAGAGTGAATGTATGATAGTCGGTGGAGAAGAAGAAGTACTAGGGATTAAGCTCCAGATCGGAGCTTCTTTAACATCTCCGACCATTGAAGGGTTCTTGAACCTGCATGGTTAGATGATAATAGTCAGGAAAAATTAAAGTGTTTGCGTGCGATGATGAATGAAATGAAGGGTATATCGAACGGAGAAGATGAGACCCTTATGGGTTCTCCTCCAACGACGAAGGATAAGGTGGATCGAGTTGTGAGAATGCGATGGAACAATAAGATGAAGAACATGGCCTTCCACATGGATCACTAATCTACGATGAAGATCGAGAACACCTCAGATGAGGGGATGGATCTTGGTGAGGCTGAAACTAAATTGGAGAAACATGAAGAAAAATTAAGTTTACAACATGTGCTTGAAGAAGGTTGGGCGAATGGGTTGGAATTGAAGCTCTCTTTCGAGGTTGTCACTCCAGCAGGTCAGTTGGACAAGTGGCTCGAACAGCCACCTAATGGTGTTGTAGCTTGATCATTCTGGCAAGGATGGCACCAAGATTGTGGGTCATCGTTGTGCCACCGATTAACTCTATTTCTGTCACAAAGAGAGCAAGAGACACTGGGACAAAGTCTTTCCAAGGGTGAACATCCTCGCTTGAGGCGACTATGGGGTATTTGAAGAGGAGAAGAGGTCGAGGTTATCGATGATTTCAAAGAAATTCCAACCACCAATACATTATGGAGGAGTTAGAGAACGGAGATGGTGGTTGGTTGGCATGGATGGTTGTTGCGCAGTGAAGAACTTGGTCGTGGTTTCGAGGGAATAGGCTAGAGGTGGTGGTTGGCATTATTGGGAGAATAGAAGAGGTTTGAGCAGTTTGTAGGGAGAAGGAGGGATGGCTGGAGGTTGGGGATGAAGGATCAACCATCTGATCAAGATAAGATGGTCATCCTCAAAGCGGAGTCCAGGCACCGTTGGATCATATGATCCAACGTCTCCCATGAAGGTGTGGTTGGGCGATTAGATTTTCATTTGATTTAGGAAGATCGGGCGATAGACAATGAGGCAGGTGGCAAGACCATAGCTTGCCACGTGGCACGATCTGCGAATGCCATGTGCCGCAATCATATTCAAAAATTTAAAGAAAAACCAAAAGAATTAGTTAGATAAAGATTTAGAAAAAGTGGTAAACTGAGATATACAACTTTCATGTTGAAGTCAACGATATCAGAGGCCATCTATACATAGATAAAAATCAAATATAAATTAAAATCATATAAAAATTTCTTTTAATTTCCTTTTATTTATTTTTTGTATTTTTATAATATTTATTTATATACAATTTTATACTGCTTTTTATTTGATTTTTAATGAGAAATAAATACATAAAATAATACATCATAATAGGGTTTTATTAATATATATAAACAGTGTCTATTATATGAAACACATAAAATAGTAATTAGTGTTAATTAGTCAATGAATCTTGTTGATTAACTTATGCAAGAGAAATAGTATTAGTGATTAATGATGATAAATACATGATTTATCTGTTAGGTGGGTGGGGGTGTGGTCGCAACAATTAAAGTGGGATGGATCTGGAGGAAGATGGCGAGAAAGGAGGAAATGGGTGGAGGTTTTTGGTGTAACAACATCATTTATAAATACGATATGTTTTTAAGGAAAAATTTTAACAATTAATATTTTTCGTCGAAGCTAAGGCAGAAAATGGACGGAAGTTAACACAGGGTTATGTCATATAAGGTTAACCATTACTCGGGTTCTAAAAGTAATTATGGATCATAGAGGGTCATGTACATAAATATGAAACTAATCAATGTTATACCTTTTGATTTTTATATAGTTTATGGAAAATTTTAGATATTTATAAAATTTTAGGCATTAAGAATAACGAGAACACAAAATTTTGGAAGGCTTCTTTTTACATAGCTAATAGATGCTAAATATAAGTAATTTTTTTAAATAATTTTCAGTAATAACTATGAATTCCTAAAAATTCTTTATATTATTTCTCTCTTTATTGATTTTAAATTTTTAAAAATAGCGACCTATAATATTTTTCAAACAAATATACTTGTACTATATAGTGTAAAATATTTACGTTCGTTTTGTTTTTTTTTGTGATTTTAAAACATTTGGGATTTTTATATCTTTGTTTCTTCCAAAGGAACCAAGGTGTATGTTTTACTTTGAATATTTTTTGGCGATAAAAATATATGTGAGATAGTTATCTTATTTTTTTGGCTTTTAGGGTATTGGACTTCTAGGGATCAATGATTATAATCTAGTAAGTTTGGAAACAAAAACAAAAATAAAAATGCACGTAAGTATTCTTACAAAAATGTTTATATATACTTGGTTATTTAAAAACTACAGGCTAATTGTTGAGGTGGAATACTTCTTAGAATGAGCTTACCTACGATTGACCACTCAATCAAGTTTGTTGATTGCACTCGAGTCTGATTAGTATGCTAATGTGGACGCTTACTGACTTTCTTGTTGACTAAGGTCGACTTTATTTCCAAACTCTAGTAATAAAGAGTATCACCGACGATGTTTCAATCTAAGTTCGACATGTGAGATGATGATCAACACAAACATAGGTATAGGAATTCTCCTCACAATATTCTTCCCTATTGCGGGAGATGCATTAATACACAATGGTAAGTGAATATGTAATAATATTCCTACTTAAATTAGTGGGTTGAATCTAAATCTTAGGAAAATATCATGTCGTATTAAATTAATAAATGTAACAAGATCATTGAGTTATGTGATTCCTTTCATATTAATATTGACCAAAAAGTAAAAAAGGCACAATTGGTATGCACATTGGGGCTCGTCATGTGCACTCTACGTGCATGCCTTGTGCATACCCAAACGTTGGATGTGCTCACCCAATGTGTGCTCGCGGATAGGCATGTCGCAAGGGCAAGAAGGCGAGCACCTATATACGCCAGGTGCTTGCCCGTTTCTGGGCGTACACATATGTGCTCGCCCAACTGCTTGCCAAATAAAAAAGGGAGAGCTTTTTGAGAGCCCTTAGTGAGCACATGTGCTCACCCAACCTGGAAAGAAGAAAAAATAAATACATGTTCGACAAGGTTTAGACACCATGTTGAACCTGTAAAACCTACCAAGAAACCACTGTAGGTGTTTATTAGAGTTGAGAAATGTACCCGTAAAATGTCCAGTTGCTGACTTCCTCTTATACATGTACAACTAACTTATACCTATCAAACTCACAAAATATCTATGAACTTACTTACAAACTAAACATAGAGGTTCATATAATCTACAATATATATGTAAATGCATAAGTAACATATGTTCTAAAGGTTCTATAGTTGAAATAATCTACAAGTACAACTGGATCTAATATAAAAGTTTTTAAAAATGGAAAGACTTGCTTGAAATTCAACAACTACACAAAATTTAAAAATAAAAAAATAATTTCTTCTTTGATCTAAATGTTTTTGAAATCAAATTCTATTTTGATTTCTTTTTCTCCTTCTCCTTAAACCTAACATACATGCATGTCTCTTCTTCTGGGTCATTCTCCTCCTCCTCGTCGTCATTTGATTCAATCTCCTCACATTGAGATGCATGTCCTTGCGACCTATATTAAGTAAAATATGTATAAGATATACATGTGAAGATAGAAAACTATGAAATTATTACTCGTCCTAAGGAGAATACTTACATGTACGTCGTGAAATCTTCTTGAAGCTTCGTCACCGGCTCCACCTCATCACCATCTAAGATGGTTGTGATGATTGTGGTTGTGAATACGTAAAAAACGGCTGACCATAAGCAGAATACGATTGACGATGCTCCTCCACATAGTATAGAGGAAGATCACCAAGCGTCTGCTTCCTGCCACAACATCCCTCTCCTCCGCTTATTAAAATTATCATTGTGTAATATGTAGATATATCTAAAATTTTAATAAAATAAATGAATATTTTCTATACATGTTTTCAAGTAGCTTTATCAAATGGTGTTTGGTTTCCATCAGGAGTTCCACTCCATTGTTCTGCAAATAAAGCTAAATAACGATCCTTAAATATAAGGTGAAAAATATTATAATAATTATTTTTAAAATATCTTTCAAATTCATTACGAAATATAGAAGACTAACCATCGATTTTTCCGTTTCAGGGGTGTACCATTGGGATTCTCCCACTTTCCCACTCATCTGGGACCCAGACCACCACTCATGAAACGAGGGTTCTCTTTCCAACCTAGCCACCTGCAAAAATAAAGATAAATAACAGTAACATAATGTAACTATAATAAATTAAAATTTAAAATATGCCTTTTAAAATAAATTATCTTTCAAATAATTTGATTATGGCTTTTGGATCCACTGGTCGATCTGATCTTCTGTTTTTGGCAGTTTATCCTTCCCTCCATAAATCTCCGTACAAACTCAGAATCTATAATGAATATATCATAAAAACCCACCCACCTGCAGAAATATAAGATGAATATAAATTCTTATAAAATTACATTTAAAACTATGATGATAAGATAATACCTTTCCTCCTCGCACCATGATGGTGGGAATCTCTTCATCTCCTCGAAATTCATTTCCTCGCATCCTATTTTTGTGTGTGAGTCTCTCCTAGACTTAAAAAAATGTATCGCTCATCCTCTTATCCACCAAACGAATAAAGGCTCGACAATAAACCTCCTTCCCTAGACCATCAACAATAATTACCTACTCTGAAAATTTTTGAAAATTTTTAAATAAATGAGTTGCAACAATTACCAAATGAATAAATTTTCTTTATATTCTTACCACGAAAATTTCAAACAATCTCTCTTGCTCGGCAGTAGGAATGCGACACTATTGAAATTGCATACTAGTCAAATGCATCTTGATAATGTTGGTTATATCCTTTGCAAAAGTGTTTCCATTCAAAAAATCCTTGTAGATTTTTAAAAATTTACAATAATATAATTGTTTCAATCTTGAAGTTAACGTGAAATAACATATAACTTTCCTTGCTATTCTTTTTCTAGTCTGACTTGATTCCTAAAATCTAGGCTCATCACATTCAGGACAATATGCCAAATACTCATTTTCTCTGTAATATAAAACATGGTGATTTATACAAGAGTCTATCTTAACATCAGCTAAACACATCTTTTGCATCATTTTTTGGTTTTATAATAATTTTCAAGTAATTCAACATCTTCGCGTAACATTTTCTTGATAATTGTAAGCATGGCAGCGAAATTGCCATCTATCATATTATACACCATCTTCATCGAAAGAAGTTCTGAAACTACGGAGAGCTTTGAATATATCTTACAACCCAACCACAAGGGCTCTTCTGCCTTTCTCAACAACTCATAGAAATCCGTTCTTTCACCATGTGGTTCCTCTTTGTCTAGACCATCAGCGTTAAAATATGGACCTACAACGTCCATAACCATATCTACAAATGTATTGACAATGTCTGCATCTATTTCCTCATTAAATGTATCATCAAAGACCTCACCGTGTCTCTACCAAATTTGATATCCTTCCAAGAAATCATTTCGATAAAGATACAATTGAATTTCATCTTTGAATCTCTTCTTCATGAAAAGACACTTTTGACACTGACACAATATAGTCCCATTGGAATCCGCCACACAGAGAACCTAGGCGAAGCAAATTCCACAAACTCTTGAACACCTTTTTGAATGTCTCTGTAACACATCCATCTACGACACCCTTGTACATCCACTCTCTATTCATTTCATCTAAGTGTAACAATTCATAAGGTCAAATAAGAGGAGATGTTTTAACATTGGCTTAAATTAAGAGAGCTGACCTAGAAAAGTTTAAAAAAATCTATCGTTGGTCTAAACCTATTTCACTAATTTTAAGAGATGAGATGAGAAGTGTTTTCATTAAGTTATCACTTGAACCCGTCCATAATGATTCAAACTTACTATAAGACGATGATTGTCACATGATAGCTTATTTCTGAGGAAATATTCGGTAGCATAACCCTGCACCCCCCAGTATATCCCATAAACCAATCATAATCAATTCTCAAAACCTTCACCGTAATGAAATTTTCAGTAGTAGATTATGATTGGTTTGGTATACCAAAGAGGAATGGGCAATGCAGCCGAAAATACATCAGAAATAAACTACAACATGTGGCAACGATCACCTTATAATGAGTTCTAATCCATATGGATTCCCTAAGTCCGGGACCTTCGAACTAAGGAAAGCCAACATAAATGTAATATTTTAAGATAACTTTACGTCATACATTTGTATATTTTGCAAATGAGACTATAAAATGATCTTAAAATAATTAGGCATTTATGTTGACCCGGTATTTACGTATTTTTGATTGGTTGATGATAGAGATTGAAGGATATGGTTAGATCCTCAAGCGCATCACGGAAGCGTGATCGTCGTATCGAATACGACGAAGAACGACTAGTCGTACTAGTTGTTCTATGCATCGGAAAAAAAATTTTCATGTGACGAAACCACATGATCCAAGAACACTTCTCGGATCGATTCATCTAAACCACAACCAAGTATTAGGTTTACCTCTTGAAGCGTGGTTGCGATCAAGTCTCTAAACGAAGAGACCTCCTGTCTCAAGTCCGATCCGTCGGAGGAGACGCTTGCGAGCGCGGGGATGAACCGCGTGCTTCTCGCAATCCATGTTGATGATCCAAGCGGTGGATCTCCTGATCTCGACACACGAGATCCGACGTTTTCTTCACGAGCAAGGTATGCCGAAGTAGATGGAGTTCCACGAGCAAAACATCGGGCAGCATAACGACGGTGCCGCGGTGATGGAGAGCCTCTCTAGGGCATCCATGGTGGACGGCCATGAGAGGGAGAGAAAGAGAAAGAGAGAGAGAGAGAGAGAGACTTGTTGTCTCACTTATGTGCCAAGAAGAGCAATGGGGTGCCTCTCCTTTTATAGGGTTTTGGGATCCATGGATCTCAATCCATGTGTCAACACAAATCCAATGGTCCACATTAATTTGTGTTTCTTTCAATGGCCATGATTTGTTGCTAAAAACACAACAACAATTAATTTAATAAAAATCAAATATATATTAAATATAATTTGATTTATATCAAATCAATCTCCATTGGAGAGATAAGAAAGGAGGCAAGCCTCCTTCTATAAGTAGGGTGGACGGCCACCACATTCCTTATGGAATTGTGGCCGTCCCCTCTCCTCATTAGGAAGGGAGCTTCCTTTTTTCCTATTACATGAGATTACATTATCTCATGATTCTCTCCAATATTTGCAACAACATTTGTTGCAAATTATTTCACAAAAATAAATCCAATTTATTTTGTGAACATTGCAATCATGCCATTGGAAATTTGTGAATCATATTCACAATCCAAAACAAAATGTAAATTACATTTTCAATTCAATGTCCATTGTGAATCCAATTCACATTAACATTTTATTAACAAATGTAAATCACAAATAGCTCTCTCTTATATATTATAAATCACATTTATAATATATATGACTAATATGGATATTGCTATCCACATTATTCATATCCATGATAATTAAATCACATTTAATCATCTTGGATCTTTATTCTCTTGTTCTCAAATAATATGAATCACATTCACATTATTCATATCTTTGATAATCAAATCACATTTAATTATCTCAGATAACTCTCTTTATAATATGAATCAAATTCATATTACTCATGATAATTAAATCACATTTAATTATCCATTTTCAATGCTCGGATACATAAATCAACAATAGAATTATCCATGAACTCCTTCAAGGACAATGCACTTTCTCCGCAGATACTTGGAGATAAGGACAGGGCGATTGTTTGTTCCACGTATAGTAACATGGATATTGAGATCGTATCTCAAATCCAGATCGCGGGCCTCCCATAGATGCTTGATTAAATCAAGACCGTAAATCTAATCTTCTCATTGTATCTAAATCACATTCAGATCAATGTCCAACACTTGGACTAAGATCAGATCACTTCTCTACTGAGAGGAGTCACTAAAATCCAGACCCATTTCATCACTCCCTAGGAATGGAAGCGTCATGGTTATACAATCGTTTATGATCACATCACCCTCAGGTATTCCCAATACATGTACATCCTGCATACTGGAAGACTCAGACTAAACCCGAAGTATTGGATCAACTTTATACTGTCTACTTCATGGTTTTATCAGTAAGTTTCTCATTTGATCATTGGGAGTCGGTATCGATCATATACTTTCCAAAAGCATATATCATACCTAGGTCTTGATCATATACTTTCCAAAAGTATATATCAAACCTACAAATTCAGTCAAGCTTCCAAAGCGAGACGACCGTGCGCACGGAATTTGATTCTTCCCAATATCTCATGAGTGAGCTCATGTCTTCCGGTTCAGTAACTGAACCTGTATGATCCCTTTGAGAGATCGTATTACTCATATGACCTTATATGCACACTAGCACGCCGATGTGTAGACCTTGATTAGGTCATCAACCTATTGGTCTGCCAAATGTACATACTTAGACATATATGCGTGCCTATATCATGACAGCATACGATATAGGACTTTGGTTATCTCGATCTCGTTAAGTCAACTCTTTGACCTAACTAATCTGACACCTTCGAATCTCTATTCCTATGCAGAGGACCTGCATCAAGAGATCGGTCAGATATCAGCCTTCAAAGATAAGGATTGCCATCTCCTACTCAGGCTGGAGATCATCTCTTAACAATCATCTGACGGTGCTTGATGAGTCCTCAATCTAACTCTTTAGATATCCATCCACGCACCAGCCTCTATGATTCAATAGTTGAATCAACAGCTGTATGATCATCAAGATGGCCATGGTACATAACCCTAATTGTACTAAGGGACCTATTATGCAAATTATGTATTCTTCATTTCAGATTAAGGAGTGAATTGCAATAACATTTATTGCATAATGGCTCGCTGTGGGCTCGCATTTCCAACAATCTCCCACTAGCCCAAAGAGCCATTAATGGGCTAATCATTTAAACCCGCACTCATGTGACAATCATAGGCTATTTAGAAAATAGCTAGGTAAGCTGATCAGTCACTCTGTTCCCGCGAGACTACGCCAAGTCCTTTTACGGCACTTGCATATCCCCAGTAACAGTGCTTGCATCTAATGCGAATGTTGCATCTCATGCATCCAATACTCAATCTTGTCATAGTGTCCTTGACATTTTAACTTGATTAATTATTATAATCAGTATTCCCATAATCCTTATTAGAATACCTTCATTCCCGGAGATCTCTATCTCCAAAGGTATCCAAAGTTAAGACCTTTTAGATCTCTATCTACAAAGTCTTAAGCTTTTGAAGATAGGACTTTGAGATCATTATCTCAAAAATCTTGTCCTTTATGAAGATATAGTTATTACTGCAATCAAGTGTTTTCTCTACATAGTAGGACTAGTAACACTTTACTACTCCCACTGCATGGCAGATATCTGGCTTTTGTACACATCTAGTATACACTCAGCTTCTCATAACTAATGCACAAGTGCAAGTAGTTGTAGCATTTACTTCCTCAACTCTTTGAGGTGCTATCCCTTAAGATAGGTCAGTACCATATCTTAAGGGTTAGAAGCTTTTCTTGGAATTTCTATGAATAGAATATGTCGAAGGTGTACTACAAATGTGACAGTCCAATTATTCTCTTCTCTTGGCTTCTGAACAACTTCAGAACTAAGATCTAAGAGGTATCTTTGAAATCATATTTCAAGATATGGAATAGCCAGTATATAAAACACTTATTATCATCCTTATATCATTCCAAATGATTAGGATTTTATCTACATTTAGCACGATGAACACAAAGGCACTCCCACTAAACTTCACATGGCTCATCAAGATTCTATCTGAAATCATAACAATTATAATTCCATCAAATCTTATGGTCCAAATTCAAGAAGCTTATTTGAGTCCATAGATGGAGCTCTCTAGCTTTCACACCTTGCTTTCCTCAACCATGAAGCCCTGGGGCTACTTCATGTGAATATCCTCAGAGAGATATTCATAGAGGAATGCAATCTGGACTTACATCTTGAAGATGCAATACTCAAGTTGTGTAGCTAAGGTTAGCAATATTCTGATGATTTTAAGCATGGTCACCGAAAAGCAAGTCTCATTGCAAGCAATGTCTTCTCTTCCATGTGTAGCTCATTGCTACGAACTATGCTTTGAAGGTATGTACCTTCTCATCAGGTTCCCTTTCTCTTGAAGATCCATTTATACCTTTACGGGTCTTACCCATATAGGTGGATCCTCGAGGGTCCATATACAACACTTGTACATGAAGTCTACATTAGACTTTTATTGCTAACATCCATCTATCCATGCTATGATCTTCAGAAGCTTCATCACATGAAGTTCGATCATTGTCAGATTTCTCTGACACATGGAATCCATCCTCAAACTTATTTGAAGAGGTTTTAGTGTTTCATCTTCAATTATCCATTTAGTTTCCAATTTCAGGAGCCTCATTATCTTTTCAAGATTAAATGAGTTCCTACACTTCATTTTTATCTTGATTCTCAAGAGTCTCAACCTCCAAGAATCACATTCTCAGAGATGAGATATTTCAAGAATCTCAAGGTCATAAAGTAGGTATCCAATACCATCCTTTATTTTCCTAATGAAGCAGCACTCTCAAGTGCTAGATTCCATCTTGCATGGAACCTTATTAAGGATATACATTGTAGTCTCTACTACACATATATTCCTGGAAACTAAGGGATAATTATGCTAAAAATCCATCATTGATAAGATCATGTCACACATGATCCAATTGTATCTACCTATAACTCTATTGAGTTAAGGTGTGTTAGGAGGATTGAGATAGAAGTGATATTCATATCTCTATAAGGTATTATTTGAATTTATCTAGTAGGTACTTGCTACCTATATTAGATCAAATTCATTTTATCTTCCTTCAAACTTTGGTTTTAAACCAAAAAATAATGAAATCTTTGAACATTTCAAAGGTTTCTTAGGTGAAGAGAAGAAATCTCATATCATACATAATCATCAACAGATATCACATATCCATAATGTTTACTATGATATAGTTGATCTACATACATCAATATGCATGAGATCCTGAATACCTTGGCATCTTACACCTTTCTCTAAGAAGGGTGTATTGGACATTTTACTTTTGAATACAATATTCATAAGTATGTAAGTTTTGAAATTTTAGACATTCTAAAGTTTCATCTCTTACTATCCTATTGATCAAATCAATAGAAAAATGTCCAAGGCTTGATGCTAGATCATTGTCAAATGGTCTTCATCCTCCTATTGATCTTAAGGTTTAATTTCAGTATTTAGAAATGTTAATGAGCCATTCATCAATTTTCTAATTTAGTGGAGTCCACTAGATTTTAGATTACTATCTGAAATATCTCCATCATAACTCTTTATGACAGTTCTACCTCAGAATTCATGTTTATTTTCAACATTTAGAAACAAACAATGAGTGTATTCTTATATCTAGGTCATAGAGACATTCTCTAAGACTAAGGGCTCTCCCACTGAAATTAACAAGTCTATCAATCCAACAGAGATTGTTGCAACAATTGCATCAATATCCATGTTGATAACTATAGTCCTTAAGATCAAATTTTCCAGTCTTCTAAAACATATGCAACCTATTGCAAATGTCATCAGAAGATTGAGATACAATTATTTGACTTTATCTTATTTAATAAGCAAGTCAATATCAATGATTTATGTAGATTAATCCGATGCTCCATCCGAGTCCTTCTCTAAGGATTCTAGATAGACTTGATAGTCATACTATCAACACATCAACTTATTGCAGTATTGGCATTCATCCAACTCTTCGGATGACATATGGTAGTCATAGATGTACAGTCAACTCTTTCACCATACTTCTTACTCGGGTCCAACCCATGCTTCCACTGCGCTCCCTTTATCTATAAGCAACCATTTCTTAAGACTAAGGATCTCTTATGTAAGAGCATTTCAACATTTATACATGCTTCATTAAATTCATACAATATGAATATTATGAAGCTTCATGAATGACCATAGTATAGATAGTAGAATGATGACACTCATCATCTACATCCATCTAAACTCTTAAAACATAGGTTCAGGTAGGTACTCAAACAATTTGAATACATCATCTCTTATAGAGCCACCATTCTGCATGATGCAGTGAACCATCTCATTCATGTTAAATGTCAAGAGCACATATGTATGCCAGAATATCTTCATTAATTTTATAAGGATTATTTGACAATTGCGATCATCATCGACATGTCACTTCCAAAGTACATCCGATGAGAGATCAAGACTATAGAGACATACAAACCCTAGGGTTGTAGTCCTATTATCTATTTAATTGTCATTCCTCAATATTATGAGGAAACTTGCACATTGCAACCACATACATTATGTGTCCAATTGCAAGTACAATATCTGGATCATGAGTCCAATCCATGATATTTTACTGGTTATTATTGAGTATATCATTGAGTGGGTTTTAATGAAGGATTATCTGAAATAAGAAATTTGCATAAATATATAAATATATATATATTTTACTTTGATTTAGGATTTTTATATCAAAGTTGTCTTGTCTTGTCAACACTGAAAGTTCATTCCCTTAATCACTTTCAATGTAAGAGATATACTTACCATTATATCTCAACAAGATTTGGGATCTCCTTCCTTATCTTTGTTGCATCCCAATAATATGGGAACCTACAACTCGGATAAAAAGAAGCGGGAACACATTCCGCCTTGCAAGTCCAACTTGCATCTCCCAATTCGGTCTTTAACACCCGGGCCCACCACCCCTAAGGCAATGTTGACCCGTCATTAATTGAACCAACCGTCAACAGGAATACAACTCGCTATGCGCAATCCAATATCGCCCCAATAATATGAGGACCCAATATTGGGGTCACTACGCATACGTCCTTACTCTTTCGAGAAGCGAAGAGCCCGATCCAAATGGATCGTATGCAGGAGCTGTCACTTTGGACAGGCGTCTCCTACATACAATATCTGGCGACGGAACCCTTCGCCTTGACGGGAGACCATGGATGTCACTTTTTGTGATCCTCCATATCATATTCAAATTCTAATTAATCATTATGAGTCATATTCATTATGATTAATTCTTCCAAGGGAAATAACATCTCTATTCATAGAGTGTTTTAATTTTAATTGGATTCCAATTAATCTAATCATATTAAATTATTGATCCAATTAATATCCAACAAACAATTTTAATTGTTACTTGAATTATGGTATTATCTCAAATACGTATTATTTCGAATTTTAATAATTAGAAATACATCATGATTTCTTAAGCATTATACTAACCCTACCCGCTGTCATGGTCAGTACCGACGAGAGTGGGACGGACCACATACGTTGCAACCCGCAACCCCAATGCTCTCCGACTAGACACCATATCCACCTCGGGAAAGGATAATGCAAAATAGATCATTTTGTACTTGAGATGATCATCGGTTCTTCAACCGAAATTATACCATATAGTAATAATCAAAACAATTTTGATTAACATTATAATGAGATTTCCTAAACAAATCCCAAGTCCTATTCAAGCAACATGTTTGTTGGAATGTTGATCATGTAGATCATGTAACCAATCTTGATCTAGATCACATCTAATCATTTGTAGGGAAAAGTCATTTAAGGACATAATTATAATTAAATATTTCACAAATATTTATGCATAATTATTCCAGGAAATTAAACAATTTAATTTCATTAATTAATTAAATGACAATCACTAGGTTCTTGATTAGGAAAGTATTTTCAGCAGTGACCCTCACTTACTAAAAATACCATATCTCAATCAATTTAAATACAAATTAAGCAAAGTAAATTTCTAAAGTTTGCTAACTTTATTTAAAACAGAACCCAAGTGATTTGCACGCATTTCAAGGCGTTTCAAATCCGCAATTAACATCTTAATTACGTCATGATCCGCAGTCCCCGAAACAGTGGATACATGTTCACTAAAATGAGCATATCTAGAGCAAACGGAATCGAAATCACGCAAACTCAGATCCTACGGTTTCCTTATTTAATGGGGAATAAAATCCAAATATTATTTTCGTGTTTAAACAATTTAAACAGTGCCGAAAATAATATCAAAACAGAGATGAGAAAATGAAATGCAAGAAAACTTTAGCAAACCCTAATGAACCCAAGTCATCCTCGGTTTATGGATCATGTCCAAAACCACCAACCTGGCTCTGATACCACTTGAAGGATATGGTTAGATCCTCAAGCGCATCACGGAAGTGTGATCGTCGTATCGAATACGACGAAGAACGACTAGTCGTACTAGTTGTTCTATGCAGCGGAAAAAAAATTTTCATGTGACGAAACCACATGATCCAAGAACACTTCTCGGATCGTTTCGTCTAAACCACAACCAAGTATTAGGTTTACCTCTTGAAGCGTGGTTGCGATCAAGTCTCTAAACGAAGAGACCTCCTGTCTCAAGTCCGATCCGTCGGAGGAGACGCTTGCGAGCGCGGGGATGAACCGCGTGCTTCTCACAATCCATGTTGATGATCCAAGCGGTGGTTCTCCTGATCTCGACACACGAGATCCGACGTCTTCTTCACGAGCAAGGTATGCCGAAGTAGACGGAGTTCCACGAGCAAAACATCGGGCAGCATAACGACGGTGCCGCAGCGATGGAGAGCCTCTCTAGGGCATCCATGGTGGACGGCCATGAGAGGGAGAGAAAGAGAAAGAAAGAGAGAGAGAGAGAGACTTGTTGTCTCACTTATGTGCCAAAAATAGCAATGGGGTGCCTCTCCTTTTATAGGGTTTTGGAATCCATGGTTCTCAATCCATGTGTCAACACAAATCCAATGGTCCACATTAATTTGTGTTTCTTTCAATGGCCATGATTTATTGCTAAAAACACAACAACAATTAATTTAATAAAAATCAAATATATATTAAATATAATTTGATTTATATCAAATCAATCTCCATTGGAGAGATAGGAAAGGAGGCAAGCCTCCTTCCATAAGGAGGGTGGATGGCCACCACATTCCTTATGGAATTGTGGTCGTCCCCTCTCCTCATTAGGAAGGGAGCTTCCTTTTTTCCTATTACATGAGATTACATTATCTCATGATTCTCTCCAATATTTGCAACAACATTTGTTGCAAATTATTTCACAAAAATAAATCCAATTTATTTTGTGAACATTGCAATCATGCCATTGGAAATTTGTGAATCATATTCACAACCCAAAACAAAATGTAAATTACATTTTCAATTCAATGTCCAATGTGAATCAAATTCACATTAACATTTAATTAACAAATGTAAATCACAAATAGCTCTCTCTTATATATTATAAATCACATTTATAATATATATGACTAATATGGATATTGCTATCCACATTATTCATATCCATGATAATTAAATCACATTTAATCATCTTGGATCTTTATTCTCTTGTTCTCAAATAATATGAATCACATTCACATTATTCACATCTTTGATAATCAAATCACATTTAATTATCTCGGATAACTCTCTTTATAATATGAATCAAATTCATATTACTCATGATAATTAAATCACATTTAATTATCCATTTTCAATGCTCGGATACATAAATCAACAATAGAATTATTCATGAACTCCTTCAAGGACAATGCGCTTTCTCCGCAGATACTTGGAGATAAGGACAGGGCGATTGTATTGTTCCACGTATAGTGACATGGATATTGAGATCGTATCTCAAATCCAGATCGCGGGCCTCCCATAGATGCTTGATTAAATCAAGACCGTAAATCTAATCTTCTCATTGTTTCTGAATCACATTCAGATCAATGTCCAACACTTGGACCAAGATCAGATCACTTCTCTACTGAGAGGAGTCACTAAAATCCAGACCCGTTTCATCACTCCCTAGGAATGGAAGCGTCATGGTTATACAATCATTTATGATCACATCACCCTCAGGTATTCCAAATACCTGTACATCCTGCATACTGGAAGACTCAGACTAAACCCGAAGTATTGGATCAACTTTATACTGTCTACTTCATGGTTTTATCAGTAAGTTTCTCATTCGATCATTGGGAGTCGGTATCGATCATATACTTTCCAAAAGCATATATCATACCTAGGTCTTGATCATATACTTTCCAAAAGTATATATCAAACCTAAAAATTCAGTCAAGCTTCCAAAGCGAGACGACCGTGCGCATGGAATTTGATTCTTCCCAATATCTCATGAGTGAGCTCATGTCTTCCGGTTCAGTAACTGAACCTGTATGATCCCTTTGAGAGATCGTATTACTCATATGCCCTTATATGCACACTAGCGCGCCGGTGTGTAGACCTTGATTAGGTCATCAACCTATTGGTCTGCCAAATGTACATACTTAGACATATAGCAACACATCTGTCTCCGGTCAGAGGATGCGTGCCTATATCATGACAGCATACGATATAGGACTTTGGTTATCTCGATCTCGTTAAGTCAACTCTTTGACCTAACTAATCTGACACCTCCGAATCTCTATTCCTATGCAGAGGACCTGCATCAAGAGGTCGGTCATATATCAGCCTTCAAAGATTAGGATTGCCATCTCCTACTCAGGCTGGAGATCATCTCTTAACAATCATCTGACGGTGCTTGATGAGTCCTCAATCTAACTCTTTAGATATTCATCCAAGCACCAGCCTCTATGATTCAATAGTTGAATCAACAGTTGTATGATCATCAAGATGGCCATGGTACATAACCCTAATTGTACTAAGGGACCTATTATGCAAATTATGTATTCTTCATTTCAGATTAAGGAGTGAATTGCAATAACATTTATTGCATAATGGCTCGCCGTGGGCTCGCATTTCCAACAAGAGATATGGACATATGTGATCCTAAATTAGAGCCTAATTAAGTGTTTATATGATATTTATATAGAAGTGTACCTACAAAAAATTTTCTTCCACATGCACACATCTAAATCCACAACCATTAGACCATGATATCTCATCTCGAAGTAAGTCCAATAGTATCGTGCAAAATTTAAAAAATATAACACAATTAAAGGTGATGAAATTCTCTAATGTGTTGCACACGCATTCTGTTATGTAGGGTCATACACCATCTGGTGTGGAGGGACGCACTGTGTGTGATCATTTGATCTGATTTAATAATTATTTAGTATTTTAGCCTTACTATCTACATAACTATAAGTTAATGCAACACACTTGGGCACATTAACTCGAATTTAATGTGATAAAAAATTTATCACGATACAACTTTTAAATATAAATCTATACACATGCCCTTAAATTTAAATCTATACATCTACATATTCATACCTAATATATATATACACCTTCACATGCTATCATCACATTCTTAGACCCCTTCACATGTTATAACCTATACATTTAACACACCAAAAGTTTCACAATCTTAATCTCTCATCATATTCAAAATTACACCTAACACTTATATACCTTATATTGTTTATGAAAACAATGATAAATTAAACTACGCTAATTTAGTTTAGTCTTTAATGCTAATCTAGTTTAAACTATGCGACACATTATACACTTCAAAACAATTATATAATCTATATAGAATGGCATCAATGTATAATCTAATTTAACTTATGCTACACATTATACGCTTCAAGACAATACCAATGGTTTAAGCATTTCATCATACACCTAGTGGCGGAGGGAGAAGGGCGCGGGTAGGGGTCATGGCCCCCTCTCCCCAAACAAGAGAACATGTGGTTCCCCTTTAAAATAGAAATGCATATGTGATCCACCCATTCACTAATTATTTAAAAATGTATCTTTTCCTTTGCATCAATTAGGATGTTATGGCCCCGCTTCCCCAAATTTCAATTTCTTTTTTTAATCTATTTCCCCTGTCAAGGCCATCCATTGCAACTATTTTTCTTTAAATTTCTTTTCCAATTCTCTTTCTCCCCTCTTTTCCTGCAATGTCATTATCTCATGTCAAGAGTTCATCCATCTCCTCTTGCTTACCCTCCCTGCGAGTACAAGAAAATAACACCTCAACCGCTCTTTCCACAACCTCCAGCATCATTTTCTTTTAGTCAGCATGGAATTCATATTGACGAGTCTTTCAAGGTCGACTTTCGCGAATCTTATGGTATCATGTTATTCAATTTGCAGAAACAGCAAGGGTGTGGTGTTTTGTCATTTTGAGTTGTTCATCTTCTTAGAAGTAAACTAAAATTTCATATTTTCTATTTGATTATTTAAAATTTAGTGGAATTTGAATTATTAATTTATGGTATAGCTTAGATGAGTAGACAGGATAGGTAATTAACTTATGTCGAATGATTAATTATACTCCATTCGCATTCATGTTTATTTTTTTATGTATATGAATATGGTGGACAGTTTTTGACTTTTTATGGATATGGATAAATATAGGATTACATTTTTTGTCTTTTATATGAATATAGATATCATATTGTGTGAATCTTTTACATGTTATTCAACAATTTGAATGTTGATATAGTTTCTACAAGATGACAAAAACGAAAATACGGATGGATTTTCTATTTTTTGTGGGAAGGATTGCGATGACAAAAATGGGAGTATGTGGTAAATGACCATGATATGGTTCGATATGTATGTACTAAAACGTATTGTATCAACATTTTTTCTTCAAGTAATTGAACATCTGATTACAACAGTTGAGCCTTCTTAGTTTCATATATCGATCATGTTTAGAATAAGATATTATTGTATGATTAAGATAGAGGATGGACTCCTTAGCATTTTGTATGATTATTTATGTCGAGAAGGAGATAACAGTCAAAGTCAACACAACATATATTATAGGTGATTTCTAAATAATAAAAAATAGTCGAGCTAAATTTCAATAAATTATGTACGTTTTTTTAAACATGTATTCATAATTTTTTTATAAAAGAGCTCAAGATAGCATTTTTAGTTATATATACATCAATACATGTGTTTTGATTTTTTTCACTATTGGCCCCACCTATGAACAAATCCTTCCTCTGTCCCTGCATACACCTTATATGCAATAGGAATTTAATCAAAATATACTAATACGAAATCAAATAAAACATTAATACATGTTAAACTAATGATTACATATTTAAAATCCAACATATAACCTAATGTAACATAGGTTGGTGAAAAATATCTAAAACATAAAAACCCTAAATCCATCGTTTCTCTATAAATATGCAACAAAAATTAAAAATAAATGAGAGGAGTGGTCGAAATACCTCAAGTAATGTGATAGAAAGCAAGAGGGCGATGTGGAATGGTCGTTGGCGTTGGTGGATGGCCATCAAAAATCGTAGGAGACACGGTTTGGGGAAGGAGCTCGAGAGAAATGAGCCATGGACTCGAGCTTGGATTTTGTTTATGGATGCTGACGAGCACGCTTATGTGCTCGCCCAATGTTCCATAGGTGCTTGCTCCAGCTTTGACCACGCGCCCGCCAAGCTCGCATCTCCAAATTCAAATGTGTGAGCTGGCTGGGCGAGCACGCGTGTACTACAAGTGCTCGCCTAGAACCAGGCGAGCACATGTGCTTTCCAAGTGCAAGAATATATGTGCATGCCAATAATGACTTTTTTGTGGTAAAACACTTACAAACTAGGAATTGTACAAGATATCTCTTATTATCAAAATATCGGATGCCATTGCAACGATGTTAATGAACAATGGCTATATATTTGGCCTTTGAGAATAGAGGGAAAAGAGGAGGACATACTTCGACTAATGAATCGATTAAGATGGTTAGATCAGGGGAAAAACAAAGAAATATGGGGCATGTGATTGTAAAATGGATAATCGAATGAAGATAAATGAAATAAATATAAGAAATGGGGATAAGTAGATGTATTGAGAAAGGAAAGATTAAGATCATAGAAGCAAGAAGTGTGAAAAGAATATATAGAATAATGGTGTTTGCAAATTGTTTGTGGAACAAGAAACATAGCAGTACCTCGTGAATGAGGTTCCAAAACTCAATCATCGCTCTTCTCTGAAAGATGGAAAGGAGATGGAGTGAAAATGGACGATCTGACTCTCTCAGATGTCCATATTCCTATATTTATACACGACGATTGAAGAGTGATCAGTTTATAATGAACCAAAGGTGAGGAGGTTGGAATGACCACCTCCAACCGAAGGTGGTTGGTCGACGGTTGGGATAAGAGAGAATGGAGATTAGCAAGAGGAAGTTTGGTTAGTGTATATGTGCTACAAGTACATAAAAAAAGGAACATAGAAGAATAGGGTTGGACAAGTAGAAACACTTCGAAAACCCAACCATAAAAATTCATTCAAAATAAATTTAATCATAAAAAACTTTAAATTATAAATGGTTAAATTAGTAATATAAATAACTGCTTTGTCTATAAAATGGTATAGTATACATATATAAATAATGTTATTTTTAGTATGTATATATATTAATATTGACGAATATAAGTATTTTGTACCTTATAGATAATTTCAAGAACCTATATTTTCTTTATTTTATGAAATAACTTACCTTTCTAAATTATATTAATTTAAAAACAATAATTTATTTTTATAAATATATTCTTATTATATTTTATTTTTTTCGTTTTAATAATAAAATAAATAGAGGACAGTCATCCATATGTACGAAACATATATAAAACATAGTTCTTGATTTATTTTAATAATTTCTATCAAACGTTAAGTTAATTTTGTTTCTTATATTATTTACACAACAAAAACATGAAAATAATTAAAAATTACAATTATTGAAACGGAACAGCAAATAAATCTATATAAATTCCCCATAAACTCGACCATATTTAGTCTCTATAATGGGACTCTTGATAGGTCAACTCCATTTTAGATGCAACTACATTCATCAAAGAAAAATATTATGACTTGGAACTTTAATGGTGAATGTAATCAATATGGTGTTTTGTATGCGGAAGTTTGTGAGGCTTCAAAGTTGGCGATTTTGAATCTTTTCTTTTGTATATTTACATAATTGATATTATGCTTATTTTATATCATGCTTTTGATTTTACGATAGATTTTAAAAAAAGAATCGAGTTAATAGAAGCAATATGAACTCAATGTAAAAGTTCAACATTTTGCTTATTTATATGATAGTTGGACAGCTAGACTTGAATACTAAAATTCATATCTTTATCCCTAATATTTCTATAACATTTTTATAAATAATATTCAGTGTACATTGAAGTTCAAAAGTGATATTTGGTCAGTTTTGACTTTTTTATATATAATTATGGGCCTTGGATGTTCGAAAAAAAAATGAATCAGGTTTTAGGTTTTCTTCCATGATTGAGTTTTAGTTATTTTTGGTAAAATGTTTATGTTTATGCATAATTATTATATATACATTCATTAATGAAATACTGATAAATATTTACAATTTTTTGAATAGATAGATAAAGTTATTACAATGTACGAACAATGCGGTGAGTTTTTTATTGTACAAAATTAGTTATTTTTATCATTTTCTTATTTTCTGCCTTTATCATTCCGTATCTGTTAGTTTGTCGACCAAGTCAATATTGAGTTAATTTTCTTTACTCAAGTCACTCTATACAAACTTCTCATTCTTTTCTATTTTATTTTAATTTTATGTTAAAAAGTCATTTTTGTAAATGCAGTGATTTTTTTAAAGAATGTGTATTAATGCACACACGTATATGTGTTTTGCACATTATTAGACATATGTACTGCCCTTCTCCCTACTTTTTATTTGTATCCCATTTTGTCTATTCAAAAGCAAATCCATCATTTTGGTGCTTATCCAGATAAAAATAGATTATTTACAAACTTATTTATGCATTAATATATATTTATAGACATAAAAAATGTGATAACATTTCAACTTACCACTGATGAATTCGTGATTCATCATTCTAAAAGTTTAAAATAGAGCTTCATTCCCAAGTAATTAGCTGCATTTTCCCATTTATTCTGTATTATTATCATTCATGCACCTGTAAATAATTTCTGCATTTTAGCATGCATTTTCACATTAAAAAAAGAAGCCAAGTTCCTTTGTAAATATTCACCTGTATCTTAGCTATATTCCCTTATTTGTATATGTCTCATACTAATTCCAAATCTAATAAAATCAACCCTATAGGTATATATTACAAACACTAATAAAGGAAAAATATCAAAAAAATACTAACTTGAAAATTGTCCAATAAAACCCAAATCTAAGTTTGAGACTTTGAACCTTAAAATGAGCATATCTTCCTCATACAGTGTCCTATTTAGGTCTATCCACTTTTAAAGTTATATACATTCAAAGACCTTCAAAACAAGATTTATTTCATAAAAATCAGAGATCGTATGTGAAACTTGATTTTTGGGCCTCTCTTGTATATTGTACATATTGACTAAAATACCCTTCTTTTTATCTTTTTATTTTCTTAATTATTAAAAATCAAAAAAATAGATTAAGTTGTAAATATTTCTTTCATATTTTTGTAACTTTTTTTATTTTTATCTTATTTAAAAATGATAAAAAAATACAAAATACAAAGATGTGGTATTTTATACCTATAAGATACCACCAAAAAATACACTTTGTGCATATGACTTCCTTTGATTTTTGATCCTTCATAGAAGTTGTTCGTCGAGACGAGCAACTTCCATGTTTACCACTTCTTGATTTAACCTCTTTTGTTATTTCTTTTTTGATTTTTTTTACATTTAATTTTGAATTTTCTAGGAGCGACGTGGCTGCTCCTTGAGCCACCACGTGTCACCCCACTTTTTACTATTTTTTATTATTATTATCATTTGTATTTATTTATTATTTATTATTTATTTTCTCTTCTTTATTTTTAGTAGCCTGCTTATTTTACTTTACTTCTTTTACTTTACTTATTTTACTTTACTTATTTTATTTTATTATTTTTTACCTTTTACTTCTTCTTTACTTCTTCCCCACTTCAAGTTTCCACTTCCTCCACCATTCCTCCATTTCCTCCACTTCTTTTGTAACTCCCTCCTCCTTTTTATTCTCTTCTCCTCCCTCATTTTTCATCATCCACCATTCTCATAGAGAAGAGCCTCAAGCCCCTTTGATGCATCAACGGTGACAGCTTCGGCGTAGGTGGTCGAGCGACGACAAGGCCAAGGTGAGATCCGTGGAGCATTACCCAATTAGCAGCATTCTCCAAGTCTGCTGCCACAATTTAAGGTCGGCATTCGCCCGACCTTTCGAGGTGACAATTCGGGTCGAGTGTAGCTCCCCACTATGTGGGCAACTACAAAGGTAAATCTTCTATCTCCATCTTTTCATTTTATTTTATCTAACATTTTTCCTTGTTGATTCATATCACCATTATCACAGTCACCATATTCATCAAACACCACTACCATCACACTCATCGTTATCATCATTTCATCTCTAGCTTTTGTCTTGTTTAAAAAAATACAACAAAATTGTAAAAAAACAAAATTAAAATAAGGAAGACAGACAGGCCCCTAGCTGCTCCACCGCACCGACAGGCCACCAGCCCCTCAAGGTGCATCACTTTCCTCTCCCTCTCAAATGATTCAGGTTCTAGAAATTTGACTAAGAAAGTTTCCTTCAACATATCGAAGAAGGAATTTTTGGAGGAGTCTTCATCAAGTCTGGATGAGGTGATTTATATGAGTGAGCTCAGTTCTATTGTTATTAAGACATATCTGAGCAAGCAGTCGTGTATCGACCCTCGTTGGACGATCCCTACACCTCACTATAATTCATCTGAAGACGATTCCGACAGCGACATATATTTATATTATCCACCTCCTCGCCCCTCCCCCCCAAGAAGGTTCATCACAAACCTTCTTGATCCTGGTATATTCTCGCTCCTTCTTGTAAATATTTTCTTTCCCTCTCTCCCCAGTGATTCTAATCACTCACCCTGACTCCATATCGTTTCATTTTATAGCTATACTTAGGATGACTAGATCCTAAGTACAGGGGAAGAGTGACTCGAGTCTCTTCACCATTCTTTATACATTCTCTAGATCTCATCCGTTCTCACACTCACTCCTATCATATACTTTGGCTGACTTGAGCCTAAGTATAGGAGGATACTGATGCCCATGATGTATATATACTCATCCATTTCCCCTCTTTACCTCGCCCACCTTGTTTTTATTCTTCTTCTACACTTAGGTTGCCAGAGCCTAAGTATAGGAGGATGGGACAACTTCTACATATTTTTTCTATTTTATCTCTCCTATGCTTAGCACGAGCTATGTCTTTTTCCTCGCTTATCAAGCTCTGAGGACATATCACACGCTAAGTATAGGGGGCATGTATATATTACATATGTACTTTATCCATAGCTCGTACTTTCACTTATTTTTTGCATTTTTGTGTATATATTATGCAATAATTATGAGGTGAGTAAAAAAACAGAAAAGAAATTTACCCACCTCGTAATTAATATATACACAAAAATGTGAAAATACGTGAAAATACGAGTATGGGTAAAGTATATATGTAATATATACATGCCCTATACTTAATGTGTACTATGTCCTCAAAGCACGAGAAGCGAGGAAAAATGCATAGCTCGTGCTAAGCGTAGGATAGCTAAAATGGAAAACAATATAGAAGTCGTCCCGCCCCCTATACTTAGGCTCTGGCAACCTAAATGTAGAAGAAGAACCAAAAACGGGGCGGGCGAGGTTAAGAGGGGAAATGGATGAGTATATATACATGATGGGCATCTGTTGCCCCCTATACTTAGGCTCTGATCAGCCTAAGTATAGGACAGGAGTGAGTGTAAGAACCGGTGAGATCTAGAAAATGTATAGAGAATGGTGAAGAGACTCAGGTCACTTCTACCCTATACTTAGGATCTGATCATCATAAGTATAGCCATAAAATGAAACGATATGGAGCTGGGACGAGTGATTCAAATCACTGAGGAGGGAGGGAAAGAAAATATATGCAATAAGGAGTGAGAATAGACAAGGATCAAGAAGGTTTGTGATGAACCTTCTTGCGGGAACAAGGAGGTGGATAATATACATATGTGTCACTGTCGAAATCGTCTTCAGATGAATAATAGTGAGGTGTAGGGATCATCCAATGAGGGTCAGCACATGGTTGCATGCTCAGATATGGCTAAAGAACAACCGAACTGAGCTCGCTCATATAAATCACCTCATCTGGACCCGATGAGGATTCTTTTAAAAATTCCTTCTTCGGTATGTTGAAGGAAACTTTCTTACTCGATTTTCAAAAACATGAATCATTAAAAGGGAGAGGAGAGTGACACACCTTGAGGGGTTTGGGGGATCGCCTCGAGCAATCAATTCTCGACGTCCTCCCACTGGATAACAGACTAGAGGAAGAAGCAACCTGTGTTTTTGAGTGGGGTCAATTCAGTCCTAATTGTCTGCTCTGAAGGTCCAGGATGAGGTGCGGTGTTGACCGTGGGTTCCTCATCATGAGAGTTACCATATAGATTGTGATATTCCTGAAGGGTCAGCATACGTCTCGGGAAGGTGATAGTAATGCATGTTGGATTGGCATTATTAGTCACAGATGTTAGATCATCAAAATGGTCAAGACAATCATCAAAAATCGTGTCTGACTCAATGACAGCTTCAGGTTGTGAGTCTTTTGTTGAAGCTGACACAGTGGTGTTGATGCAAGCAGCGAGAGTCATGGATGTGTGGGGAGTCTCTAAACCAACAGTCAGCTTCATAGTCGGTATCTCAGGTGTATTAGAGAGGTGGGACTTATCTACCTCTCGATGGTCACGACTATCAACATATTTGTGGGTCACCATAGAGTAGAGTGTGTCAAAGAATGGGTGAGGTCAAAGTTCCCCCAATGATGTAAAATCAATTTCTTGAATCTCGTAATCTATAGCTGCCTTAGCCAAAGCTAAGAGTGACTTCCCAAGAATAATAGGAGACTGGGTAAACTCTCCTCGACATTTAATGTTAATGACCGTGAAGTTCACCTGGAGTAGAGCACCTTAAAAAGTAATGATGACTGAAATGATTCCTCTCGCTCATTTTATGGATTGATCATCCATCTGAACGATCACTCTAGACTTCCTAAGTGATCTGAGTTTGACTTGTTAATTAATTTCACAGGATAACACACACGGGCAAACACAAAACAAATACAAGAGCAGACCCCAAGTTCACCAACTCAACACGTGAGGGCCATAAAGGTTCGACCGAATTATCTTGTCAATTTTAGTTGGTGATAAAACAGTTATTAAAAGAGTTAATGAGTTGTTAGGTGCATGTACTTCCCTACGAACTCACCTGATTCTTACAACTAGTTGGACCTACTTTCAGCCAGTATAGGAGTAAGTACGGACCGTATAAATACAACTACTCGTTCCTTGAGGACGGAGCCTTACACAGTGTCCTCTAAACCTCTCACTCTACTAAGGAAATCCGGACCATTTATCGGCTACTCATAGATCCTCACTGAAAAGTAGCTCATCGCCTAAAAAGAAAGAACTAGTAGTCTGTAAGAAAATCCTGGCTTGGCTCTATCCTAGTGACGTCTTGATGAATCTGTGATTCATCACTCTAAAAGTTGAAAATTGAGCTTTGTTCCCGAGTAATTAGAGGCATATTTTTACTTATATTGCATAATTAGCATTCATGCATGCAAGCATAATATCTGCATTTTAGCATTCGTATTTGCATAAATAAGTCGCCAATTTCACTTGTAAATATTCACCTGTATATTAGCTAAAATACCCTATTTGTATATATTTTATACGAAATCCAAATCCAATAAAATCAACTCCATAGTGTATATATTACTAACATTAATTAAGGAAAAATATCAAAAAAATACTAACTTGCAAAATTGACCAATAAAACCTCAACTCAAGTCTGAAACCATGAACCTTAAAATGCCTATATCTCTCACATACAGTGTCCGATTTAGGTCTACTCACTTTTAGAATAATACACATTCAGAGACCTTTGAAACAAGACCAATTTCATTAAAATCGGAGCTCGTATGCAAAACTTAGGTTTTGGGCCCCTTTTGTACATTGTACATAATGACCGTTTTACCCCTGTATTTTCTCATTTTATTTTCTTCATTATTAAAAATCCAAAAAAATTAGATTAAGTTGTAAATATTCTTCTCATATTTTCTCTATTTTTATTTTTATTTTTCTCATTGAAAAATGAAAAAAATGGCAAAAGATAAAATGTGGTATTTTATACTTATAAGGTACCACCCAAAAATATGTTTTTGTACAGATGATCTCGTTTGATTGTCGGCCCTTCACGAAAGTTGTAGATCTCGTCGAGACGAGCAACATTCGTGTTGATCACTTTTTAATCTAACCACTTCTATTATTTCTTTTTTTTATTTTTGTTGTGAATTCTTCTCGGAGCGACATGTGGCTGCTCCGGAAGCCGCCACATGTCAACTCCATAGATTTTGGCTACTAATTAAATAAATGCCACATGGCCGCACCCTAGCGTACCAAGTGGCATCATCTCTCTCCTCTCTACCCATTCCTCCCCACTCTCCCTTAACTTAAGGTAGAGGACTCTTCGACACCTTCCATCCCATCCCATCTTCTCCACTCCTTCCATCTCTCCCACTCTCTCCATGCCCTCTCCAACCTCCACCTTCTCCTCTTTATAATCTCCTCTATCCCTCCATTCATACCCATCCGCCACTTGAGAGAAGAAGCCCAGCTCTACATTCCCTGAAGGTGACAGCTCCAGGAGATCTCTCCGAGCGAAGACGACTCCTTCTTGGCGAGATCCGGCGAGGCTATAACCTTCGTCGCTGCAAGCTTCATACGAGGCTTGCTCGAGCTCCGCTTGCCGCGCGTTGAGCGACGACAGGAGCAGCTTAGCTCCTCCTCACAGGCACCTTCCCCATCCACATTATAGGTAACCTTCTCCTCCTTCTTCTTCTTCATTTCATTTCATTATCTCTCTCTCTCTCTCTTCGATTCATCCTCGTCCGATCACAGAATCACCAAACCGATTTCACTTCAACGGATAAATCACACGTTGCGAACGCAACGGTGATTTTTATTTAATTTTTCGAGGAATTTTCATCAACCAATTAATCATTTATTTACGTCCGCTAAACAAATGCATGGGATTTTGTGAAATCCCATGTTCACTCCCCCTCACGTTTCTTCTCCATCTCCTTTCTTCTTCCTCCTCCCCTCCACCCTCCACCTTCGGCCACGCCACCACTGCCTTCACCGCGCTCCTGCCTCTGCCCCGACAACCCTTGGCCGTGTGTCGGCCGTCGTCATCTCCCGTCAACGACTTCCGCGAAGCCGCTGCTGCCCCCAGCCGCAGCACCGTTCCCTCCACGCCAACAGGCCGCCGCCCTCCTCAGCTTGAAGCTCCGCGGTGGGCCGCCCCTCGCACGTGGCGAGCAGCCGGCTCATCTCCAGGCGCCCCTCCGCGGCCGTCCCGGCCTCCAGCCGCGGCAGCCAGCATCTGCCACCTCCTCGTCATCCCCCGGTTCCCGCACCCTTAGTTAATTCGAGCAAATTAATTGTCCAAATGAAGTTAAAGTCGTTCGTTGCAGTCGGATACGAGAGGGCTAATCAAAAACCACTTTCATTAGATTCAAGTCAATTTTAAGCGGCAATTTTTTTTACTTGGTGGAAGTCCAAGGTCGAACTCAGGGAGGCAGCTGTCTTTTTGATTTTTTTACATTTAATCTTTGAATTTTCTGGGAGCGACATGTGGCAGCTCCTGGAGCCGCCACATGTCATCCCAATTTTTTATTTTCGGATTTATTTTTTCTACTATTTTCGGATTTATTATTATTACTATTTTACTATCATTATTTTAATCATTTTTACTAGCCTACTATATTATATTATTAGATAAATTACTTTAACCCCCTTTTACCACTTCTCTACTTGCCTTCTACTCCAAGCCTCCATTTTCTCCACTCTCTCCAACACTCCATTCTCTCCAACTTCCCTCTACTCTTCCTTTATAATCTCATCCCCTCCTCCATTGTTCTTCATCCGCCATTTCTTCAATTGAGAGGGAGAGACTACCAGCCCCCGGGTGTTGTCGGTGACAGCTTCAGCATCTTCCGGTCGAGCAATGACGGTTTTCAAGGCAAGATCCACGAGGACTCCTCCTCGTGTCGTTGTGCATCACTTCAGATCACAACTGAGCTTCTTCGATTTTTCGTCGGATCGAATCGAGGCGACGCCACCGGAAGCCACACTCCGTGGCTCCATTTTCGGCGAATCGCAGGTAAGTTATCCCTAAACTTTTCTTAGTCAATTTTTTTATCTCACATTATTTATCTTGTTTGTCACCAAAACAATCGATAAACAACCACATTTTCACCATCATTTATCATTCACCACAACCACTCATCCTCATTTTATTTCATCTCCATACATCACACACACACAACCTCTTCATTACTACATTATTTTTAATTACTGTTTACAAAGAAAAAAAATATACAAAAGAAAAAAAATTAAAAAAAACAAAGCAGGAAGGAAGCAGCTCCAACGCGGCCTCCGCCCCGCCACCACGCGGCCACTGCACTGCTCCAGCCCCCACGGCTGCGCCTCCGAGCGTTGCCCAGCCCACGACGCCGCCCCGCGCACATCCCCGCCTCCAGGTCGCCGTCCTCCTCCCGCCTAGCGCCGTCCCAGTCCGCCTGCTCCACCGCCGCCTCGAGAGCCCGTCCACCAGGCGTAACCGTCGTCGCCCCCTTGGCCCCCCTTCGCAGCTCCGCCCATCGCCTCTGCGCGTGCCCGCGCAGCCCCGCGCCTCCACAGCCGTGTGCTCCCACGCGGCGCTCAGCCGTCGCTCTCCGCCTCGACCTCCCCGCGCGGCGCGCTTCCCCCGCGAGCGCCGCATCCGCCTCGCCGTCTCCGCCTTGGCCGAAGGCACAGCCGCCCCTCCTCCATCACCTCGCACGCGCCCAGCTCGGCCGCGTGCCACGCCGCCTTTGCTCGCCCATGGCGCCGCCGCTGGCCGCACTCCTCCCCACAAGCGCCGCCGCCACGACCTGTGCCCTAGCCATCCCTTGCGTGGGATTGAAGCCAAAGGTCCATTTGTTTATTTTTGTTATCATTGTGAAAATTGCATTGCTTTGTTTCAAGTTATTTTTATTTACAGAAGTGCCCATGTGCACAGTTGGAGTTATTTTGTTTCAATTCTTTATTGCATTGATAACCCTGAGTTTGCATGTTAATTTGGACTGCAAAATGACATTATTTTATTCAATGAAAAATAGCTTGTTGATGAGCATTTAATTCTTTATCTTGTGGCTATTTATTTGCATTTTTGTGAGCATTAGATATTTTATTAAAAATCAGAGATTGAAATTGAGTCATGCTTTGCCCATTTATACTCTGAAATTCGCACAGACATATTTATTGCTCTAAAAATTGTGAAAAAATTGTACATGATGCCTCTAAGTGTGCTTTAATAACAGTCCAAATTTTGTCCAATTAGGAGTTTTTTTGTGCATCAAATAAATTCTAGGGTGATTTCTGTAAATAATTTTTAATTAATTCCACGAATAACATTTTTGAGAAATTTCAACTCTTCTGGATTATTTATTGAAATATCTATTTGAGATAAATCAATCTCTGGATAATTTGACTTTGTGGATTAATTAGAATTAAATACCCGCAGTCACTCTATTTTCAGTAAAATATTCATAAAAAATCAAAAAGTGTCAAAAAATCCAAAATATTAGTTTAGATTCATTCCATCATATTTAACTTTCAGTAATCTTTTCATAATTTTTGCATGTCATTTGCACGAAAAATTGCATAAAAACCCCAAAAAAGTTTGCATTTTTAATTTGTGCATTTTAAATCCAAAAATTTCAAAAAAATACATTTTGCATTCAGTATTGGATTAGGTTTACAGGAAAAATATAACTTGGTCGATTTGAGTTAATTTGACATTGAAGATTAATTTGGCTAAGTGATCGTTTTCTTAATAACCTAGTTCATCCGCATTAGTGCATTCTGCATTTATATCGCATAAAAAAATATCAAAAAATACCACTTGGAAAACCGCAATCTAATCACTCTAACTTGATCCCGAGTTGTTCCTTTGCCTCCTTGAGTCGACCCTGAGGCTTGCCCAGGCTAAATAAACATAAAACCGCGCATTAATTCATTCGACGATTAATCGAACCGTGCGGTTATTTTTGATCGACGCGGACCTATCCGACTGCAACACACTAGTCAATTATACGATATTAAAAAGGGTAGATTTCGGCTCGTCAAAATGGCGCCGTTGCTGGGGAGGCACGGCTTAGGATAATTTTTGGTGAAATTTTGAGTGTTTGATTTTCTTTCTCCGGGTAGTCTGACCCCCGGTTTTTCTTGTGAATATTTCTCTGTTCTTTAAAATTTTACATTGTTTTCAAGTCATTCTCTCTCTGACATCGAAATTATTTTTGTGCGAGGAACGCGATGAGTCGAAGACGCTTCGAGGAATCGACATTTTTTGAGTGAATTGAGAGAATTTGTAAATTTCAGTCATTTCCACATTTTTCACATCATTTCCAGCGGTTCCCGTTTGGTTCTCGTGTGTGTAAAAATAGTGGAACTGTGTCCCTGTGTGCTGTGTGGGTGAATGTAACTTAGCTTGCACTAGCGGCTCCCCAAGCCAATCTAGAGATTGTTGTGCTCGTAATCATTAGGACCACACAAATCACTTAAAAGACGCACTTAGACCGCAGTACTTAGCCAAATTAACCTGCTCTTCACGCTAATAGAACTGCCTGTCTAGGAGCGGCTTTCATCGTCTGCATTTGCATATAATGTAAAATTTCAATACTGTCTTGCATCCTGCATAAAAGCGAAGGGATCACTGTAAGTCTTCTCAACTCAGCATACACATCAGGTTTTTCGTGCATCGGCTTTTCTCGATTTCCCCCTCTGTTTTTCACACTTAACTTAAATGGAAATTGGGACTGGACGATAGGCGTGCTGTGTGGTTGGACTAAACAAGTGAGAACTTAACTAAAACAGGGACTGCTAACAGTATTGACAAAAAATCAATAAAATTGAAAAAATTGTTTGCGGGAGACTAATCCCCGACCTTGTTTTGAGGCTGAGTGAGGGTACTTGAGTGTGTGTGAACACCTTAAGGCAGAGCCCAAATCCCCGCCTTCCATATCACGGGCCAACTGATCCTAGCAAATATCACGAGTTGGATACTTTTAGCTCATTGACAAGTACCAAGTAGCCTCCACCTTCGCAGGTAGATAGGGGCGAACCAGCGGTACTCTGCGACAAGGCCTAGCTTTGTCAGCCTCCGCCTGCTTGCAGGTAGATAGGGGCACGTCTTTGAGTCCCCAACTCCGGATAGGAGCAAAGAAAGGGAGGATCGGCGGTATCTTAGGCGACAGGATAAACAGGGAAGACGCATCCGGCTCTATGCCGACTTCCCTATAGGCCGCGTAATCCTTGCTATCTTGCTTGAAAAATCACACTTAAAAACTACAAGATTAATCGGACTCAATTTCGAGTCCTTCACTGTGTTGAGTGTGAACCCAGGGTTTTGGATTGATTTGCTTGCTTCAGGCAGGAGTAAAATCCTATCTTCTTCTCGCCACATCAAGATGAGTAACTGGGGAGATCTCGACGCATTATTCACTGATCTCTCTATGAGTCCCCCAAGTGACTCATCTTCATCGGCCCAAGCGCACCTTGGACCACCCAGGACTCATGACCCTCTTGAGTCTTGGTCCCCTCATACGCAGGGTGGTTACTCTTAAACCAACCCTTTCATCTCCTCCAAGATTGCCGAGGAAGACCATCGCCTCGGTAATCCCTTCCTTGATTTGTCCTCTGACACCGATCTTATTTCCCCCCAGGACTAGAGGACGAGATGCCGCCAAAAGTACCACCGGATGAGGAACAAATACGACAGATTCTTGCTCGCCTCGCCGAAGCCAAACAGAAGAATGCAGATCTCACGGCGCGGATGGGACAGATTATAGTAGCAGGAGGAATCGACCGACCAATGGTCGATACCTACAACCCGTGTTAGCAATGTGAGCCCCGGGCGAACCATTTCTACAATAAATGTTATTGTAATGAATAAATTATCAATAAAAGTTATTGTTTATTTTTCACTCCCCTTTATGAGATTAATGAATGAATGCACTATAGGGTCCCTCTGTACAATAAGGGTTATGTACCATGGCCAACTTGATGATCATACAGCTGTTGATTCATTGGATGGATCATAGAGGCTGATGCTTGGATGAATATCTAAGGAGTTAGATAGAGGACTCATCAAGCATCATCAAATGATCATTAAGTGATGATCTCCAGTCTGAGTGGGGAGAATGGCAATCCTATCTCATATGACTGATATCTGACTGACCTCTTGATGCAGGTCCTCTGCATGGGAATAATGATTCAGAGGTGTCAGGTTAGTTAAGTCAATAGGGTTGACTTGACGAGATCGAGATAACCAAAGACCTACGTTGAATACTGTCACGACTTAGGCATGCATCCTCTGACTAGAGACAGATGTATTACTATATGTCTGAGTATGTACATTTGGCAGACCAATAGGTTGATGACCTAATCAAGGTCTATATACCGGCGAGCTGGTTTGCATGTAAGGACATATGAGTAATACGATCTCTCAAAGGGATCATACAGGTTCACTTGTGAACCGGGAGACATGAGGCTCACTCATGAGGTATTGGGACTGAACAAATTCCATGCATGGTCGTCGTGCTTTGGAAGCATGACATGAATTTGAAGGTAAGATATATGCTTTGTGAAAGCATATGATCTATACAAATCCCGATGACCAAGATTGAGAAACTTAATGATCTAACCCTGAAGATGACAGTGTAAAAGTGATCTTTATCTTCAGGATGATCATGAGTCTTCCAGTATGTAGGATGTGCAGGTATTAGGAATACCTGAAGGGTGTATTTGATCATAACGATTGTATAACCATGACGCTTCCATTCGAGGGAGTGATGAAACAAGATTGGTTTTAGTGACTCCTCTCATTAGAGAAGTGACCTAATCTTAGTCCATGAACTGGACATTGGTCTGAATAAGATTCAGATGCAATGAGAAGATTAAGTCTACGGGCCTGATTTGATCAAGCATCAGTGGGGGGGCCATAGGACTGGAGTTGAGATAGTGATCTCAACATCCAAGACATTACTATACGTGGAACAATACAATCGCCCTGTCCTTATCTCCAAGTAACTGAGGAGAAATAGCATTGTTCTTAAATGGTTTAAGAACAATTCCATAAGATCTAAGCAAAGAGAATTTGATAATTAAAAGTGTTTTAATTATCATGATGTATGAGAAATTATCCAATATGATTAAATGTGATTTAATTAGTTTGGATAAGAATAATGTGGATAGAGATATCCAATTATTCATGATATATTATAAATGTGATTTATAATGTATTAGAGAGAGTTACTTATAATTTATATGTGTTGATTAATTATGATGTGTATTGGATACACATGGTGTAATTAATTAACAATATGAATTACATGTTGTTTTGGGTTGTGAATATGATTCACAATTTTTCCATGGCAAGATTGTAATATTCTCAAAGATAATTGTGAATTATTTTTTGAGAAATAAAACCCAAATTATTTTGTTGCAAATAAATAAGAGAGAGATTACATGGAGATTACAATCTCCATGCAATCCATGGTGGACGGCACACCACTCCTAATTGGAGTGGGTGTGCGCCTACATGGAAGGCACATGGAGATGAAATCTCCATGTGTCTTCTCTCCTTATTTGTTGGGTTAATTTAGGAGCAAATTATATTTGATTTTATCAAATATATTTTGACCTAAATTTGTTGCTTTTGACAACAACAATCTCAGCCATTGGATGAACATAAATCAATCTCATCCATTGATTTTATGTGTCCCATGGATTGAGATCCATGGATCCCAAAACCCTATAAATAGAGAGGCATTCTTGGCTCTCTCTTTACACATGCTATTGTAGCACAAAAACTCTCTCTCTCTCTCTTTCTCATATACACGACAGCCCTCTCTCCCTCTCTTCTTGGTGGCCGTCCACCTTGGTGGAGAGAAACGTCGTCGCCCGCGCCATCGTGCTGCCGCTTCAACTCTCTGCGGTTCTTTGTCTTCTTGGAGTGCTTCACTCACGAAGGAGACGTTTGATCTCGTGCGACGAGATCAGGAGCAACCGCGCTTGGATAAACTTGGATTGCGAGGACACCGCGACTCATCTCCGCGCTCGCAAGCCGTTACTCCGACGATCGGACTTGAGACAGGAGGTCTCTTTTCGTAGAGACTCGATCAACCACGCTTCAAGAGGTATTGCATTATACTTGATGTGGTTATAGATGAAACGATTTGAGAAAGGTTCTCGGATCATGTGGTTTCATCGGTTTAAAAATTTTAAAATTCCGCTGCTCCGAACAACTAGTACGACTAGTCGTTCTTCGTCGTATTCGATACGACGATCACGCTTCCGTGATGCGCTTGAGGATTTCTCCATATCCTTCAAGTGGTATCAGAGCCTTAGGTCGACGGTTTCGAATATGATTCGAAAAACCGAGGACGACTTGGGTTCGTTTAGGTCGCGAAAGTTTTCATCGCATTTGATTTCGCAGATCTGTTTAGTAAATAAATTCGGCACTGTTTAAATTGTTTAAACACGAATTTAATACTTGGATTTTGTTCCCCATTAAATAAGGAAACCATAGGAACTGAGTTTGCGTAAATCGGATTTCGTATGCTCTAATTATGGTTGTTTTAATGGACATGTATGCACTGTTGCGGGAACAATAGATTTTAACGTGATTAAAGAGTTAATTACTGTTATCATCTGCCTCGAAATGCGTGCAAATCCACTTAGGTTCTGTTGTAAATCAAGTTAGCAATCTATGAAAATTGAGTTTGCTTAATTTGAATTTAAATTGATTGAGATATGCCAATTTTAGTGAATAGGGGTCTATACTGAAATTGCATTCCTAATCTAGAACCAAGTGATTGTCAATTAGTGAAATTAATTGTTAATTTCGTGAAATAATCTTGAATAATATTTGTGAAATATTGAGACATGATTATTTGCCTAATTGACATGGCCCCAACCAATTAATTGATTAAGATGTGATCTAAATCATAAATTGGAAACAACAATCTTCAAACTTGATGCTTGAATAGGATTTGGGAATTTGTCTAGCAAATTTCCTTATAATCAAAAAATGTTTTGATTATTACTATATGGTACAATTTCGGTTGAAAAACCGATGATCATCTCAAGTACAAATTAATCAATTTGGCATTATCCTTTCCCGAGGCGGATATGGTGCCTAGTCGGAGAGCATTGGGGTTGCGGGTTGCAACGTATGTGGTCCGTCCCACTCTCGTCGGTACTGTCCATGACAGCGGGTAGGGCCGGGATAATGTCCGAGGGATTAAGATGTATTTTTCTAATTATTAAAATTAGAATTAATACGTATTTTGAGATATTACCATATATGTATTCAAGTAAAATAATCAAGTTTGATTGTTTGAATTGGATTGATAATTAATTTAATATGATTAAATTGATTATGTCCAATTGAAATACTCTAATATGATTAGAGATATTAATTCCCTTGGAAGAATTAATTATGTGAATGTGATTCACGATAATTAATTAAAATTTGAATATCAAGATGGAGGATCACATAAGTGACATCCATGGTCTCCCGTCAAGGCGAAGAGTTTCGTCGCCAGGGATTGCATATGGGAGACGCCTGTCCGAAGTGACAGCTCCCATGTGCAAGCGCATTTGGATCGGGCTCTTTGCTTCTCGAAAGAGTAAGGCCGTATGCGTAGTGACCCCAATATCGGATCCTCATATTATTGGGGCGATATTGGATTGCGCATAGCGAGTACTATTCCTGTTGACGGTTGGTTCAATTAACAACGGGTCAACATCGCCTTAGGGGGGATGGGCTCGGGTGTTAAAGACCGAATTGGGAAATTGCAAGTTGGACTTGTAAAATGGAATGAGTTCCTGCTTTTCTTTATTGGAGTCACAGATTCTCATATTATTGGGATGTGACAATGATAAAGAGGAGATCCCAATTCTTGCTAGAGATATAGCGGTAAGTATATCTCTTACTTTGAAAGTGATTAAGGGAATGAACTTTCAAAGTCGACAATGCAAGAATAATTTGATTTAAAATACCTTAATCAAATATCATAAATTTGAATATATATTTCTATATTCTAATATAGTGCATTCTTAATTTCAGAAAAATGAAGTCTTTGAACCCACTTAGTAGGCTTCTTGAGGTCAACCAATTGACCGGCCCGAATTACTCGGATTGGATCCGAAATTTGGAGCTTGTTCTCTCTGCTGAGCGCATTAGTTATGTGCTATCCGAGGACAAGCTTGATAACCCTAAGTCCAAGGAAGAAAAAGCATTTAATGACAAGTATGATGAAGATCATGTCTTGGCTAGGCGCTATATCCTAGGTTCTCTCTCCAATGTGCTGCAGAAGCAACATGTGGAGATGAATACCTGTCAGGAAATAATGCAGAATCTTAAAGATATGTTTGGTGACATTAACCGCACTCAGCGGTACAATGTTATGAAAGACCTCATTCGTTGTAGAATGCAGGAAGGGACTTCGGTCCGTGAACATGTACTCAAAATGTTTGGGTACTTGTCGGAGCTGGAGACTCTTGGGGCAACGATGGATGCAGACATGCAAGCTGACTTCATTCTGCTGTCATTGCCCAAGTCTTTTAATAACTTTGTAGTGTCATTCCACATGAACAAGTTGGAATTGACAAATGCTGCTCTCCTTGCTTCATTAAAGTCCGCAGAGGACGTAATGAAGAAGGATGGTCCCAGTGGCAGTGCAATGGTTGCACAGGTCAAAGGGAAGCGTGGTCGGAAGCATGGTTCTCGGAAGGGCCCGGCCCAGAAGAGAAAGAAGAAGGGACAAAGTGTTGCCTCTTCTTCCAATGCATCCACTCTCATGGCGTCGAAGAAAACCGACGTCTGTCATCACTGCAAGAAGCCGGGGCACTGGAAGCGTAACTGCCCAGATTACCTGAAGTCCTCAGACAAAGGTAAAGCCCCAGCAGGTATGAAATCTACTTTCATCATTGAAACTAGCTTTCTCGTTGGACGAGAAGGAAGTTGGGTTGTGGATTCTGGTGCTTCTGTTCATGTATGCAATTTGTTGCATTTGTTTCAGCAAACTAGGAACCTTGAGGAAGGGGAGATAGTCATCCAGATGGGATCTGATGCGAGTGTTGCAGCAGTAGCCGTCGGGACTTGTAGACTATCATTATCTAGTGGGAGAGTCCTTATACTTAAAGAATGTCTTTATGTACCCGAAGTCAGAAGGAACTTGATATCTGTATCTAAGCTTGTTAGAAGCGGATATTCTTTCCTTTTCTGTAATAAATTAGTCATAAGTCGTTATGATAAATATATTGCGGATGGTATTTTGACTTCTGGTGGACTCTATGAATTGTGCATTGATAAATGTATTATGAATGTGACAACCACTAATAAAAACCCTAAAAGATCCAGAGAGGATAAAAATATCTCAAATGAGATATGGCATCAAAGGCTTGGTCATTTGTCTGTTGATAGGATCAATAGATTGATAAAGGATGGACCTCTAGATTTTCTAAAGGTTCAACCTCTGCCCACTTGCAAACATTGCATACAAGGCAAAATGACTAGGACGCCTTTCCGTAACAAGGTTACGAGATGCGAAGGTATTATTGACCTAATACATACCGATGTATGTGGTCCCTTCAGTACCGCGACTCGAAATGGATACCGATATTATTTGACGTTTATCGATGACCATTCGCGATACGGGTTTATCTTCCTACTACGTCATAAGTCTGAAACCTTTGAAAAGTTCAAAGAATTCAAGGCTTTGGTTGAGAACCAAACCGATAGGAAGATTAAACGGATTCGATCTGATCGAGGTGGCGAGTACCTTTCAGATGAATTCAAGGAATACCTTAAGGAGAATGGAATTGTTTCCAATCTCACTCCTCCTGGAACTCCCCAACTAAATGGTGTTGCTGAAAGACGCAACAAGACCATCATGGACATGGTCCGATCAATGATGAATAAAGCAAATTTACCTCTTAGTTTCTGGGGATATGCAGTAGAGACTGCATTATATATCCTTAATAAGATTCCTAGCAAATCCGTGCCTAAGACTCCTCATGAGCTATGGTATGGAACCAAACCTAGTGTTAATCACTTGAGGGTTTGGGGTTGCTTGGTCTATGCGAAGAACGTAGACGCAAGTAAGCTAGAATCTCGCTCTCGTGAGTGCTACTTCATTGGGTATGTTAAAGATGGTATTGGATACCAACTTTATGACCCTGAGACCCAAAAGGTTTTTGTTTCTAGAGATGTGAAGTTTCTGGAGAATGATTTCCATAAAGGTCAAGACAACAATGAAGTAGAGGAATTCTTTGAATCCCCTGAGGATTCTGAACTTCCTAGACCAGAAACAGAAGAGATAAATAAAGATGAAACACCCATACCTCTTCGAAGGAGTTCGAGGGTGGTTGCACCACCTGAAAGGTATGGATTCCATGTGTCAGGTGAAACTGACATTGATCCTACTTCATTTGATGAAGCACTCGCGGATCAAGACATGGATAGATGGATGCTAGCAATGAAGTCAGAAATTGACTCCATGCATAAGAATGGTGTATGGACCCTAGAGGATCCACCTAAAGGGGTAAAACCCATTGGGTGTAAATGGATCTTCAAAAGAAAGAGGGGACCTGATGGGAAAGTAGAGACTTTCAAGGCACGGCTCGTAGCCAAGGGCTACACACAGAGAGAAGGCATCGACTACGATGGGACATTCTCCCCTGTGGCTATGCTTAAATCCATCCGGACATTGCTAGCTATAGCTGCATATCTTGACTATGACATCTGGCAGATGGACGTCAAGACGGCTTTCCTCAATGGATACCTCGAGGAGGATATCTACATGGAGCAGCCCCAGGGCTTCATGACTGAGGATGGTAAAGTATGCAAGCTGAAGAAATCCATCTATGGGCTCAAGCAAGCTTCTCGTAGTTGGAACATCAGATTTGACGAAACCATAAAGAGTTATGATTTTGTGCAAAATCCTGATGAACCTTGTGTATACAAGAAGCTTAGTGGGAGCGCCGTTGTGTTCATCGTGCTTTATGTAGATGACATCCTTATCATTGGAAATGATACAGGGATGATGACCAGTGTAAAGATTTGGCTATCCCATACCTTTGAGATGAAAGATCTTGGAGAAGCCTCTTATATCTTAGGCCTGAAGCTGTTCAGAAACCGAGAAAAGAGGATTTTGGGATTGTCGCAACATGGATACATTAAGAAGATTCTTGAACGATTCCATATGGATAGTTCAAAGAAAGGATTCCTACCCTTAAGACATGGTATCCACCTGTCTAAAGGAATGGCTCCTCAAAGTGTTGAGGAAAAGAAGGCCATGGCTGGATGTCCTTATGCATCAGCCGTAGGAAGCTTAATGTATGCCATGATGTGCACTAGGCCAGATATCTGCCATGCAGTGGGAGTGGTAAGTCGTTACCAATCCTGCTATGGAGAACAACACTGGAATGCAGTAAAGAACATATTCAAATATCTAAGACGGACGCAAGATTACATCTTGGTCTATGGAGATGGTGATCTCCAAGTCTTGGGATATACAGATTCTGACTTCCAATCGGATGTAGATGATCGAAAGTCGACATCGGGGTTCGTGTTCTTGTTGAATGGTGGTGCTGTGAGCTGGAGAAGCAAGAAGCAGGACACTACTGCAGATTCAACAACGGAAGCCGAATACATTGCCGCATGGGATGCTGCGAAGGAGGCGGTGTGGTTGCGCAAGTTCGTGCTGGAGCTTGGCGTAGTTTCCTCTGATACTCCCATCCCGTTACTCTGCGATAACACGGGAGCCATTGCCCAGGCAAAGGAACCTAGATGGCATCAAAAGAGCAAGCACGTGGAAAGGAAATACCACATCATTCGGGAGATACAAAAGCGTGGTGACATCATCATCACCAAGGTGGCCTCTGCCGACAACGTTGCTGATCCTCTTACCAAACCTCTGACACAGAAGGTTTTTGACCAGCATGTAATGAGTATGGGTTTAAAGATTGTACCTGAATGGTTCTGAGGGCTAGTGGGAGATTGTTAGCAATGTGAGCCCCGGGCGAACCATTTCTACAATAAATGTTATTGTAATGAATAAATTATCAATAAAAGTTATTGTTTACTTTTCACTCCCCTTTCTGAGATTAATGAATGAATGCACTATAGGGTCCCTCTGTACAATAAGGGTTATGTACCATGGCCAACTTGATGATCATACAGCTGTTGATTCATTGGATGGATCATAGAGGCTGATGCTTGGATGAATATCTAAGGAGTTAGATAGAGGACTCATCAAGCATCATCAAATGATCATTAAGTGATGATCTCCAGTCTGAGTGGGAGATGGCAATCCTATCTCATATGACTGATATCTGACTGACCTCTTGATGCAGGTCCTCTGCATGGGAATAATGATTCAGAGGTGTCAGGTTAGTTAAGTCAATAGGGTTGACTTGACGAGATCGAGATAACCAAAGACCTACGTTGAATACTGTCACGACTTAGGCATGCATCCTCTGACTAGAGACAGATGTATTACTATATGTCTGAGTATGTACATTTGGCAGACCAATAGGTTGATGACCTAATCAAGGTCTATATACCGGCGAGCTGGTTTGCATGTAAGGACATATGAGTAATACGATCTCTCAAAGGGATCATACAGGTTCACTTGTGAACCGGGAGACATGAGCTCACTCATGAGGTATTGGGACTGAACAAATTCCATGCATGGTCGTCGTGCTTTGGAAGCATGACATGAATTTGAAGGTAAGATATATGCTTTGTGAAAGCATATGATCTATACCAAATCCCGATGACCAAGATTGAGAAACTTAATGATCTAACCCTGAAGATGACAGTGTAAAAGTGATCTTTATCTTCAGGATGATCATGAGTCTTCCAGTATGTAGGATGTGCAGGTATTAGGAATACCTGAAGGGTGATTTGATCATATACGATTGTATAACCATGACGCTTCCATTCCGAGGGAGTGATGAAACAGGATTGGATTTTAGTGACTCCTCTCATTAGAGAAGTGACCTAATCTTAGTCCATGAACTGGACATTGGTCTGAATAAGATTCAGATGCAATGAGAAGATTAAGTCTACGGTCTTGATTTGATCAAGCATCAGTGGGAGGTCCATAGGATCTGGAGTTGAGATATGATCTCAACATCCAAGTCACTATACGTGGAACAATACAATCGCCCTGTCCTTATCTCCAAGTATCTGAGGAGAAATAGCATTGTTCTTAAATGGTTTAAGAACAATTCCATAAGATCTAAGCAAAGAGAATTTGATAATTAAAAGTGTTTTAATTATCATGATGTATGAGAAATTATCCAATATGATTAAATGTGATTTAATTAGTTTGGATAAGAATAATGTGGATAGAGATATCCAATTATTCATGATATATTATAAATGTGATTTATAATGTATTAGAGAGAGTTACTTATAATTTATATGTGTTGATTAATTATGATGTGTATTGGATACACATTGTGTAATTAATTAACAATATGAATTACATGTTGTTTTGGGTTGTGAATATGATTCACAATTTTTCCATGGCAAGATTGCAATATTCTCAAAGATAATTGTGAATTATTTTTTGAGAAATAAAACCCAAATTATTTTGTTGCAAATAAATAAGAGAGAGATTACATGGAGATTACAATCTCCATGCAATCCATGGTGGACGGCACACCACTCCTAATTGGAGTGGGTGTGCGCCTACATGGAAGGCACATGGAGATGAAATCTCCATGTGTCTTCTCTCCTTATTTGTTGGGTTAATTTAGGAGCAAATTATATTTGATTTTATCAAATATATTTTGACCTAAATTTGTTGCTTTTGACAACAACAATCTCAGCCATTGGATGAACATAAATCAATCTCATCCATTGATTTTATGTGTCCCATGGATTGAGATCCATGGATCCCAAAACCCTATAAATAGAGAGGCATTCTTGGCTCTCTCTTTACACATGCTATTGTAGCACAAAAACTCTCTCTCTCTCTCTCTCTTTCTCATATACACGACAGCCCTCTCTCCCTCTCTTCTTGGTGGTCGTCCACCTTGGTGGAGAGAAACGTCGTCGCCCGCGCCATCGTGCTGCCGCTTCGACTCTCTGCGGTTCTTTGTCTTCTTGGAGTGCTTCACTCACGAAGGAGACGTTTGATCTCGTGCGACGAGATCAGGAGCAACCGCGCTTGGATCAACTTGGATTGCGAGGACACCGCGACTCATCTCCGCGCTCGCAAGCCGTTACTCTGACGATCGGACTTGAGACAGGAGGTCTCTTTTCGTAGAGACTCGATCAACCACGCTTCAAGAGGTATTGCATTATACTTGATGTGGTTATAGATGAAACGATTTGAGAAAGGTTCTCGGATCATGTGGTTTCATCGGTTTAAAAATTTTAAAATTCCGCTGCTCCGAACAACTAGTACGACTAGTCGTTCTTCGTCGTATTCGATACGACGATCACGCTTCCGTGATGCGCTTGAGGATTTCTCCATATCCTTCAACCCGACGGAGAGCGAGATTCAGAACTGGTTAGCACCCGCAGTTCCCGCCCAGGCATTTGAGCTGAAGCCCCACTTCCTTAGTCTGCTTCCGAAGTTTAACGGAAACCTAAATGAAGAACCATACACTTTCCTCCGTGACTTCGAGCTGGTGTGCAACAATCTTAACCATCCTAATGTTGGCCAAGATTATATTCGACTGAAGGCCACCCCTTTTGCCTTAGGATATAAGGTTGCTCATTGGCTGAAGAACTTAGGGGTGGTATGTACTACCTGGATGCAGTTCAAGGACCTATTCTTGAAAAAGTTCTACCTTCTCAGTAGGACTAACCAGATGAGAACGAAGATCGCCAGCTTCGCACAAGGACTCAGTGAACCTTTCCATGACGCTTGGGATAGGTTCAATGATTTAGTACAGAAATGCCCCTGCCACGACATTTCAAAGGCGATCTTAGTCCAGACCTTGTTCTGTGGTCTAACCCCGGAGATGCAGGGCTTAGTCAGTGCCGCCTGTGGAGGAAGCTATCTGAACAAAAACGAGCACGTCGTATGGAAGATCCTGGAGCAGATGGCGGAGACAGGCAGGTCGCAGGCCACCAGGGCCTATCAGTTGTCTCCCTCAATTCTATCCAATGAGACAACCCAAAGGACTGTAGCGGATCTGACTGAGGACCTCATCCCCAGCATGAGGATGATTGTCGGCAAGCTTACCATGGTCGAGCAGATCCACAAGAGAGTCGCGGAACTGGAGTCTCTTTCACGCCTACCGAAGCAAGTGGAGGAACTTTCTGAGAAGGTAGCTAAGATAAAGCTACCTGCCCCTTCTGCACCACCTGTACCTGTATATCGAGTCCATCTTGTACAGGAACAGGCACCGGGGTCTCATAGTAGCTGGGAACAGACTTACAACCAGCAGAACCAACATGCACCTCCACAAGTGGAGACGGGATACAAGGAGCCTCCGCAAGTGTACGAGATCAACGGACTTTGGTATAGCCGTGACCCGATTGTTAGGCAGGCAGAAATGGGGAAGGATCAGCCACACCGCCCATCCCCAGCCTACCAAGAAACCAGACCCGTGCCTACACCGCGCTTTCAGTCCAAGCCAGAACAAGGGTACCAGCAGCAGCAGCGCACGTATCAGCAGGGCCCAGCACCGTCCCACCAGCAGTAGCAGTATCGGCATGGCCAGCAGGGCCACTACCGAACCTCATCTGCACAGCAGCCAGCCCAGCCCACCGAATTGGAGTCTCTCACCTTGGCAATCCAGACCCTGTCTGATAGGGTACAATAGATGCAGAATGACTACCTGGACATGAGAATCAACATCAATCAGGTCTCTCGTACCCAGGACCAACAGATGGTGCCAAAGACCCCAATTCCCGCATAGGTTCAGGCCAACCCGAACAGCTTACACCATGGCCAGAACCGACCTCGAGATCAGGTATATTATTCAGATAATTATTTATCTGAACATGAGATCCTTTCGTACGATAATGTAAATCACATGTCCCTCAGGAGCGGAAGGACCGTGACCATACATGATCGGGCACGGGCACAGAAGGAAGGAGCCTCCGAGACTCTACCTGAGGAGAACTCGGAGGAAGAAAAGGAGGAGCACCACCACCATCGCCGGCAGAAGAAGAGGACATCTGATTCCTCAAAGCAGCATTCTCGCATCCGCATGGAGTCCGACGAAACCGATGAAGAGCCCGCACCTCCATCTGAGGAGGATCGTCCAACAGTCGCGGAAGAAGCAGCACCGGTTTCGCCTCAGCATTTTCATTTCAATCAGAGTCAGAGTCCTACTTTGTTTCAGAGTCAGAGTCATGCAAATAACTCAGTTCCTGATCTTAATGAGAATCTTTCAGTTTCTGAACATGAGTTGGAGTCAATAATCCCTTTCCCCCGAGCTCTCAAGGATGGAAAGAAGAAAACCAAAAAATCCAAAAAGATGACCCTGAAATGGCAGAGTTCTGCAATAAACACATCAAGGTCACAATCCCCTTTGACAAGTTCGTGGAAATGACCCCTGCATTCCAAAAATACCTTAAGGTGAGATGCACACCTACTAGGGTTAGCAGGAAGACCAAAAGTCGTGTTAAGAAACACGTGTTATCAGTAGCCACGACTTGTGCAATTAAGAACTCGTTTCCTAGGAAACGAAGAGACATGGGTGCACATTATGTAGTGAGTCATGTTGATGACATCGCATTTGCACGCACTCTCCTAGACAATGGTTCCTCAATCAATCCGATGCCTACAGCCCTCTATGAGCGGCTTAATCTCGGACCTCTTAGGAAATCTAGAGCTCTTCTACAATTTGCTGACAAATCAACCAAGAGGTCACAAGGAGAATTAAGGAACATTGTGATCAAAGTCGAGGGGCAAGAATACATAGTGGACTTCACCGTCCTGGATATGGAAACCCCTCGTAATTGGAGAGATTCCCAGATCATTCTAGGTAGGCCCTTCCTCAGAACAGCAGGGGCCTTATTTGATTATAAGAATGGGAAGATTCAGTTCCAAACTGCAGACGGAGATGAGGAACTTGAAATGAAGCAGACAAGATGGTAGAGACCGGATTCAGAATCCAGCACCGAGTACTCTTCTACCGGAACAGACTGCGAGCATGTAGACTTAGTTGGGCCATGGAGACAGAACCCAGCCAGCACCGATGTGTCCATCTCCTCCGAAGATGATCCAGTGCATGAGTCAGTCTACGAGATCCTCAGGAACGAGTACAGCTCTGAGCCTGCATCGCCCTACATCTTCGATGACGTAGAGGCCCAGTTGGGCATGTCAGTCCTTACATCTCTAGGACAATCGGAAGATGAGGATGACGAGTCAGACGAGGCGCTTGCCGATTGTATGGAGACCTTTGACGATCCGACTCTAGAGCCGAACTTGGTGGCAGCTATCACAGAGAACGATCCAGCCACTTCCAACACCGAACCAGATCAGATTGAGCCAGATTTCTTAGATGATCACACTATTCCTGAGCTCAAACCCTTACCCACAACCTTAAAATACGCCTTCCTTGCGGGTCAGGACAAGAAATTTCCGATCATCATTTCGCGATTGACCGAGGAGCAAGAATCTCGCTTTCTAGAGATTAAGAGAAAAACCGCAAGGCGATAGGCTGGAGCATTTCCGATCTCCACGGGATAAATCCCGCTCTGTGTTCGCACCATATTTACTTGGAAAATGAAGCCAAACCCTCTCGTGAATTCCAACGTCAGTTGAATCCAAATTTACGAGAGGCCGTGAAGAGGGAGATAGAAAAATGGTGCAATGCGGGTTTCATTTATCCAATCTTCGACTCTAAGTGGGTGGCCCCAATTCATGTTGTCTCGAAAAAGTCGAGAATTCAGACGACCACCAATGAGGACGGAGAGGAGATCGTGACGCAAGTACCCACGTCGTGGCGCGTCTGTGTGGATTACAGACGCTTGAATGCCGCGACGAAGAAGGATCATTTCCCCCTACCATTCATTGATCAGATCTTAAAGCGACTAGCGGGGAAAGAGTTCTTCTGCTTCTTAGATGGGTTCTCGGGCTACAATCAAGTAGCCATAGCTCCAGAGGACCAGGAAAAGACCACATTCACATGCCCCTTTGGTACCTATGCTTTCAGGCGCATGCCTTTTGGGTTATGCAATGCTCCAGGTACTTTCCAAAGGTGCATGATTGTTGTATTCTCCGAAATGGTCGGCGAATTCCTGGAAGTCTTCATGGATGACTTTTCGGTCCACGGCGATTCCTTCGACTCATGTCTTAGGAATTTGGACCGAGTCCTGAAAAGATGTTGTGAGGTTAATCTGGTGCTCTCCTGGGAGAAAAGTCACTTCATGGTGACGGAGGGCATAGTGTTGGGGCATGTCATCTCCAAGAGAGGAATGGAGGTTGACCCTGCCAAGGTGGATGTGATCAGACGACTCCAGCCACCAACCAACGTAAAGCAGTTGCGGTCGTTCCTCGGGCATGTTAGATTTTATCGGAGATTCATTAAGGATTTTTCTAAGATTGCCTGGTCGCTAACTGAGCTTTTAGGAAAAGACATGGAGTTTGTTGTTGATCACAAATGTCTTGAGGCCTTTAAGCTTCTGCAAGGAATGATTATGGACGCACCTATCCTACAAGCCCCAGATTGGTCTCTACCTTTTGAGATCATGACGGACGCCTCAGACTATGTTGTTGGGGTTGTGTTGGGACAAAGAAGAGATGGCATTCCGTTCGCAATTCACTACGCAAGCAAAGTGCTTGATACTGCTCAGCGTAACTATACAGTTACGGAAAAGGAAATGCTTGCGGTAGTGTTTGCCTTGGACAAATTCAGATCTCACCTAATCGGATCCAAGGTAACTGTGTTCACTGACCATACGGCCCTACGGTACTTGATGGAGAAGAAGGACGCGAAGGCGCGTCTTCTTCGATGGATTTTACTTATCCAGGAGTTTGATTTGGACATCCGAGATAAACCTGGGAAGAAAAACGTAGTGGCCGATCATCTTTCTCGTCTCGAAGATCTCAATACTTCCGAGGATTCACCAATTCGAGACTCCTTCCCTGACGAGTCTATTTTTATTATCGACTCACTCCCATGGTACGCCAATATCGTGAATTATCTTGTCTCCAAGAAAGTTCCCGAAGATTGGCCCAAGAGCCAAATCGATCGATTGAAGTCGGACGCTAGACACTACCATTGGGAGGATCCGATCCTTTTCTTCGAAGGACCGGATTGTGTTTGGAGACGGTATATTCCTCAGGAGGAATACCAGAGTGTCCTTTCTTTATGCCACAGTTTGGAGGCAGGAGGACACCACTCCGGGAAGAGGACCGCATGGAAGGTTCTTCAGTGTGGCTTGTACTGGCCGACTCTGTTTCGCGATGCAACCGCCTTCGCGAAGTCGTGCCCAGTATGCCAGAGAATGGGAGGAACCGTCAGTTCCAAGGATGAGATGCCAATGCAGCCGGTCATCATTTGTGATGTCTTTGACGCCCGGGGCATCGATTTCATGGGCCCATTTCCTGCTAGCCACGGGTTTGAATATATCCTTCTTGCGGTCGATTATCTATCCAGATGGGTGGAGGCTATCCTGACCCGAGCCGCAGACAGCAGGACTATCTGTAAATTCATCAGAGAGCACATCATCTCTAGGTTCGGGATCCCCAAAGTGATGATATCAGACGGGGGTAGCCACTTTGTGAATCGGGAGGTAAAGAAACTCCTGAAGGACTACGGCATCGAACACCGTGTCGCGAGTCCTTACCACCCACAAACCAATGGTATGGCTGAGGTGTCGAATCGGGAGGTGAAAACCATATTGCAAAAGCTTGTCCGCCCGGACAGGAAGGACTGGTCTCAGATCTTGGATCAAGTCCTCTGGGCGTATAGGACGGCTTACAAGACACCATTAGGCACCTCCCCATTCCGAATGGTATTCGGAAAGCCGTGCCATTTTCCCGCAGAGTTAGTGCACAAATCAGAATGGGCAATCAAGAAGGTCAATTGGAACACGCACCTGGGACAAAAACAGAGAGACATGGATCTGAATGAGCTTGTGGAAGTCAGAAACCGCGCATATGACAACAGTTTGGTGTACAAGGACAAGGTGAAGTGTTGGCATGATAGATATATCAGACGAAAGACCTTTGTTCCTGGACAGAAGGTATAGTTGTTTAATGCTAGGCTGAAGATCTTCCAAGGCAAGTTGAAGTCCATGTGGACAGGCCCATTTGTCGTCCGTATGGTGCATGATAGTGGATGTGTCGAGATCTCAGATCTCGCAGATGACGCACCGACATTCCTTGTGAATGGACAGCTGTTGAAGCACTTTGTCGAATCCAATGAGCAGTTAGTCCATGTTGAGGAGATTGTATTCATGCGCGAGACAGATTCGGCAGATACACCTCGAGCCGCGTATGAGGCCTTGCAGCAGTGAGCTCCAACCATCCGCAGCATCTTGAAAGATTAAAACCAACTCATTTGTATATACCATCTTTTACATCCTATCCTCTCTCCCTCGCGACTCTAGTAACCCATCCCCGCCTCATTAGATCACTATCTTGGACTATACTTAGGATAACCAGATCCTAAGTATAGGGGGGAGGGGTCACCTGAGTCAGTTCACTGTACATTCTCTAGATCACATTGGTCCTCATACTCACTTCCGTCCTATACTTAGGCTGACCTGAGCCTAAGTATAGGGGGGACTGATGCCCGCATTGTATAATCATCCATTCTCCTCTTGCCCTCGTCCGCCTCATTTTTGATCTTCTTCTACACTTAGGCTGTCAAAGCCTAAGTATAGGGGGGCGGTACGACTTCTATACGATTTTTGTAATTTTAGCTCTCCTACGCTTAGCCCGAGCTCTGTCTTTTTAGTCGCTTTTCGTGCTCTGAGGACATAGCACACGCTAAGTATAGGGGGACGTGTATATATTACATATATACTTTACCCATAGCTCGTACTTTCACGTATTTTCACGTGTTTTTGTATATATTATGCAATAATTATGGGGTGGGTAAAAATTGAAAAAAAATCTTTTTGTATAATGTTGTACTATAATACTTGTATAAAACAAAATGTAAATGATACTCTTGTAATATTTGTTGTAAAATAGGATGTATACCAAAAAAATTGTGTTGAAAATAAGGCTTCTTATTTACTCTTGCATATCATCCTTGCATTTCAAAAAAGAGAGAGAGAGAGAGAGAGAGAGAGAGAGAGAGTCTTGCATTTCATTCATAGCATGTCATCTACACCTCATGTGCATATGTTGCATATGCAAGGTGAAAAGATAGTGGATTCTGAACCAAGTCATGAGTAGATATTGAGGATAGACTTGATTTGACCTTAATCCACCTAATTTCAGAGGAACCTTATAGGAACTGGAGTTAAGATTTCTCAGGTCAAGTGACTTAAGTCTTTTAGTCCACAAGTCTATGTTCACATGTCATCTTGATTAGTCTAAGTAGAATATCTCATGCACACGCATGATTCTTTTAGACAGTGACCTAACTTGGACAAGCACAATGCACGTAGCTCTTCATTGATGGGGTGGTGAGGAAGTAGAATCCTTTAGCTTGGAGTAGCACACGGGTGGAAACATCCGTCCTCCTCTAGGGAGGGGAGTGCATCTCAACCTAGTCTGGTGGTGTTGAAGTCTAAGGACAGGACGCTGTGGGTTGCAATAATGCTTCAAAAGAGGGATAGTCTACTGGCTCAAGAGGAAAAACTCCTGATGTACATGCTGCACCTTGTATATAGTTCGAAAAAAAAGAAGAAAAAAAAGAAAAATGCAAAAACTCCAAAAAAAAGACAGGCTAAAAAAATTGCCTGTTGGAGTATGTATACTAGCAAGAAGTCTGCAGCTGGATGACTTGGCTACACTGGTCAGGCATCCCGGGATAGGTTAGCTACACTAGCTTCCGTCCATTCTTTATTCTTTTCTCTACCCCCTCCTCTTGAGTTGGTCGCACTTGAACTTAGAAGGGAATGCCCCGCTCCTCGAGGAAAGAGTTGCTAGACCAGGTTATTGAGTTACCTTGTTAGAGGAGGCTGGTTCTGAGCCATTTCTGATGTGGAGAGTTACATTTCACTTACATAGTACAAGTAAGACTCATAGTCATCAGAAATTTGCGTTTGAGGATTTGTTCTGACCTGACTGTTGAGGCGTCTTGAATAGAAGACTTATGGAACTTGAAGTCTGTTAGGTCTTAAATTCAGATCCCAATAAGGTTCCGCCACACAATTAATCCAAAGGTCGAGTCAAGCTCTATTTTCAACTTTTGTTCATGACCTTGGTATGGAACCCAATCTCATTTCACTTCTGCATTTCATTTTAGTTGCTCGGGGACGAGCAAGGTTTACGTATAGGGGGTTGATGAATCTGTGATTCATCACTCTAAAAGTTGAAAATTGAGCTTTGTTCCCGAGTAATTAGACGCATATTTTTACTTATATTGCATAATTAGCATTCATGCATGCAAGCATAATATCTGCATTTTAGTATTCGTATTTGCATAACTAAGTCGCCAATTTCACTTGTAAATATTCACTTGTATATTAGCTAAAATACCCTATTTGTATATATTTTATACTGAATCCAAATCCAATAAAATCAACTCCATAGTGTATATATTACTAACATTAATTAAGGAAAAATATCAAAAAAATACTAACTTGCAAAATTGACCAATAAAACCCCAACTCAAGTCTGAAACCATGAACCTTAAAATGTGTATATCTCTCACATACAGTGTCTGATTTAGGTCTACTCACTTTTAGAATAATACACATTCAGAGACCTTTGAAACAAGACCAATTTCATTAAAATCGGAGCTCGTATGCAAAACTTGGGTTTTGGGCCCCTTTTGCACATTGTACATAATGACCGTTTTACCCCTGTATTTTCTCATTTTATTTTCTTCATTATTAAAAATCCAAAAAAATTAGATTAAGTTGTAAATATTCTTCTCATATTTTCTCTATTTTTATTTTGTTTTTTCTCATTGAAAAATGAAAAAAATGGCAAAAGATAAAATGTGGTATTTTATACTTATAAGGTACCACCCAAAAATATGTTTTTGTATAGATGATCTCGTTTGATTGTCGACCCTTCACGAAAGTTGTAGATCTCGTCGAGACGAGCAACATTCATGTTGATCACTTTTTAATCTAACCACTTCTATTATTTCTTTTTTTTTATTTTTGTTGTGAATTCTTCTCGGAGCGACATGTGGCTGCTCCGGAAGCCGCCACATGTCAACTCCATAGATTTTGGCTACTAATTAAATAAATGCCACATGGCCGCACCCTAGCACGCCAAGTGGCATCATCTCTCTCCTCTCTACCCATTCCTCCCCACTCTCCCTTAACTTAAGGGAGAGCACTCTTCGACACCTTCCATCCCATCCCATCTTCTCCACTCCTTCTTCCATCTCTCCCACTCTCTCCATGCCCTCTCCAACCTCCACCTTCTCTTCTTTATAATCTCCTCTATCCCTCCATTCATACCCATCTGCCACTTGAGAGAAGAAGCCCAGCTCTACTTTCCCTGAAGGTGACAGCTCCAGGAGATCTCTCCGAGCGAAGACGACTCCTTCTTGGTGAGATCCGGCGAGGCTATAACCTTCGTCGCTGCAAGCTTCATACGAGGCCTGCTCGAGCTCCGCTTACCGTGCGTTGAGCGACGACAGGAGCAGCTTAGCTCCTCCTCACAAGCACCTTCCCCATCCACATTATAGGTAACCTTCTCCTCCTTCTTCTTCTTCATTTCATTTCATTATCTCTCTCTCTCTCTCTCTCTCTCTTCGATTCATCCTCGTCCGATCACAGAATCACCAAACCGATTTCACTTAAACGGATAAATCACAAGTTGCGAACGCAACGGTGATTTTTATTTAATTTTTCGAGGAATTTTCATCAACCAATTAATCATTTATTTACGTCCGCTAAACAAATGCATGGGATTTTGTGAAATCCCCTGTTCACTCCCCCTCACGTTTCTTCTCCCTCTCCTTTCTTCTTCCTCCTCCCCTCCACCCTCCACCTTCGGCCACGTCACCACCGCCTTCACCGCGCTCCTGCCTCTGCCCCAACGACCCTTGGCCGTGTGTCGGTCGTCGTCATCTCCCGTCAACGACTTCCGCGAAGCCCCTGCTGCCCCCAGCCGCAGCACCGTTCCCTCCACGCCAACAGGCCGCCGCCCTCCTCAGCTTGAAGCTCCGCGGTGGGCCGCCCCTCGCACGTGGCGAGCAGCCGGCTCATCTCCAGGCACCCCTCCGCGGCCGTCCCCACCTCCAGCCGCGGCAACCAGCATCTGCCACCTCCTCGTCGTGCCCCATGTCCGTGCGCGCACTGCGCGTTGCTGTAGCCAACCTCACGCCATCTCTGCCTCCACCCCTCGCGCCTTCTGCCCTCGCCTGGAGCACGCCGCCCTTCGTTCGCCCGTCATTTCCCCTCTCACGCCACTAGCCAGCAAGCACGGCCACAGCTGCGAGCTCGAGCAGCACCCCCGCGCGCCTGCTGCCCTCGCCTGGAGCACGCCGCCCTTCGTCCGCCCCGTGTGCCGCCCCTCGGCTTGGTACGCCTCCACCGACCCCAACGGCCACCTCTCCCTCGACGCCGTCGACCACCTCCTCCTCCAAGCTCCATCGGCCACCTTCAAGACCGCCCCTCTTTCAAGGCAAGAAGCAGAGCACATCTATCGCACAATAAAGAAAAGGGAATTTGCAAAGGACACTTGCAACTCTTTGCAAGTTCTTAAAAAAATTTGAAGTTTCCACAAATTACATGTAAGTCCTTGTTCTCATTTCAACTCATATTTCTTATTTCTGTATTGCATTCACACCCTTGCATTTGCACGTTTATTTTGTCATCATTCTGTCGTCCAATTTTAATTCCGAAAATTGTATTGTGTAGCATAACTCTTGTTCTATCATTTTAGCATTTATTTGTATTTTTCTTATTCGCAGAATATTTTATGGAAATTAAGTTGTTGAAAAAGTACAATATTTTGCCCATGTTGATTGATTAATTTATTGTGCACTTTATGCTTATCGAAAAATCTTTGAAAAATCATCATTGGTAGATATAGATCTGTGCTACAACATATCCAAAAATCAAATCATTTGCACGTATAGTTTGTCTTAGAAAAATCATTTAGTGAAAACCTTAATCGATTTTTAATTAATCAACCGTAAGTGTTTTAACGAAATTCAAGTTGATTTGGATAGCTCTTACTTAGACCTATTTGGATTAATTTTGTTTCTGAGAAATATTGTCGTTTGGTAATTATTAAAATTGGTTTATTCATTTTCACTAAAGTCTGCATATTTTATTATTCGTGCATCAGAAAATTCTAAAAAAATTAGGGTAGCTTAATTTCCTCCCATTTCATCATCTGGCCAAGTTTGATAATTTTTGGAATTATATTGACCATCTTTCTGAATTAACATTTAATTTGTCCTGATTTTGCATGTGTAGTGCATAAAAAACCGAAAAAGACCAAAAATATATTCCCCGAAAATCTCACACTTGGATTTTGCTAAAATTTGACCTAAGGAGACAACTGCCTCCCTGAGTTCGACCTTGGACTTCCACCAAGTAAAAAAATTGCCGCTTAAAATTGACTTGAATCTAATGAAAGTGGTTTTTGATTAGCCCTCTCGTATCCGACTGCAACGAACGACTTTAACTTCATTTGGACAATTAATTTGCTCGAATTAACTAAGGGTACGGGACGGTCGTCACGTCTCTCTCTCTCTCTTACTTGCACGTGAATTTAGACAATGACGGGGTTGCTCTCCCTCAAATAGAGGGTTAATTTTAGTCAATTTTTAGGTCTAATTAAATTAGGAGTCCTAATTTTAGAGATTAGTTGTCGCTGTAATTAATCCACACAAACAATCACGTCTACCGTCCAGTCCCAACTCTTTTATCCTAGGTTAGAAAAACCAAGAGAGATAATCGGAAAAAGACGATGCAATCGAGAAAATGATGATGAATGCTTGAGACTTACAGTGCTTCCAGCTCTCTACAATACGAGATGCAATACTGAATTGAAAATTTACACTAAATGGAAGGTAAGCGAGAAAATCATTCCTAGACAAGCAGTTATATTCGCGAGTGATGAACAATTTAATTTTTACTAAAAGCTCTGCAGTCTAAATGTGTCTCATTAAAGTGATGTGTAGTCCTAGATATTACGAGCACAAATACACCGAGCAAGCTCTAAGAGCCGTGAGTGTAGGATCTATTTTACATTAAGCAACCACACAACACAGAGAGCCATTTATTTCGGTTACACACACAAGAACCCAAACGGAAGCCGCTGTAAATATGCAATTATTACAAAATTCTCTCTTCTCAAATAATTTTTGTCTCGCTGTAAATGGACTAATTACAAGGTGGTTTGAGGGTCAAACTATCCGAGTAACGGGAAATCTAATTCTAATTTTCTAAACTGATCTTAAGTTATTTACCTCCCCAGCAATGATGCCACTTGAAATGCACCCTCTTAATTTTACTAAATTGATGATTAAAATAAATGTGTTCGTTGAAGTCAGCAAAAATTGAATTTATTCAAAAACCACATAATTAATATATCAATCAATAGCAAGCGGTAATATTTTTACTTGGGCAAGCCCAAGGTCAAACTCAGGGAGGTAGCTTTTTCCTTAGATTAATTTTCAGTCGATCTAGATGCTAGGTTTTCAAAGAGAAATATTTTTGTTATTTTAAATGCAATAAATGAATGCAAATGCAATCTCATGCTAGTTTGATGGCTAAAATATAAATTTCGATCAAATCAATTCCAAAAATCCTCAAAATTAGCCAAAATATGAATAATGATGAAGTTAAGCTACTATAATTTTTTTGAAATTCTTTGACTGTAAGTAAATTAATTACAAATTAAATATGAATACAAGGTGATTTATGCAAAATTAGTTTTAATAAATACAAAATTAATTTTTTTCAAAAACTAAAATTATCATATATACTTCTAAGTGAGATGAATCCAGAAAAATTATTAAACCTCAAAAATAATTAATTTTGACTTATTAAAAAACAATTAAGTGAAACACCAATTAATTTATTGCAACCTAGTTATGCATGAAAATAATGTGATTTTTGGGCATAAAGTAGATCTAGTTAACTTACCTATTATGAATTTTTGGTAATGTTCATAGCAATGATTAATTTAATATCAATTTCAGAAGAAAAATTTGGTCAAATATGCAATATTTCACCAAATTAATTCTATTAAGTAAACCACATCTCACAAAAATCAAAGCATCATTATAATGATAGAGCATGAGTTTTTCTATATTATCCAATTTTTAGAATAATAAAAGGATGTTAAATGGATTTTCAAATTAACATGTAAACTCAGGGTTCTGAATGCAATACAAAAATAAAATTGATAAACACAAAATATACTGACAAGGACTCGAATGCAATTACCAAATCTTGCAGGGCAGATGTGCAACTTTCTCGTGGATCACGTGCACGACAAGTGACCTTCAGTAGGCGGGGGCCTTCTTACGATATGTTAAATCTTCGTGGAGCTCTCGTGTAAATATTCCAAAAGGAGGTGAAGAGCGCGTGATGCCCCCCTCCCTCTTTTTCTTCGTTCTTCACGAGCTCTACGTGCGGAGTTGGGTTGGCCGCGCACCACCAGGAATGGCTGTACGTGCGGAGGCTTCGAGAAGGAGCTGTGGTCGTCCAGCGACTGGACCGTGGTGGTGCAACGTCACTAGCGGAGGCGCACGCGTGGGAGGTCTATAGCTCCACAGTGGTTGTGCATCTGCGGTGAAGTTGGAGAAGGTCTTGGCTAGAGGTAGCCACAGAGGACTGGAGGGAGATGCTCCTCCGCGCGCGAGTGGATCCCCCCCCCCCCCGGCGGTGGCGTTGCTGCTTGGGCGCACGACCGAGGCTGCTTGGAGGCAGGTCGGTGGGCGGCGTGGCAGATCGCAGGCGTGTTGAGTATGCTCCTGGAGCGAAGGAGGTACGTGACCGGTGTTGGATGGGTGGAGGCCGGGCGTGCGGGCGGATGAACGGCTGGGGTTTGGCGACCTGGTCGGGGCTCTTGAGGAGTTATTGGAAGGTTCGGTGCTGTGGATGTCGAGACCTTCAATTGAAGGTGGCTATGGATGTGGCTACGGCGTCGAGGAGGCAGATCTTGCGTGTCGAGGCGAGGGCAATGCAGATTGGCCCCAATCGGCGGAGATGATGAGGGCGAGTGGCAATTGTCGAAGGGGATCTACCGGTGGTGCTCAGGTCGAGCGTGGAGGTGTGATGTTAACCCTCTCAAGTAAAGACGATGAAGGAGAAGAGCAACGCTGTTGTATCATGGCAGTGGAGCACGAATGGATGGTGAAACATGTCGTATGCGATGAAGGCCTGATTGGTGGACCAGTGATCATGGACAGTAGAGAGAATTTTGCAAGAAGATCAGTGCAGAGGATGTTGCGAGAAGGAGTGGACAAGAGGAAAATTCGCGTGGGGGGTAAGTTGTTAATCAAATTCGCCCTATGCGGTCGGAATTATTTTTTTTTATTAACTACCGTAGATAAGCCGCCTCTTGAAGAGGCGGCTTTGGTTAAGTAAGAGCCGCCTCTTGAAGAGGCGGCTTTAGACCAAAGCCGCCTCTCAAGAGGCGGCTTTATCGGGCAATAAACCCCAGCGGGCGGCCCCTGCCTCCCCCACGCGAACAGAACCCATTCCCAGCGAGCCCTTCCTCCGCCCAAGCCCCCCTGCGATCTCCAAGCGGCCTTCGGCTCCCCCTCCCGCCGCCGTACGATCTCCGGTCATTTTGCCAACGTCCGTTGGCCGCATTTCCGCTATTCATCTCCTTCTCCACCTCAAGGAAGGTATGAGCCGCTTTTTTAAGAGGCGGCTTTTGCTAAGAGCCGCTTCTTTAAGAGGCGGCTTTGGTCTAAAGCCGCCTCTTGAAGAGGCGGCTCTTACTTAACCAAAGCCGCCTCTTGAAGAGGCGGCTTATCTACGGTACTTAATAAAAAAAATAATACATACCGCATAGGGTGAATTTGATTACAAACTTACCCCCCACGCGAATTTTCCTCGAGTGGACAAAATAGGGGAAGTTCCCCTATGAACAGGGGAAATTTGTGTATTTGTTCTGTTGGTGTAAATTTCAAATTAATTGATTTAAGAAAGTTCTTCAAAAAATCCAATAAAAATCACCATGACATTCTTACTATGATTTGTCTGTGAAAGTGCAAATAGTTTTGTGATTTGAAGCTTGAATGAAGGTGGATCTAGGAGAGAAAATAAAGAGGAAGGAGGAAGAAGAAGAAAATAATGGAAGAAGAATAAGGAAGAGGCACAGAGAGAGGAAAGAGTACCTTATGATACTTCTGAAAGTGGAGAACTGCGAGGGCTTGTCTCCGGTCATTGTTGGACATGCGAGCCCACGACGAGCCATTATGCAATAAATGTTATTGCAAATATCATTCCCTGATCTGAAATGAAGAATATCTAATTTTTATAATAGGTTCCTTAGTACAGTTAGGGTTATGTACCATGACCATCTTAATAATCATGCAGCTATAGATTCAAATATTGAATCATAGAGGCCGGTGCTTGGATGAATATCTAAAGGGTTAGATTGAGGACTCAACAAGCACCGTCAAATGATTGTTAAGAGATGATCTCCAGCCTGAGTAGGAGATGGCAATTCTATCTCAGTTAGGCTGATATCTGACCGACCTCTTGATGCAGGTCCTCTGCATAACAATAGAGATTCGGAGGTGTCAGATTAGTTAGGACAAAGAGTTGGCTTAACAAGATCGAGATAACCAAAATCCTATAACGTATGCTGTCACGATACAGGCACGCATCCTCTGACCGGAGACAGATGTGTTACTATATGTCTGAGTATGTACATTTAGCATACCAATAGGTTGATGACCTAATAAAGGTCTATACATCGGCGCGCTGGTGTCCATGTAAGGGCATATGAGTAATACGATCTCTCGAAGGGATCAAACAGGTTCAGGTACTGAACCGGAAGACATGAGCTCACTCATGAGATATTGGGAAGAATCAAATTCCGTGCATGGTCATCTCGCTTTGGAAGCTTGAATGAATTTGTAGGTTTGATATATACTTTTGGAAAGTATATGATCAAGACCTAGGTATGATATATGCTTTTGGAAAGTATATGATCGATACCATTTTTTTTCAACTCCCAATGATCAAATGAGAAACTTACTGATAAAACCCTGAAGTAGACAGTGTAAAATTGATTTAATACTTTGGATTTATTCAGAGTCTTCCAGTATGCAGGATGTGCAAGTGTTGAGAATGCATGAGGGTGATGTGATCATAAACGATTGTATAACCATGACGCTTCCATTCCTAGAGATTGATGAAACGGGTCTGGATTTTAGTGACTCCTCTCAGTGGAGAAGTAATCTGATATTGGTACAAATGTTGGACATTGATCTGAATGTGATTTAGATGCAGTGAGAAGATTATATTTGTGGTCTTGATTTAATCAAGCATCTATGGGAGGCATGAGATATGGATTTGAGATGTGATCTCAACATCCAAGTCGTTATACGCAGAACAATACAATCGCCATGTCCTTATCTCCAAGTATCCGCGGATAAAGAGCATTATCCTTGAAAGATTTTAGGATAATTTCATTGTTGATTTTAAATATTTACAAAATTATAACAATATAAAAGTATAAAAATAAATAATGATAAATAAAATGATTATTTTAATCAGTACAAGTACACAATAGGGGTCCAAAACTCAACTTTCAAAGCATAGCTCCGAAAAATATGACCACCTTCATTAAATAGCTTATTGAAAATTATATACAATTAAAGTGATTTTGATATATTTCGATTTTTTTTGAGATATACGGGTCCGAGAAGTTGGGATTTTGGAAACTTATTCAGATCATAACTTTTTATCCGTACATTATTTTTGTATGAAATCAATTTTGTATTTTTCTTTATTTAATTATCTACAACTTTCATGTACAAAGTTTCTTTATTTGAGGTATAAACAGCGGAACTAAAAATAGGTCACAAATATGAATAAAGAATGAATTAAATAAAAGGGATTTCTATTGGTATTTTGGCCCTTATCTCCCCCTACTTTATTCCTTATCGACCTATTCGTCTAGATGCCTAGGTCTCGGGGTTTCGGGTCATAAAATATTACAATATTTTATTCCTTTTCTTTTCTTTTCTTTATTCAATAATTTTGGCTTTAAAAACCGCAATTTGCACATTATTTACATACACACGCATGAATGCTAAAATGCATGAATTAAGGTATTTACATGCCTTTTCTAGGGTTTTTGAGGCCAAAATGATAGAATAAAGATGATGAAATGGAGGTTCATCATCCCCCTATACTTGCCTTTGCTAGTCCCTAGCAACAACTTATGCAATAAGTGCAGAGAAGAAAAACAAAGAAAAGAAAAGGAAGAAAGATGGATTGAATTTAATTATCAAACTTATCTTCACAAAATCAAAGTTTGGAGCTTCAGTCGTCGGACTTTTGGAATTTTAGTGTGGGCGAAACCTTAATGAGAACCAGATTTGAAATCCAACAGCCTTTGAGAATCCCAAAACCTTACTCAAGTCTCCTCAATAGACAGGTCAGAATACTTCATCTGATACGCAAACCATTATGACTATGAATCTGACTTGTATAGTGTAAGTGATAGTGACTCTCTCTAATTAGAATGACAAAAGAGACGGACTTCTCCAGTATGACAACCCAATGATTCCCCACACTATAAGAAAATACAGTTTTTGCGACCACATATGAGGTGGTAAAGTAGTGCCCTAATGGTGCCAATGTAGTCGCAATCCCCCATTGCGACCATATTTAGTAGTAAAATATGTGGTCGGGCCAAGACGGTCGTAAATTATCGGCGACCACAATGTAGTCATAAGTGGTAGCAAGTTGTAGTCGTACGTAGTCGCTATATGTTCACAGTGTAGTGTCAACTTTTGGTTTGACTCTAATTAAAGAAGCACCATATTGCGACTAAATGGCCACCACAGTTATGTATTTGCACGACTACTTACAGAGTATTTTGCCACCATTGCATTTACGAAAATGACCATGTTACTACTATTGTACTGCTACAGGAGTAGTAAGGTAGTCGCAATATAGTAGCGGATGTTATTTGCCCACTCATGTCAGTACCATGTTGCTACCATATTGGTAGCAAAATAGTAGCCGAGTAGTCGCAAACTCTGCTTTACTGGGAAAAAAAATAACATGTAGCCAACGATAGATGATTCCCCTGTAGTATAATATAATGAACCAAGCTTATTGAGATCCTCCAATCAATATTATAATATAATCAACCTGTTAAAAAGCTAAAAGATACAAGTTCATGACAATCTAAAGATCAAGTTAAAAAGCTAAAAGATCAAGACACATACCTATTAGTTGAATACAATAGAAAGTTAGAAACAAGTTCATGACAATCTAAAGCTAAAAGTTCAGCAAATATAAAACTACAAGTTCAAGTGCATAAAAATTACAAGTTCATGACTTACATTTTAACACTAAAGTTCTTAACATTACAACATTCTGTCATAAAAACTTTCTTTTCCTCCATTCCGAAAAAACACCTTCCTTTGCCTTTCCCTTTCCCTTTACCTTTGCCTTTTCCTTCCCCTTGTTCTTCTTGTCCTTGTCTTTTTTTTGTGGCACTTTTCTATTTTCTGTAGGTTCCGAGATTACAACCCCCTTGCGAAGCGATACTCTATATGCGCTGGCATCGTCTTCGTCTTCGTCCTCGTCTGGATCCTCCTCTCCATCCTCCTCTTCGTTCTCATCCTCCACCCCGTAAACTTTTGGAATTGTAGTCCTATTAGTTATAAGAAGAAAAATAATTCATTCATTGCAAAAATATTTAGAAAGATGAATCAATGTATGTACTAAAATATAAATTAGACTATAGTACATACCTTAAATAATGTACATCCTCCTTCAAAGAGACCATTCCAGAAGATAAATTTTGCAATCCAGATGACATGGTACCAACTGTGGATACCAGTGAATTCACAGCGTGTGATAGTTGTCTAAACTCATCCTCAGATACCCCTGACTGTGATGGAGTGTTATACATTGAGGTCTTCCCCAAATAAGTGGATGCTCCAGTAGACTCAGAAGATGATGAGAACTTGGGTGGCAAACCACCCAAAGTCTGCCTTTATTAGGTCCCACTTCACGCTCTTTAAGGACTTCTTGCCATAAGCTGGCAACAAAGTCCACCTCCCCTTCACATTCTGGGACACCGTCCCTTTCTGCATACAACTCCTTGTAACGATCCTACAAGAGAATTCTTTAAGTTATATACCAAACAACTATACTTTTAAAGCAGTAGTAGTATGCATACCATCACCACCTTCGCCTCAGGTGTAGACCAATCACCCCCACTTGTATGCGTAGCAGTCCACCATTTTTCCAATGATGGGGGGCGATTATCAGTAATAGTCTATTATTGTCCATATGTTAATCATCGGTAAAAGTTGAAACTTAAAAAAGTATAAAAACTTGTACATACCATTTCAATCCTCAGAGTACCAAAACTTTTTGATCCACCAGTGGATCTGATTGACTGCTTCCCCCTATTTGTCTTCCCCGCTTCAGAACGTTTTTGAAAAGTCTCTTGAGTAAAGAGATCGCAATAACGTCTCCACCTTTCTGGAGTGCACGATGATGGACAGCATGCTTTTGCCCTCTCCCAATCTTCCACATCATCAGTCTTTTTAATTGCAGCTTTTCTTGCCCTGTAAACATTGTCTTTGACACGATCTGTTGCTAATTTCACCAGGGCTTGCTGATACATTTCCTTTGTGTGGCCCGAGGGTAAAGCAAACAAATTCTACAATTAAAATTTTGGTTACTACTAATCAATTTTAAAATTAAAGAATGAAATGTTTCCTTCAAAATACTACTTACATAGACACCATTCAAAATTCTCTCTTGTTCATCGGGAGTCATGCAACTCCATCTGTAGTCTGAACAATCTTGCATGGAGCAGAAGGCCGTACTAAACGCCTGAGCCACTGCATGCTGATGATCAAGAGTATACCTAAATATTCAAAATAATTTTATAAAATTATAGATAAAGCATAACTGTGAATAAGGTTCTACCTAAAAATTCAATAAAATAATAAGTATGTGTTGGAAATACCCCTCACATAAAAACTGTAAGACCCTGCGTGGATCCTGAGGTGGAGGAGGTGGGGTCGTCTGAGAGGGTACACACTGTGTAGGGCCCTCAGACTCATGAGGACTATGCTGCTGGCTGGAGGACTGTGGTGTGGGCTGACGAGTACGTGTCCCATTAGGAGGTGTCCCTATTTGAGGAATATAATGAACGTATTGTGGAGGGACTTGTAAACCATTCTCTAGCATATAAGTGACAAGCTTCGCAACCTCATCATTATGTTCACCTATAGACAAAATTTTATTAATTGAAAAAACATATAACAATGTATAAAGATATGAAATTATATCACTGGGGTCCGGGGTACGACGATCATCCTGGTGTGAACCCCTAGGACCTCGACCACGTGTGATAGTCATTTCCTGTATACATACACAACATCATTACTCAAATCATTTCAAAATATTAAATTTGTTGAATCACCAAAAGAAGAACATTGATAAAAGCATCACGTTTAAGGAATTATTGCAATATTTTGTGGTGTCTCGTACTCTGGAATAAGCAAATTTGTTGATACACAATCTCCATTCACCAACATACACCAACTCAATGCGAAGAAAGACAGGTACTTATTTTAAAAATGCAAAAATACCTTTGTACCATCATGGATCCGATCTACCCTTATTCCTAGTATAACTAGTGAGGTGCTACATCATACCACAACCAAAGTGTTATGATGGGAGTCTTTGTGAACTATGTACACATTTTCTAGGGTCCACATACGACAAAATGGGTGTATGCTTTCAGAGTATATTCTCGTTCTGGAAGAGATCCAACCACATCAATGCCTACCAGTTATTCTATTGCGTGTGCAACCGTTGTGACCCCAGTTTCCCCTGCCTCGCCGTCGTCAGGGCAACTCTGCGCGACCGCAGGACCTTTACAGGCAACTTCGATGGCGTTCAACCTGGGTTTCATGTTATTTTCTTGAAGTCTGAGGATGCTGTAAGCATTGACCACTTCCCTCCTCTGCTTCGCAGCCGAGCTTATAGCAACTAGTCGACAGTAACATCTCATCTCCCTTTGATTACCTATTTATAAATAATGGTCTGGTTTTTGTCCTGCCCTGCCAATCTTAATTAGTTGTCACCCCCTAAATAAATGGAATTTCTATTGTGGATGGGAGAGCAGGATGAAGAAATCAAGGACCATCTCCTTGGAAGTTTAGTGATATGTGTGTATGAGATATGCTTTGTATTGGAATATTTATGCGTGATTTTGGCCTTCATGATATCATATAATTTAACTATCTTTGTGACCTAAAATATGTTTTCTAGGAACTTTTTGTAATGATTTAATCAAAGTAGATATATTGTTCCCCCAAAAGATAAAACCCCGTAGATTCAACAAAGATGCAAGTATTTCATATAAAATGAAAAGTTGGCTTGTTGAATAGAGATTGGAACTTGAAATGTAAAGAACACATTATACTGAAATACATCGAAAGGTTGAACATGAAGGAGGGTACCGGAGGGGCGGCGGTGAATAAGCACGGTGAAGGATCGCTTGATGGCAACCGGCTGAAGTGACTGAGGCTGCGGTGGTGGCGTGAGGACGCCCGTGGGGGTAGTGTTAGCGGAACCATGTGGGATGGTGGTGGGAGGGCTGGAGGCGTGGGTGGAGGAGGCGGAGGACGGCGGTGGTTGTGAAGGAGGAGGTGGTGGAGAGGAGGCGGTGGTTGGTGGTGGGATGGTGAGGAGGTGGTGGAGATGGGGAGGAGGCCGATGGTGGCTGGGAAGGAGGAAGTGGTGGAGAGGAGGCAGCGGTGAGGAGGTAGTGGAGACGGGGAGGAGGCGGCAGTGAGGAGGTAGTGGAGACGGGGAGGAGGCAGTGGTGGTTCTGAAGGAGGAGGTGGTGGAGATGGCGGCGGCGAGGCAGTTATGGAGATGCGGAGGAGCCAGCGGTGGCTGGGAGGGAGGAGGTGGTGTAGATGGAGCGGCGGCGAGGAGGTGATGTAGATGGGGAGGCCGATGGTGGCTGGGAGGAGGAGATGGTGGAGAGGGGGCAGCGGCGACAAGGTGATGGAGATGGGACGAGCCGTGATGGGGTTGAGAGCGGGAGGTGGGAGGGGTTTGGGAGGGATAAACTAAAAGTTAGGGTTCGAATGGCAGGGCCCCGCGTAAAGTTCCCCAAATTTTCCCACTACTTTGCGACCACATTTCGGTCACAAATTCGTCGGAACATTTATGGACTACGATGTGGCGGCCGAGTAGTCGCAAAATAGTTGTAGTACGACGTGCGACTACATACCCACTGCATGTGGTTGCAAGCCCTTAGTTGCAAAAACTGCATTTTCTTGTAGTGTCAATCCAACAACTCATTCCTCGAGGAGCGGGGTATTCCCTTCTAAGTTCAAGTGGCAACCTGCTCAAGAGGGTGAAGAGAATGATGGACGGTAGCCAGTATAGCTACCTATCTTAGCATGCAAGACCAGTGTAGTCAAGTCATCCAGCTGCAGGCTCACATGATTTGACTTTGAAGCTCAAGCTTGCTTATTGACTATACACATATGTACACTCCGATAGGCATTTTTATTTTTGTACAGGCCTGTCCATTTTTGGAGTTTTTGCTTTTTGCATTTTTTAATAGCATTTACATAGGGAGTTTTTCCTCTTGAGCCAACAAACTATCCCTTTTTTGAAGCTTTATTGCAACCCACAATCTCCTGTCCTCAAAACTCTTTATCACCGGATGGGTTGGGGTGCACTTCCCTCCCTAGAGGAGGACAAATGTTTCCACCTGTGTGCGTCTCATACCGGCAAATCCAACCCCCACACCACTCCAACTGAGTTGAGCTATACGAAAGGTGCAGGCGTCCAAGTTAGGTCATTATCAACAAGATTCGTGCGTGTGCTCCGAAATACTCTACTTAGGCAGTCAAGAATCCATTGAACCCAATATCGTGATCCTCAAAGAATTAAGTCAACTAGACTTGAAGTACCTCAATTCCAGCTCCTATAAGGTTCCTGTTAATTAGGTAGATTTAAGGTCCAACAAGATCTAATCTTCAGATTTTACTTAAACTCGTTCAACTATCAAACTCAATCCGAAAAATGCTCATGCTATGCAAATGCTATGCCGAAAATCTTTTTGTGATGCAATTTTCAAAGATTTTGAACTTTTTATGGATTTTTGAAATGATGATGCATATGCATTTTTTAGATTTTCAAAAAGATTTTCAAATGTTTTTTGATTTTAGTTTTGCAAATGTTTTTTGGGATTTTTGAAAATAAAAGATTTTGGCTTTAAACTAGTTACAATTATTTACATGGGGATGCATCTTATATTTACAAGAAGTGGATTTTAAGAATTTACAAAAGGTAAGTGGTCAATTTTATAGATATATACATAAAGAATTTTAGGATGATGTTTATATTCCTCATACTTATTTAAAACATCATTTTACAAACAATTTTTTAAAACAATAGTCCAAGATAATTTTTACAAATATTTCTACAACATGTACACACATTTGAAAATCATTTTGCAAAGGTTTTCCAAACAGTATATATAGATTTTTCAAATATTTTTGCAACCATTTTTCAAACCATTTGCAAATCGTTTTTCAAACATTTTATTTCACACAAAGAAAATAATTTTACAATCAAAATGTTTTACAAAGGTTGAAAACATGTAACAAAACATTTTCTAAATAGTTTTCAAAAGATTTTCATAAGGATTTTCAAACTATTTTTCAAATATTTTGCAAAAATTATTTTTCACTTGATTATTAATCATACAAAAAGAATTTGACGAATAATCACATCTTTTTATCAATGCTTTTAATGAATTTTATAAGTGTAATAGTCGTATTTATAAGAAAAATACGAAAGTACGAGTTATGGCTAAAGTATATACACAGTATATACAACCCTCCTATACTTAGCTTGAGCTATGTCCTCATAGATCAGAGAGAAAAGAGAAGACATAACTCGTACTGAGTATAGAAAAGTCTAAAGAATAAATGAATGCGAGATGAATAAAATAAACGAATGATAAGTTGAATGTCCCCCCATACTTAGGATGAAGTAATCCTAAGTATAGCAGACTGTACACAAGGCGGGGAGGGTCAAGGGTGGGAATGAACAAATCGTACTCAGACTGTCTCTCCCTATACTTAGGGTAAGATATCCCTAAGTATAGACAAGAAGAGGAGACAGTGGAGAGGATCACCCCCTATACTTAGGACAAAGCACGTCCTAAGTATAGAAGACTGACAAAAAGGGGTGACACCTTTCTGATAGATAAAGAATATAGAAAAGGAAAGGAAGAAAAGAAGAAAAGAAGAAAAGATAATAAACAGATCACAGCTCAGTCTGTCTCCCCACTATACTTAGGACAAGGTGTATCCTAAGTATAGCAAAATCATAAGATGAGGACGGGGTGGCAGACATAACGAACGAATTAATGAATGATAAGGACATATCTATACAGTGGAAGATGGAAGTGATAACCATGTATGGGATGTAGGTGATTTGAGTCAAAGAGCACATCTCATACCAGATGAATAGGGGCAACATCAACGATTGACGGATCATGATCTAGATATAGTTTCAGGCGTTGACTGTTAACTCAAAAGGTAGAGGAAGATGACAACTCGGATATATCAATATTGCCATTTTCATGTACCTTTCTGACCACATAAGGACCTTTCCATTTACTCTGTAATTTCCCTGGAAATAATTTTAGCCTAGAATCAAATAACCATACATGTTGATCTGGCTCAAACTGTTTATGACTGATATGAGAATCGTACCATGTCTTCATTTTTTCCTTGCACTGGAGGCTACTCGAAAAGGTTGTATCTCTCAGTTCCTCTAGGGCTGCTAACTCTGCTTTCCTCTGTTCTCCTATACTCTCGGGATCCAATAATAACTCTGTAACTGCCCACAGTGACTTGTGCTTGATCTCCACTGGCAGGTGGCACGGCTTGCCATAGACGATATGAAAGGGAGATGTCCCTAATGGTATCTTGAAGGAATTCCGATAGTCCCACAAGACCAAGTCCAAAAGCTATGACCAATCCTTTCGGTCTGGGCGGACTACCTTCTGTAAAATAGTCTTGATCTCCCTGTTTGATACTTCAGCAAGACCATTAGTCTGAGGGTGATATGGAGTGGCAACACGATGGTCAATGCTGAACTCATCTGCAAGGGCCCTTACCTTATCGTTGATAAAGTGAGCCCCCCCCTCCGTCTAAAATCAGAACTCTAGGTACCCCGAACCGTGAAATGATATTTTTCCTCGAAAATCTGCACACGATCTTAGCATCTGCGGCTCGAGCGGGGATGACCTCAACCCAACGACTCACATAATCCACAACAAGCAGAATGTAATCAAATCCCTGACTCTTAGGAAATGGGCCCATGAAATCAATCCCCCTTGCGTCAAAAACCTCACAAAATTGAATGAGCTTCATGGGCATCATCTCTCTCTGTCTGCAAGTACCCATCTTCTGACAGTCAGTAAACCTCTTCACGAATTCATCAGAATCCTTGAAGAGAGTAAACCACCAAAGGCCAGATTGGAGCACCTTATGTGTTGTCCATCTCCCGGAATGATGTCCTCCTACCTCAAGCTTGAGGCAGTAGGTGAGGACGCTATGCTGCTCTTCTTGAGGAATACACCTCCTTCAGATACTATCCCCTCCCTCATGATAAAGGACGGGATCCTCCTAATGGTATGACTTGGCCTTCACAAGGAAAGTCTCAAGTCGCTACCTGGGCCAACCTTGTGGAACCGTCTTGGCACCAAGGTAGTTCACAATGTCGGCGTACCATGTAAGTAAGGCGATGGCAAGGATCGCCTCATCTGAAAATGTCTCCGTGATAGGTGCAATGGGCTCAAATTCCTCAAGGTTCTCTAAGCGGGAGAGGTGATCCGCCACCACATTCTTAACTCCAGTTTTATCCTTAATCTCAATATCAAGTTCCTGGAGCAGAAGGATCCACCTAGTAAGTCGAGCTTTGGCATCCTTCTTTACCATTGGCGGTGTGATCTGTATAGATAGTCACTCCTGATCCCAGAATATATGATATGTATTTGTCCAGAGCAAAGACTACAGCTACCATCTCCTTCTCATTCACAGTGTAATTCCACTAAGCGACATCTAAAGTCCGGCTAGCGTAGTGAATGGAATAAGGCAATACATCCCTCCTCTGTCCAAGCACAACCCCTACGACAAAATCAGAAGCATCCGTCATGATCTCGAATGGGAGAGACAAATCGGGTGGCTGAAGGACAGGATCCTTAACAACTAGATTCTTGAGAGTCTCGAAAAACGCAAGACACTTATCATCGACAATGAACCCGGTGTCTTTCGTCAGCAAATCAGTGAGCGGTCGGGCAATACGACTGAAGTCTTGAATGAACCGTCGGTAGAAACCGACATGCTCCAGAAAAGACCGCAGTTGTCGCAGGTTGGACGGTAGATTGAGTTTCCTAATGATATCCACCTTGGTCGGATCAACCTCCGTGCCCTTGTTGGAGATGATAAGGCCAAGGACCGTCCCATGAGTCACCATGAAGTGACTCTTCTCCGAAGATAAGACAAGGTTGACCTCTATGCAGCGCTGACGCACACGGTCTAGGCAGTCAAGACAAGCATCAAACCCATCGCCATAGACCGAGAAGTCATCCATGAAGACCTCTAAATAGTCACCCACCATGTCCGAGAAGATGGACAACATGCACCTTTGGAATGTCGTCGGGGAGTTATATAGACCAAAGGGCATCCGTCTGAAAGCATATGTCCCAAATGGACAAGTGAATGTCGTTATGTCCTATTCTTCAGGCGCAATGGCCACTTAGTTATAGCCGGAGTACCCGTCAAGAAAACAGTAATGACTCTTCCCAGCTATCCTCTTGATAATCTGATCAATAAATGGTAGTGGGAAATGATCCTTCTTGGTGGCCTGATTCAATCGTCTGTAGTCCACACAGACCCTTCGAGAAGTGGGTACCTGGGTAGCTATCTCCTCTCCAGACTCGCTCACAACTGTAGTGATACCCGTCTTCTTAGGTACCACATGAATTGGACTAACCCACTTGGAGTTGGAGACGGGGTAGATAAAATCAACGCTCCACCATTTAGATATTTCCTTCATGACCACATCTCGAAGGTTCAGGTTCACCATGCAAAGGCCATACGATCCTCGATTCCTTCACCATTACCCAGGGTTTCTGCCCATGATGATGTCCGCTGGAAATGATATGAATCACCTCCAACAACGACGCCGACACTTGTCTCACCATTCCAAGGTGTCGCCTACGAGGGGAAGGCCCCTGTCCAAAATGACCCTCTCCTTCCGCCACAAGTCGTAATCCCCATCACGCAGCAATGTCGTTCTCCAATGCACCAACCCCACGACATGTCGTGAGAGCTCGAGCAGCTTTCCTGCCTTCCCTGATGATAGACATGGGCACAAACAACCGACACCTTAAGCTGAACAACATCCCCCTGTTGGACATGTGAGCCCACGGCGAGCCATTATGCAATAAATGTTATTGCGAATATCATTCCCTGATCTGAAATGAAGAATAAACAATTTGCATAATAGGTCCCTCTGTACAATTAGGGTTATGTACCATGGCTATCTTAATGATCATACAGTTGTTGATTCAATTATTGAATCATAAAGGCTGGTGCTTGGATGAATATCTAAAGAGTTAGGTTGAGGACTCATCAAGCACCGTCAAATGATTGTTAAGATGTGATCTCCAGCCTGAGTAGGAGATGGCAATCCTTTCTCACATAGGCTGATATCTGACCGACCTCTTGATGTAGGTCCTCTGCATAGGAATAGAGATTCGGAGGTGTCAGATTAGTTAGGTCAATGGGTTGACTTAACAAGATCGAGATAACCAAAGTCCTATGTTGAATGCTGTCACAACATAGGCACGCATCCTCTGACCGGAGACAGATGTATTGCTATATGTCTGAGTATGTACATTTGGCAGACCAATAGGTTGATGACCTAATCAAGGTCTATACACCGGCGCGTTGGTGTGCATATAAGGGCATATGAGTAATACGATCTCTCAAAGGGATCATACAGGTTCACTACTGAACCGGAAGACATGAGCTCACTCATGAGATATTGGGAAGAATCAAATTCCGTGCACGGTCGTCTCGCTTTGGAAGCTTGACTGAATTTGTAGGTTTGATATATACTTTTGGAAAGTATATGATCAAGACCTAGGTATGATATATGCTTTTGGAAAGTATATGATCAATACCAAATCCCAATGATCAAATGAGAAACTTGGTGATCAAACCCTGAAGAAGACAGTGTAAAATAGATCTTGATCTTCGGGTTGACCATAGGTCTTCCAGTATGCAGGATGTACAGGTATTGGGAATACCTGAAGGGTGATGTGATCATAAACGATTGTATATCCATGACGCTTCCATTCCGAGGGAGTGATGAAACAGGTCTGGATTTTAGTGACTCCTTTCAGTAGAGAAGCAATCCGATCTTAGTCCAAGTATTGGACATTGATCTGAATGGGATTCAGATTCAATGAGAAGATTGGATTTGCGGCCTTGATTTAATCAAGCATCTGTGAGAGGTCCGTAAGATCTGGATTTGAGATGAGATTTCAACATCCAAGTCACTATACGTGGAATAATACAATCGCCCTATCCTTATCTCCAAGTATCCGCGGAGAAAGCACATTATTCTTGAAGGGATTCAAGAATAATTCATTTGATGAAATATCCAAGAAGAACTTGATGATTAAATGAGATTTAATTATCAAGCTTAATATGAATATGATTCATATTGTGAAAATGATTATCTAAGATAATTAAATGGGATTTAATTATCAAGGATTAGAGAATGTGGATAACACTATCCATGATATATGTGTGTTATAAATATGATTTATAATACACATATATATATAAGAGAGAGAATTTATGTAAATAGCATTTGTTAATTAATAATGTGAATTGGATTCACATTTGTTAATTAATTGGAAATGCAATTTACTAACTAGTTTGGGTTGTGAATATGATTCACACAATATTCAATGGCAAGATTGAAATATTCACAAAATTAATTTGGAATCAATTTGGTGAATATTTATTGGGATTAATTAAAGAATAATATGATAAATAAAATGGAGATATCAACCACCATCATGGGTGGCGTCACCCATGAATTGTTCATGGGTGACGCCCCCCCCCCCTTTTTAGGAGGGTGGTTGACTCCATCTCATTCATCATGTTATCTCTTGATTAATTAATTTTAAATTGTTGTTATTGAACAACAAATCCTAGCCATTGATTTATCATGGACCAAGCATATCCCTTGGATCCATGTGTCCCATGGATTGAGATCCATTGGATCCTAAACTAGTATATAAGGAGGGTTAGGGTAGCCTCTCCATGGTACATCATTAAGAGTTGTACAAGGTGACAACTCTCTCTCTCTCTCTCTTTCTCATTCTCGCCCTCTCTCTCTCTCTCTCTCTCTCTCTTTCTCTTCTCCATTAAGTGGCCGTCCACTTTGTGTTGAGAAAGGAGAGACTCTCGGCTTCTTCTTCGACGACTCGAGGATCTCCTTCTTCTTTGGAGTTTCTTACTCTAAAGGAAGACGACGGATTTCATTTGACGAAATCGGCGGAGCCATCGCTTGGATCTTCATCGAGGATTGCGGGAAGGAACGTGACTCATCATCGCGCCCGCAAGTGCGTTCTTCGTGGATCGGACTTAAGATAGGAGGATCTCTACTTTGGGATCTCACGATCACAACCACGCTTCAAGAGGTATTCCTTATACTTTGTGGTTTGATGAAACGATCCGAGAAGTGTTCTCGTGATCATGTGGTTTCATCTTTAGAATTAAAATTTTAATTTCCGCTGCATCTAGCATCTAGTGCGACTAGTTGCTCCGATTGCATACGATGCGATCAACACGCTTCCGTGATGCGCTTAAGGATTCTCAATATCCTTCAAGTGGTATCAGAGCCAGGTTGAATATGGTTTTGGATATGATCCATAGACCTTAGACGATTTGGTTCTTGAAAGGGTTGCGAAATTTTTACTGCATTTCAATTTTCGCACCTCTGTAAAATTGAATTTTTCGGCTCTGTTTAAAATGTTTAAACACGAAATTTTCAATTGGTTTTTGTTCCCCATTAAACAAGGAAACCATAGGACTTGAGTTTACTAAATTTGGACTTTATTTGCTCAAGATATGGCTTTTTGAATATGACTATATTCACTGTTGCGGGAACTGCGGATTTGAACGTAATTAATGAGATGATTACGGTTTTAATCCGCCTTGAAATGCGTGAATTATCACTTGGGTTCTTTAATAAATCAAATAGGCAATCTTTGGAAACTGAGTTTGCATTTTTTGGATTTAAATTGATCAAGATAAGTTAATTTTGGTGATTGGGGGTCACTGCTGGAAATTAACAATTTCTTGATCTTGAACCTTGTGATATGTCATTCAATTATCATGATGAAAATTAATTGTTAATTTTCTGGAATAATTAGTGATAAATATTTGTGAAATATTAAAAGAAATAATTATTTCATTGAATGACACTTGCCTAAACCACAATGATGAGATATTAGATCTTGATCATTGGTTCATCAACAAACATTGCTTTCATGAAAACCATAGTTTATCCTACAATAGTTGTAGGACAACTTTTACATGAAAAACCCTTTTGCTTGAATAGGATTGGGGATTTGTCTAGCAAATCTCCTTATAATCAAAAATGTTTTGATTTATATTATATGGTATAACTTTCGGTTGAAAAACCGATGAACATCTCAAAATACATGATGGTCTATCTGGTATTATCCCTTTCCTGAGGCGGATGTGGTGCCTAGTAGGAGAGTATTGGGGTCGCGGGTTGCAACGTATGTGGTCCGTCCCACTCTCGTCGGTACTGGCCATGACAGCGGGTAGGGACTGTATAATACCGGAGACAGACAATATGTATTTTTCTAATTATTAAAATTCGAATAATACGTATTTTGAGATAATACCTACTATTCAAGTAAAAGACATGTTTGTTGATTGATGACTGGATTAATGATTAATTTAATATGATTAAATTAATTATATCCAATAAACACTCTATTTTGAATAGATGTGTATTTCCCTTGGAAGAATTAATTATGTGAATATGATTCACGATAATTAATTATAATTTGAATATGAGGTGGAGGATCACATAAGTGACATCCATGGTCTCCCGTCAAGGCAAAGGATTTCGTCGCCAGTTGTTGTGTATAGGAGACGCCTGTCCGAAGTGACAGATCCTATATATGATTTAATTGGATCGGGTTCTTTGCTTCTCGAAAGAGTAAGGCCGTATACGTAGTGACCCCAATATCGGGTCCTCATATTATTGGGGCGATATTGGATTGCGTATAGCGAGTATTAAGCCTGTTGACGGTTAGTTCAATTAATGACGGGTCAACATTGCCTTAGGGGTGGTGGGCCCGGGTGTTAAAGACCGAATTGGGAAATGCAAGTTGGACTTGCAAGGCGGAATGTGTTCCCGCTTCTTTTTATCCGAGTTGTAGGTTCTCATATTATTGGGATGCAACGAAGATAGGAAAGGAGATCCCAGATCTTGCTAGAGATATAATGGTAAGAATATCTCTTACATTGAAAGTGATTGAGGGAATGAACTTTCAGTGTTGACAAGGCAAGACAACTTTGATATAAAAATTCCTAAATCAAAGTAAAATATGTATATATAATATATATACACTTATGCAAATTTCTTATTTCAGATAATCCTTCATTAAACCCACTCAATGTTATACTCAATAATAACCAGTAAAATATCATGGATTGACTCTTGATCCAGATATTGTACTTGCATTTGGACACATAATGTATGTGTTTGCAATGTGCAAGTTTCCTTAACCTAATGAGGACTGACAATTAAATAAGACAATAAGACATCACCTTAGGGTTTGTATGTCTCTATGTTCTTGATCTTTCATTGAGTGTACTTTGGAAGTGACATGTCGATGGTGATCGTAATTGTCGAATAATCCTTATAAAATAAAAGAAGATATTTTGGCATACATATGTGCTCTAGACATTTAATCATGAATGACATGGTTCTCTACATTATGCAGAATGGTGGCTCGAAAGAGATGATGTATTCAAAATGTTTGAATACCTGCCTGAACCTAAGTCTCTAAGAGTTAAGATGAATGTAGATATGATGAGTGTCATCATTCTACTATCTATACTCAATTCATTCATGAAGTTTTATGATATTCATATTGTATGAATTTAATGAAGCATGTATAAATGTTGAAATGCTCTTACATTGAATTCTTTTGAATTTAACATAAGAGATCCTTAGTCTTAAGCAATGGTTGTTTATAGATTAAGAGAGTGCAAGTGGAAGCATGGGTCGGACCCGAGTAAGAAGGAAAGTCAAAGAGTTGACCTACTTCTGTGACTTCCATATAATATCCAAAAAGTTGGATGAATGCCAATACTGCAATATGTTGATGTGTTGATAGTATGACTATCAAGTCTGTCTAAAATCCTTAGTGAAGGACTCAGATAGAGCATCAAAATAATCTACATATAATCATTGACTTTGACTTACTTATTTCATAAGATAAAGTCTGATAATTGTATCCCAATCTTCTAGTGATATTTGCAATTGGTTGCATATATATATATTAGAAGATTAGAAATTTGATCTTAAGGTTTATAGTTATCTACATGGATATTGATGTAATTGTTGCATCAATCTCTGTTGGATAGATAGACTCCATATTCTCAGTGGGAGAGCCCTTAGTCTTGGAGAATGTCTCTATGACCTAGATATTAGAATACCCTCATTGTTTGTTTCTAAATATTGGAAATAAACATGAATTCTGAGATAGAACTATCATAAATAGTTATGATGGATATATTTCAGATAGTAATCTAATATCTAGTGGACTCCACAAAATTAGAAAATTAATGAATGGTTCATTAAGATTTCTAATACTGAAAATTAAACCTTGATAGATCAATAGGAGGATGAAGATCATTTGACAATGATCTGGCATCAAGCCTTGGATGTTTGTCTGTTGATTTGATCAATAGACTAGTAAGATATGAAACTTTAGAATGTCTAAAATTTCAAATCTTACATACTTGTGAATATTGTATTCAAAGTAAAATGTCCAATACACCCTTCTCTGGGAATGGTGTTAGATGTCGAGGTATTCAAGATCTCATACATATTGATGTATGTAGATCATCTATATCATAGTAAACATTATGGATATGTGATATCTATTGATGATTATGTATGATACGAGATTTCTTCTCTTCACCTGAGAAACCTTTGAAATGTTCAAAGATTTCACAATTTTGGTTTAGAACCAAGGTTTGAAGAAAGATGAAATGAATTTGATCTAACCTAGGTAGCTTGTACCTATTAGATAAAATTCAAAGAATACCTTATGGAGATATGAATATCATTTCTATCTCACTCATCCTGATAAACCTGAACTCAATAGAGTTGTAGGGAGATACAATTGGATCATGTGTGACATGATTTGATCAATGATGAATTTTAGCATAATTATCCTCTTAGTTTCCTGGTATATATGTGTAGTAGAGACTACAATATATATCCTTAATAAGGTTCCATGGATGTAAGCTGGAATCTAGCACTTGAGAGTGCTACTTCATTAGGAAAATAAAGTATGGTATTGGATACCTACTTTATGACCTTGAGATTCTTAAAAGATCTCATCTCTGAGAATGTGATTCTTGGAGGATTGAGACTCTTGAGAATCAAGATGAAAATGAAGTAAAGGAACTCATTTAATCTTGAGAAGATAATGAGGCTCCTGAAATTGGAAACTAAAAGGACAATTAAAGATGAAACATTAATACCTCTTCAAATGAGTTTGAGGATGTATTCCATGTGTCAGCCAAGTCTGACAATGATCGGACTTCATGTGATGAAGCTCCTAAGGATCATGACATGGAAAGATGGATATTAGCAATAAAGTCTAAAGTAAACTTCATATACAAGTGTTGTATATGGACCCTCGAGGATCCACCTATAAGGGTTAGACCCGTTAAGGTGTAAATGGATCTTCAAGAGAAAGGGAACCTGATGAGAAGGTAGAGACCTTCAAAGCTTGGTTCGTAGCCATGAGCTACACACCATAAGAGAAGACATTGCTTGCAATGAGACTTGCTCTTCGGAAACCATGCTTGAACTCATCAGAATATTGCTAAAATTAGCTACACAACTTGACTATTGCATCTTCGGGATGTAATTCAAGATTGCATTCCTCTAAGAATACCTCTCTGGGGATATTCACATGAAGTAGCCCCAGGGCTTCATGGTTGAGGAAAGTAAGGTGTGAAAGCTAAAGAAATCCATCTATGGACTCAAATAAGCTTCTTGTTGTTGGAACATAAGATTTGATGAAATTATAAATGTTATGATTTCAAATAGAATCTTGATGAACCATGTGAAGCTTAGTGGGAGTGCCATTGTGTTCATCGTGCTAAATGTAGATAATATCCTAATCATTTGGAATGATATAAGGATGATAATAAGTGTTTTATATTCTGGCTATTCCATACCTTGAGATATGATCTCAAGAATACCTTTTAGATCTTAGTTCTGAAGTTGTTCAGAAGCAAAGAAAAGAGGGTATTGGGTCTGTCACATTTGTAGTACACCTTGGACGTATTCCATTCTTGGAAATTCCAAGAAAGGCTTCCTTCCCTTGAGATTTGGTACTGACCTATCTAAAGGGATAGCACCTCAAAGAGTTGAGGAAGTGAATGCTAGAACTGCTTGCACCTCTGCATCAGTTACGAGAAGCTAAGTGTATGCTAAATGAGTAAAAAGCCAGATATTTGCCATTCAGTGGGAGTAGCAAAGTGTTGCTAATCCTACTATTGAGAGAAAACACTTGATTGCAGTAATAACGATATCTTCAAAGATGACAAGGCTTTAGAGATGGTGATCTCTAAGTCTTATCTTCAAGAGCTTAAGACTTTATAGATAGAGATCTAAAAGATCTTAACTGTGGATACCTTCAGAGATAGTGATCTTCCGAAATAAGGGTATTCTAATAAGGATTATGGAAAAACTGGTTATAATAGTTATTGAGAAATAGTGTCAAGGACACTATAACTGCTTTGACTAGATTGAGTATTGGTTGCATAAGATGCAACATTCGCATTGGATGCGAGCACTGTTACCTAGGGATATGCAAGTGCCGTAAAAGGACTTGGCATAGTCTTTTGGGAACAGAGTGACTGATCAGCTTACCTAGCTATTTCTAAATAGCCTATGATTGTCACATGAGTGTGGGTTTATATGATTAGCCCATTAATGGCTCTTTGGGCTAGTGGGAGATTGTTGGACATGTGAGCCCACGGCGAGCCATTATGCAATAAATGTTATTGCGAATATCATTCCCTGATCTGAAATGAAGAATAAACAATTTGCATAATAGGTCCCTCTGTACAATTAGGGTTATGTACCATGGCTATCTTAATGATCATACAGTTGTTGATTCAATTATTGAATCATAAAGGCTGGTGCTTGGATGAATATCTAAAGAGTTAGGTTGAGGACTCATCAAGCACCGTCAAATGATTGTTAAGATGTGATCTCCAGCCTGAGTAGGAGATGGCAATCCTTTCTCACATAGGCTGATATCTGACCGACCTCTTGATGTAGGTCCTCTGCATAGGAATAGAGATTCGGAGGTGTCAGATTAGTTAGGTCAATGGGTTGACTTAACGAGATCGAGATAACCAAAGTCCTATGTTGAATGCTGTCACAGCATAGGCACGCATCCTCTGACCGGAGACAGATGTATTGCTATATGTCTGAGTATGTACATTTGGCAGACCAATAGGTTGATGACCTAACCAAGGTCTATACACCGGCACGTTGGTGTGCATATAAGGGCATATGAGTAATACAATCTCTCAAAGGGATCATACAGGTTCACTACTGAACCGGAAGACATGAGCTCACTCATGAGATATTGGGAAGAATCAAATTCCGTGCACGGTCGTCTCGCTTTGGAATCTTGACTGAATTTGTAGGTTTGATATATACTTTTGGAAAGTATATGATCAAGACCTAGGTATGATATATGCTTTTGGAAAGTATATGATCAATACCAAATCCCAATGATCAAATGAGAAACTTGGTGATCAAACCCTGAAGAAGACAGTGTAAAATAGATCTTGATCTTCGGGTTGACCATAGGTCTTCCAGTATGCAGGATGTACAGGTATTGGGAATACCTGAAGGGTGATGTGATCATAAACGATTGTATATCCATGACGCTTCCATTCCGAGGGAGTGATGAAACAGGTCTGGATTTTAGTGACTCCTTTCAGTAGAGAAGCAATCCGATCTTAGTCCAAGTATTGGACATTGATCTGAATGGGATTCAGATTCAATGAGAAGATTGGATTTGCGGCCTTGATTTAATCAAGCATCTGTGAGAGGTCCGTAAGATCTGGATTTGAGATGAGATTTCAACATCCAAGTCACTATACGTGGAATAATACAATCGCCCTATCCTTATCTCCAAGTATCCGCGGAGAAAGCACATTATTCTTGAAGGGATTCAAGAATAATTCATTTGATGAAATATCCAAGAAGAACTTGATGATTAAATGAGATTTAATTATCAAGCTTAATATGAATATGATTCATATTGTGAAAATGATTATCTAAGATAATTAAATGGGATTTAATTATCAAGGATTAGAGAATGTGGATAACACTATCCATGATATATGTGTGTTATAAATATGATTTATAATACACATATATATAAGAGAGAGAATTTATGTAAATAGCATTTGTTAATTAATAATGTGAATTGGATTCACATTTGTTAATTAATTGGAAATGCAATTTACTAACTAGTTTGGGTTGTGAATATGATTCACACAATATTCAATGGCAAGATTGAAATATTCACAAAATTAATTTGGAATCAATTTGGTGAATATTTATTGGGATTAATTAAAGAATAATATGATAAATAAAATGGAGATATCAACCACCATCATGGGTGGCGTCACCCATGAATTGTTCATGGGTGACGCCCCCCCCTTTTTAGGAGGGTGGTTGACTCCATCTCATTCATCATGTTATCTCTTGATTAATTAATTTTAAATTGTTGTTATTGAACAACAAATCCTAGCCATTGATTTATCATGGACCAAGCATATCCCTTGGATCCATGTGTCCCATGGATTGAGATCCATTGGATCCTAAACTAGTATATAAGGAGGGTTAGGGTAGCCTCTCCATGGTACATCATTAAGAGTTGTACAAGGTGACAACTCTCTCTCTCTCTCTCTCTTTCTCATTCTCGCCCTCTCTCTCTCTCTCTTTCTCTTCTCCATTAAGTGGCCGTCCACTTTGTGTTGAGAAAGGAGAGACTCTCGGCTTCTTCTTCGACGACTCGAGGATCTCCTTCTTCTTTGGAGTTTCTTACTCTAAAGGAAGACGACGGATTTTGTTTGACGAAATCGGCGGAGCCATCGCTTGGATCTTCATCGAGGATTGCGGGAAGGAACGTGACTCATCATCGCGCCCGCAAGTGCGTTCTTCGTGGATCGGACTTAAGATAGGAGGATCTCTACTTTGGGATCTCACGATCACAACCACGCTTCAAGAGGTATTCCTTATACTTTGTGGTTTGATGAAACGATCCGAGAAGTGTTCTCGTGATCATGTGGTTTCATCTTTAGAATTAAAATTTTAATTTCCGCTGCATCTAGCATCTAGTGCGACTAGTTGCTCCGATTGCATACGATGCGATCAACACGCTTCCGTGATGCGCTTAAGGATTCTCAATATCCTTCACCCCCCCAAACCATCTCCCACGAGACGCCTATGTCCTCCATCGCGTCAGTATGGCATGTCCTCCTCTCAGACAAACCACCACTAGAAGTCTCCCAGCTTCATTTTCGTTTATGACCGTCCTCGACCTACACGCATCTACCTTCTCTGGACCATGTACTTCCCTCCATGAGTAGCTGAAACTACAATGTTCGCTCCCTCCATGAACAAAGCGCTACATGAGGTCACGACAAACCGTTGCGCGGTGACCATATTGGAGGCATATTCCATAGAAGCCATGCACCTCGCTGCCATCCGACCGCTCGTCGACCCCCACTTCCCTCCCGGCTACACCACCTTCTCCACTACACCTTCTCCCAACCCCTAGAATATGCTTTTACCAGTTGTAGCTGGGCATATATGACTGAGTGGATCATGGACTCTAGTGCTTCCTTGCGGAGACAAAACTCAGTTCAATTCTTATAGGTCTATACTTGTAGCACTCAGATTTGAAATCGAATTCGACCCGACATGGGTCCGATAGTCCATATGATCCGAAAAAATATCAATCGAAATTAAATAACCTGAATCGATCCATAGATCGTAAATCAAATTTTGTTTGAGTGTATTTTACCAAAAATTATTTTGCATCATATTTTCTCTCATCGGAAAAAGTCGCGATGCGGTCCAAACCGCAAAATAAACTGAGACCATCATAAAATTCGTTTCGACAAAATAAGACTAACAGAATTGACCGTTTGTCGATTAGAGGTCGTTTGACCCATTTAAATCACAGTTTAATCACAAATCAAAATTGTATTTCGCCAATTTCTAAATTCACTTAGATCAGAAGAATATGAATATTATACTCATTTTGATCATCATTCCGAGATTGTCGAAACGAGCTATTATTCTTCTGAATCAAAGATTCATGGCGATAATGATGATGACTTAGATATTCCACACAAGTGAGAAATAAAGTAAAAAATTATGTCAAATCCAGCATACACATGCCTCCTCTTCTCCTCCATTTGTCAACACGTCAAACCCACTCCCCCTTTTATTTATATCACCACAAAACCCTCTCCTTTTCCCCAACTCTTCTATTTTTTTATCTTCATTTCTCCACTGAAGGAGCTCTTCCTTCCTCCTTGAGGAGCTGCTGCAATGCCTCCTTAAGTTGCTGCCACAAGCTGCTGCCCAGCAGCTGGAGCAGCTCCTGCTGTTGCTGTCTGCTGCACCAAAGCAGCCGTTGCTGCTGTGCTTCTAGCAGCAGGTGCTGCTTCCGAAGATTTGCCATGATTTGCTTCATGTTTAGCAGCTGTAGCTGCTACCTATTCAAGCCATCTCCCTCCAAATTTGAAGATCTAAAGAGGTACAAGCAAACCCCTTCTCTTGCTGCCATTTATGAAAGCTTAGAAATTAATTTAGACCAATGTTTAGATCCAAATCTCGTGGTTTAAGGATGAAATTAATCCTAATTTCAGACTTATTAATTTGCTCCATATTCATGCTTTTAAAGATAAAAGAATGGGGGGGTTTCGCAAGCATTTGTGCCTAAATTCATGCCTATTTTTGCTCCAGATTCATGCTTTTTAAAGATAAGAATTGGAGTATTTGCATGCATTTATGCCTAATTTCAGACCTATTGATTTGATCAAGATTCATGATTTTAAAGATAAAAGAATTGGGGTTTTCACATTCATTCATGCCTAATTTCAGACCGATTAATTTGCTCCATATTCATGCTTTTGAAGATAAAAGAATGTGGATAGTTGCATGCATTTATGCCTAATTTCAGATCTATTAATTTGCTCTAGATTCGTGCTTTTAAAGATAAAAGAATTGGGATTTTTGCATGTATTTGTACCTAAATTCAAAACTATTAATTTGCTCCAGATTCATGCTATTAAAGATAAAAGAATTGGGATTTGCATGCATTTGTGCCTAATTTCAGACCCATTAATTTACTCCAAATTCATGCTTTTAAAGATAAAAGAATTGGAGTATTTGCATAAATTTGTACCTAATTTCAGGCTTATTAATTTGCTTTAGATTCATGCTTTTAAATATAAAAGAATTGGGCTATTTGCATGCATTTGTGCCTAATTTCAGACCTATTAATTTGCTTCAGATTCATTCTTTTAAAGATAAAAGAATTGAGGCTTTTGCATGCATTTGTGCTTAATTTCAGATCTATGAATTTGCCAATGCAAAGGAGAATTTTAAAGGGTTTCGGATGTATCTAATGGCTGTTGTATAGGCTAAACTACATTTGTTCTTGGCCACTGAAAAATATGAATTTAAAGGTTTAAAAATGCATGAAATTGCTAATTGTAAAATCTAGTTGTTCTCCAAAAAAAACAACCATTCATATTCCTTTAAATCTTCTTGACCCTTCAACAATTTTTTCAAAAAGAAAGTTCTATAATAATATTGATCTGCTTTTTTGTAAATCATGTATACTTTTAGTTAATAATAAGTGATGCCACACAAATATATAGGACACACAACACACTTTTACTCTTGTCCAACCATATCATATAATATTTGGCCTTACTAAGGACTGCCTACTTCTAACTCTGCATATGGTTATCAAATAGATAATCCTTATATGAGTGTATGCCTAGGTAGTCTTCATACAATCTTGATCAATGTAAGGATCATTCTAGATTGGATAAAATTTTAATACTCATGCAAGAATCACGTTAGATCTATAAAGCTAACCTCACAAGATAATATGAATTGAATATGTAATCAAGCATCAGTTGATAAATATTAGTTGATAAAATTTTAATACTCATGGTGCCTCTTACACGTGACTGTGTAAGGGTGCGGTGACCTTCAACTGGGCTGGAGATAGTATGCCCAGATAGGGCATCAATTGCCTAGTGCGCGGGTCTCGGATCTCAATCTCTTCTACAGTTTTTGGCGAGCTCACAATTTTTTCATTTCTCTAGTATCCACATGTTTTCTTTTTTACCAGTTCCGCTGTAGGATGCCTAGGCAGGAGGACTCTTGGTTTTTTCTATGAGTTCGTTCAGCTCAGACTTACACTGGTCGGACAGGACTGGAGTGACTCGGACCGGAGAGTCTCCCCCACCCATCTCAGGGATGTAGTTGGAGTATGCCTAGTCTTCTCCTGGACGATACTTCCTCTGGGAAGGTGAGGCAAAAGAGTCTTTTAGGAGGCTTTCTTCACCGCTTGAGTTTGATTATTGTTCCACCAGTAAATTTTGGCGAGGAAAAGATTGTGACATGGAAATCATCTATATCTGAATAAAATCTATTACTACAATTGTTAGGTGAAACTAGTGGACGTGTTGGTAACTTAGTTAGGATGCATTATATCCATGGAAGGAAATATCATGATATATCGACGGTATATGATATCAAGATGAAACCGATATTGGTATCGATATGGCGATATATCCTCCTTTTCAGGCCTTTCCTTCACAAAAGTGTGTTGCTATGGACGATATTTCGGCGATATATCACTGATATATCGTCGAGATATCGTATCGACACAATATCGAAACAAATCAATATGGCCTTCCATGATTATATCCAACCGCATGGCTACAAAGGCACCCCATCCATAAATCTTTCTTCATGCCTCAGAGCTTGCTTAGTTGCCAGTGTACATCGGGGTACCCTGGCATACCCCTAACTCCAACACTGCATTTCTGAATTGGGATTACTTGTATTGACCCTACAATTTCTTTAGTATAATATTTTTTAACAACATTCAAATAAAATTATTAACATAAAAACATATTATAATCAAGTTAACATAACACACAATCATTGTCACATCACATCACAATTATCATTTTAACCCTCCCAACCATCCAAATAGCTACTATTCATAGGAGGATATCCCTACCCAACCCAACCCAACTCAGTAACCAAACAAGCCCCTAGAGTCCTAGTGTGAGGTCTCTCCTGGATCAAGACACAAACTATCCAATAAGCTTTGGAAATTTGTCTAGGAAAAAGATCAGACCATGAAACTCATCATCAATCATCAATATTTAATAAGACCCATCGTCACATCTTATATTTAACAACAATGAAAAAGGACCTTATTTAAATCTAGATCACTTATTTCATCATGATATTATAGTGAAACAAGGAAAGTATTAAGTGTTGATAGTTGAGGGATGGTGAGTGAAAAAAAAATATTCGGAACAACTAGAAAACCAACTTTCCATGCAAGTAGCTTAAATAATTACAATGTCATTACCTATCTACTTGCTTTCTTTTTGTAACCAATTAAATACCTATTATTTTAATAAATTTGGTTGTACTTAACATTTGTTGACATCCATTTGTTCCGAACATGGATGGCAAGAAGGAGCCTGCGACCCAGTAATTGATTTTCAAGACACTTAGCTTTTGGTGTTCAGATGTTTTCTTTTGATGGTACACATTATAACCATTATACAGAAAATTTGTAACTCTCTTGTGCTTATCTTCTATCCATTGTATTTTTAGGATACATGTACAGAATGACACTTTCTTGTTGATACATGTAATGCTTTATGGAAATTAATGCAAATATCTCTTGGTGACACGTGTTATTATGTGGTTGGTTAGAATATTGTGAATGACATCCAATCATGATTTTTACCTCATTTTTGTAACTTAATACGATCACTCATAAATTTTATATGTGAATGCTATGTAAGCAGGTAATCCGGATCCCGGGGTCGTTACAATACCCCATGGTAGATGGGTTGTCATTGTGAATGTTGTTTACTTAACCATCACACGACAAGGGGAGGTGAATTTTACGCCATGAATGTGCCTACAGAATGTTTTATATGCTCCCGGTTTTCATATGAACTTGCTTTCTATTAGTTAGATCACGAAGGATCTGCATTGTCGTGCCATCTTTGACTCCTCTTCTCTTGTGTTTCAGGACATACTCATGGGCAGGGTGATTGGATGTAGCTGTGAGGAGCAGAGGCTCTACATCCTGGTCCAACCTCCACATGCTGGTGCCTCTACTATTCCTACTGGAATAGTCTCACCATGTTTGTGGCATCTTCATTTTGGCCACCTTCCTCTGCATAAGTTGTGTCATGTCCTCCCATAGTTTTCCGTGCGATCTTCCTTCCAATGTGAGACTTGCCAGCTTCGGAAGCATCATAACTCTTCTTTTCCTGGTCGACAGAGTCATAGAAATACTCTTTTTTTAGCCTATTCACTCAGATATGTGGGGTTCGAGTCGTGTTCCTAACCACCATGGACACCGTTTTTATCTTGTTGCTATGAATGACTATTCTTGACTTTCTTGGGTCTTTTTGTTAAAAAATAAGACTGATGTTGGGTTTGTCATTAAATTATTTATTAATGGAATAAATAACATTTTCTTTGCTACTGACTAATATTTGCGATCTAACGATGCCTTAGAGTGCTACACTTTACGGCTATCAAAGTTCCTCAGGTCTCATGGCATTGTACACCAGACCTCGTGTGCCTACACATCCCAGCAAAATGGTGTTGCTGAATGCAAACATCATCATTTACTTGTTAAACCGCATGTCACATTTTGTTTTTAAAGAAAATGTTCCTTTCTCGATAGCGTTTACCGAGAAGGACCTTCTCTCCCTTACACCCATAATGTTTGGCTACGCGGTCTTTGTTCACAATTTAACGCTTGGTTGTGACAAGCTCTCTCCTAGAGCTATCAAGTATGTCTTTGTAGGCTAGTTTCGTACCCAGAAGGGGTACCATTGTTTTGATCCTCTCCGACGAAAGTACTTTGTCAGTGTTGATGTTACCTTCTTTGAGTCTGTTATGTATTTCTCTTATACATGTGACATGTTGATTCCATCAGACTTAGGTGAGGATGTATACATGCCTTCTCCTCCTACAGATGCACTACCTCTAGTACCTACTTTGTCTCCACCACCTTCACCACCACTACCACTACCTCTAGTACCTACACCTACTGTTGTGGCTATCCCTAGACTGTAAACCCCTCAGGATCCGGGTACCCGTTTACGCGCAATTCGCAAGATATCATTCACAATTATATCGCACAAGTTGTGAAAATACAGGGAAATTTTTTTTTTCGACTATGACATTCATTCTCAACCCATGACCATGAGTAAAAGAGACAGACATCACCAAAATTTCTTTTCATTAATATTCATATCCATTTACAATATGTACAAGCATATTCCATGTTACAACATATATCCCAAAATGTGACAAAAGAGGTAGCATTTACATCATCATCTGAACAAAAACTAAGACTAAGTAAATCATACCGTCGGGTGTACACTATATCTCCTGGAAGCATGTATATACTGAGCGGCTACTAAACTGCAGGCTGTTTGCCTGCCACGCACAATAGGAAGAAAAGGCGTCAGCGGTTGCTGGTACCTCCCAAAAACTTATATAAAATAACGGCATTTATTATTTACAAAAGAAACAAGCAGAAAGGCGAGAGCAACTCAAATTAAGATTTAATTCTACTTGCAAATGAAAACGGTTTTTCAGGTTACTTGTAAGCATCTCAAATGTTGTCCCACACCCCAGCATTTCCCACATGTGACATATTTCATAGTACTTGAGTATTCATGAGTATCTGAGTGTAAGCTCATATCTATTCAAAGATCACGTTGTTGAGTGATACTGGAAAAGTTATGATTGGAAAGATCTATTAATTATTTAAATCATTGTGTAGAGAGAATGGTCATTTCCTAATAACCCTAACCGTTGATCGTAACTTCTCAACTCTTCATTCCAATGTTTCAGATACAACTCCAGATGGTATAGATGCAGCTATGGATGATCTAGATATAGAATCGCCAGTCTGTTGGCGAAGTAACTCAAGCGGTGAAGAAGCCTGCAAATGGCTCTTCCGTCTCGCCCTCTAATTGGAAGTGCGGTCCAATAGAGGGATAGGTCTATTCTCCAACTACGCCACTGAGACGGGTGAGAGAGACTCCCTAGAAAAGTCGCTCTAGAAAAACACAGCCCGACTAGTACGGGCAACCGAGCTCGTACGTAAAGCTGAAAAACCAGGATCCCCCGCCTGGGCATCCTAAACCAGGGTCAGCGGAACTGGTCTAAAGTCTGGATCCCAACGAGGCGTAAAAACACTGCGAGCTCGCGTAAAACCGAAAAGGGACTGGGATCCTAGACCCGCGCACTTGGCGGCCGCTGCCCAAACTGGGCTTCCTATTCTCCCGCCCAATTGAGGGTCACCACGCCCTCGCACGGTCAGGTGTAGAAGTCACCATGACCGGCACTCATAATTATCGTATTTGATTAACTACTACCTACTTGATTGCAACCTCCTTGTATAATAACTTGTGTGGTTAACTTTACCAAATCCTGATTTTTGTCGAACTTATTCCACAACTCTCTTTCTATTTTTATGTGGTTATCTTTACGGATTTAAGCCTTTTAAATTGAAAATCTTATTAAATAATGATCCAAAATAATGAGTCATAACTAACTGCTTGATCACAACTATTCTCAGAAGGTATGTTGATGTTGGTGCGGTTATACTTGCAAACATAAATGAAGCTATTAATAATGATTTATGTATTATACATAGTCAATATGGTTATTACTAACATAAGCACATCTAAAATATCCATTTCGAATGTATTTTATCGCCGAAAGTAGATTCAAGCGCATTAGCAGTCTATTTCTACTAAGTCCATATCTAATTGATAATTGTATAAATTATATATTTTTTTTCTAACGTACCCTTAAATCTTAGTAATATGATTTGACTTCCAAGTCAAGTTAATATGTAACAACATATACATCTATTTATATGTCCAACCATTTTTTTATACTATAAAGTACATGACAGGAATCGACCAGTTGTAGATATATAAACAGGCTTTTATTTAAGTAGATAACACATAATAGTTAAATTTATTAATCATCAAAAAGTCTCATTAAATTAAAATTTATTCTGGAAATACATATGAATCAGTTTACATGCATGTATATAAAACATGTTACTCTCATTCCATTTCACTCGTACCACTCATTGGATGTTATTACATTTTCATGATCGTTCTTTTTATCATATTTGCAAAGTAATGGAATATTATTTATTAGTGAACAAGAATTAAGACCAGATTTAAATCGGGACCTACGCAATTACACATTTTTAATGAAAAATCCGTATGCAGAATTTACATAATGATATAATTCAAAACAAGCACTATGCAGACAACGAGGTTCCATTATGTTTGAAGCCATTTTAACATTTCATTCTCCAGTAATGGCTAAACAACAACTGATGATCTATTTATCAAGTAGAAATTTTTATATAAACATATTAAAAGATTTGCAGATGTATCTATTAGATACAACGATAATATCAATAGGGAAGTCGGAGTGAAATAATAAGGAAACAAGGTGAATTATCTAAAATGGTAGCCAACAGGAATCTATCAAGATACAATATCTATAATGAATTAGTTATCTTATAAGAAATCAAGATTTCTCCCATAAGTATTTCCAGTTTCTGCACAATTGATATTGTATTCAACAGTTACCACAGAAAATAACATAGTCCAAATTATGAAAAGATTGGAGTTGGATCAAGTATGGATGTAGATAGGTTGATGTCGTGATTTGAAAACAGGAGTTCTAAAGATTTACATCTAGGTAATAACCTTTAATCAAAGAGACAACAAGAGTGGTTTTATAGTTGTGTAAGGTTATAGATAGCAGAAAAAAAAATGGATAAATGTACATGCATGACAGCAATAGGTTGGGGATGGTACCTAATTGGATGACCTTAGAATTGAAGAAGATGGCCTGGATTAAAGCATGCAATCAGCTCTATTTGGAGAGCTGCAGATCCAGAAATTGAAAAGTGAAATTTGGTTCCCTTAGGGCTAGAGAAGTGGAGAATTTGGAAGAGAAGGGCTGCTATATATAGAGGGAGAAGGATTATACCTCTTAATCTCTCTAAAATTCTTCTAAGCAGTGCTGGAAATCTGGAACAGCAGCTGGATTTCAGAAGGAGAAGAGGGCTGGAAGCTCTCCTTCGTTGGAGAAATAAAACAAGAAGAGAGAATTTTTTTAGAAGAGGGAAGGGGTGACGTTGGGGAAGGGTTATATAGGAAAGAGGGAGGATTTTGGCTTTGCCAAGTGGAGATTAATTGTGGGACAAATGGGAAAAAGTAAGGAATAAGTGGCATATGTATAGCTGTGTTGGTTTTTTTTTTTTCTTTTTAAACGAAGGAGTCTGCTACTGTTACTGTAGCATAAATTAAATTATTATATTTATATTTCTTTTATATTCTCCTTTTTCTTTGATATACAAAAGTTGATCATATTCACACCTTGAGCCTCGGATTTTGACGCACCATATCTCGTTTTGACCGTCTCGAAACGACGATCAATATGAGCATTGATATACTTTCGGTTGGGTTTCGAACCCCCGAAATTTTCGGATACGGTTTTTGTTTGAGGTTAAATTTTATGATTTAAAAATATCAAACGACCTCCGATTGACGAACGGTCGATTCCGTTGGTCTTGTATCGTCGAATCGGATCTAATGACGATCTCGGTTCATTTCGCGGTTTCTGAATTTCCGTCGCGGCTTTTTCGCGGCGCGCTTTACGAAACGACCGATTTTCGGTTAATTTCGCCCGAACGACTTTTGATTCATAATAAATTGATCGTTTTAGGTTGTTTGGCATTGACCAACAACGTTTTTGGGTTCATTAGACCCAAAATCGGACGACTTCGGGTTTGATTGGAAACCGGATGTTACAATTATAAAAACCTCAAAGGGAGTCTCGTCCTCGAGACTCGAGTTAAGGCTATTCGGTGATTTGTTTGAATTTCATATGTCCATAAAAACCTCAAAGGGTTTTGAACCCATAAAAACCTCAAAGGGAAAACAAGTCATATATTTATAATGTATCTAATTACAAAAGCTTGTTGTGTTGATTACATCAGAATAGCTGCGGGTATCGTGCCCGCATGTCGGCTTCAGTCTCCCATGTCGCTTCCTTGACGCCGTGTCACAAAACCTTGACCAATGAAATCTCTTTGCTGCGAAGCTTCTTCACAGCACGATCAAGTATCCGGACAGGCTTCTCCTCATAGGTCAGATCCGGCGCTACGTCAAGATTCTCGTAACTGATGACGTGCCGAGGGTCGTGGACATACTTCCTCAGATTGGATATGTGGAAAACATCATGAATAGCTGAAAGATGTGGAGGAAGGGCTACTCGGTATGCCACTTTCCCCACTCTAGCCAGAATCTCAAAAGGTCCAACATATCGCGGCGCCAACTTGCCACGAACACCGAATCTCTGCACTCCCTTCATGGGAGATACTCGCAAAAATACCCAATCTCCAACCTATAATCGATAGGAGTGTCATTAATATGAGAATAATTTGGACATATTTATATATGTCATAGATGAAGAAGAAATAATTAGATTACCTGGAACTCTAAGTCTCTCCTTCGACGATCCGCATAGCTCTTCTGGCGGCTCTGTGCCGTTAGAAGCCTCCGCCTCACGAGATCAACAGCTCTCGCAGTCTCCTCCAAGAGATCCACGGAATATAAAGCATGATCACCTACCTCACGCCAACTGAGAGGTGTGAGGCATCTCCGCCCGTATAGGGCCTCGAATGGTGCCATGCCAATACTGGAGTGATAGCTGTTGTTGTACGTGAATTCTACTAAGGGCAAATGGTCCTTCCAGGACCCTTTCCACTCCAAAGTGCATGCGCGAAGTAGATCCTCAAGCGTCTGTATGGTGCGCTCACTCTGCCCGTCTGTCTGCGGATGATAAGCAGAACTCATTTTCAGTTCTGTCTGTAGTGCTGTCATAAACTGATGCCAATAATGAGATGTAAATCTCGAATCCCTGTCAGACACCACTTCTCGTGGTATACCATGTAGCCTGATAATGTTCTGCACATAGAGCTTGGCCAACCTAGATGGAGTATAAGTCGTGTGGACAGGTATGAAATGGGCTGACTTGGTCAATCTATCAACAACGACCCATATGGAGTCATGGCCACCTGGTGTCTTCGGCAGACCTGTGACAAAATCCATAGAAATGCTCTCCCACTTCCACTCGGGAATGGGGAGAGACTGCAGTAATCCTGGCGGTCTCCTGTGCTCAGCCTTGACCATCTGACAGGTCATGCATCTGCTAACATGTAGCGCCACATCGCGCTTCATCCCATCCCACCAGAAATGTCGACGCAGATCACGGTACATCTTCGTACTGCCTGGATGGATAGATAACCGTGAACTGTGTGCCTCGTCCAAAATGTCTCTGCGAAGCTGCTCATCATTGGGTACAACGACCCGTCCTGCCTTCCATAAAATAGACTCTATCACAACAAAGTTGTCAAATTCGTCCTTGACGGCGCGCATGTATCTATCATGAATCCAAGGATCAGTCTTCTGGCCTTCTACAATACGATCCCACAGACTGCTGTATCGTGGAGGCACGGCGGTAGAAATGGATGTGCTCTCCTGAGGATGCCAATCGGTCAAAGCTGCAAGTGTATCCCACGTGTATAGCCAGTTCGCCGTACCATCAGCATGTGCTCTCCTGCTAAGTGCATCAGCCACCACGTTTCCCTTACCGGGATGGTAAGAGATCGTGCAATCATAATCCTTCAGCAGCTCGAGCCATCTACGCTGCCTCATGTTCAGCTCCTTCTGATCAAAGATGTACTTCAGACTCTTGTGGTCTGTGAAAATCTCGAAGTTCACCCCATATAGATAGTGACGCCAGATCTTCAAGGCGAAGACAACTGCCGCCAACTCTAAGTCATGTGTGGGGTAGTTCCGCTCGTGCGGTCTCAACTGCCGTGATGCGTAAGCAATCACCTGTCCTCTCTGCATCAATACTGCTCCTAGACCTTCTCCAGATGCATCTGTGTAAACTGCATAGTCCTGAGTGCCTGAAGGAAGAGCAAGAATAGGCGCTGTAGTCAATCTCTCCTTCAGTGTCTGGAAGGCCTGCTCACATGAATCGTCCCAAATAAATGGAACTCCCTTCTGCGTCAGTCGTGTCAGAGGACGAACAATGCGTGAAAATCCGCTGACAAAGCGTCTGTAATAGCCCGCTAATCCGAGGAAGCTCCGAATCTGAGTGACTGTCTTGGGCTGCTCCCAAGACATAACTGCATCTATCTTCGCAGGATCAACCGCGATACCTGCCCCAGAAATGATATGCCCGAGAAACGAGACCTGGGATAACCAGAACTCACACTTGCTCAACTTGGCATATAGCTTGTGCTCTCGTAATGTATCTAAGACGATCCGCAGATTATTAGCATGATCCTCTTCATTCCGTGAATAGATGAGCACATCATCGATGAACACCACTACAAACTTGTCCAAGTATGGACGGAAGGTACGGTTCATCATATCCATGAAAGCCGCAGGTGCATTGGTGAGCCCAAACGGCATCACCACAAACTCGTAATGTCCATAGCGAGTCCTGAAGGCTGTCTTCGGAATGTCCGACTCGCGAATCCTCAGCTGATGGTAGCCTGAGCGAAGATCGATCTTCGAGAAAACCGAAGATCCCTAGAGTTGGTCGAACAAATCATCAATGCGCGGCAAGGGATAACGGTTTTTCACCGTTCTCTTGTTCAGCTGCCTGTAATCGATGCATAGTCTCATGGACCCATCCTTCTTCTTGACAAATAGAACCGGAGCACCCCAAGGTGAAGTGCTCGGCCTCACGAATCCCATGTCAAGCAACTCCTGCAACTGCACCTTCAGCTCCCTCAACTCGGCTGGTGCCATGCGATATGGTGCCATAGAGATCGGCTGCGTATCTGGCAACAATGTGATCTCGAACTCAATCTCCCTCTCAGGAGGTAGCCTTGGTAGCTCATCAGGAAATACGTCAGGGTATTCTGAGACTACTCGGATGTCCTGTATCATCGGCTCCTGATCAGACACCTCCCGAACAAAAGCAAGATATGAATCGCAACCCTGATCAACAAGTCGCTGGGCTCGCAATACTGAAATGTACTCCATGGTGGAGTCATGCGTAGTACCCTCAAAGGTGAACTCGGGTAGATCTGGAATCCTGAAGACAACCGTCTTCCTAAAGCAATCAACAAGTGCATGATGAGTGGATAACCAATCCATGCCCAATATCAAGTCGAACTCATCAAGCTGCAGAAGTAAGCAATCTGCGATCATCTCATGACCTCCTATCAGTATGGGCAAGTGCCTGACTATCAGAGATATGACAAATAACTGGCCACCTGGCCCTCGGATGTGATATGGAGACGATAGCGTCTCTGCAACTCTATCTAAAGAAACAAGCAATCTCGAAGCAAGGAAAGAGTGTGTCGCGCCGGAATCAAATAAAACATGGAAAGGTCGGCCCAAGACTGAGACCATACCTTTCACTACAGTAGCCGCTGAACGTGCCTGTTCCTCAGTAACGGCATGTAACTGTCCCTGCCTGGCTGATGCAGCACTAGAACCTGCCACACTCTGTGTCTGTCTCTGCTGCTGCGGTCGCCTGAAGTTGGAGTTCCTGCCACGGAAACTCCCTGAACGCTGTGTCTGAGGCTGTGGCTGAGAAGGCTGTGGCTGAGGCTCGCCAGAAGCCTGTGGGCACTGTGCACGGTAATGTCCCCACTCGTGACATCGGTAGCACCGGACTGGTCGAGTAGAGGGAGTAGCTGTGTCCGTGCTCCGAGCTGGTCCTGCAGGTGGTCTATCTGCTCGCTGCGACCCAGATGGTCGAGTGAACTCTGTACCTCGTCCGGCAAGTGCTCCTCCTAGAGTAGTCGATGGAGAAGAGCGAGCACTGCCAGAGAATGTCGAACCTGTAGGTCGGAACCGTCTGGCTGACCTCTGCTGCTGAAACGGTCGACGTATCGGCCCAAAATATCGTCGCGGTCTAGGCGGTGCTCCAGACGAGCTCCCGTAACATCTCCCTCTGATGTCCTCGAACTTCTCCGCAGCATCGGTAGCCTCGGAGATAGAAGTGATGTGTAGTCCAGCCAGCTTCTCCTGCACCTCCTCTCGCATGCCGCCAATGAACTTCTCCAGATTCTCCTCTGGAAATGCGCCAGCTGCTCGTGTGTGTCGTGACAGCTCTGTGTATCTGATAAAGTAATCCCGGGCTGTCATCTGTCCCTGACGAAGCTCTGCAAACAGTCGGCGCTGGGACTCCCTCCACTTCGCAGAAAAGAAGTGGGCTCTGAACTTCGTCACAAAATCGTTCCAAGTAGGCTCTCGGCCTAACTCGGACACTACGGCCATCCACCATCGCTCGGCGAAGTCTATCAGTGAGTACTCTACGAAAGATAGCCACGTGTTTCGTGGCGCATTAATCGCCCTGAGCACTTTCATTACTCTCATCAGCCACTGCTCAGCGTCATCTGGTGGACCTGTGCCCTCGAACAAGGGTATGTTGGCCCGCTGATAAGAAGTGAAGACTGACTGGTGCCTGTGAATGGCTGCAAACTCGTGTGCATCCTCGTCAGCAAGGTCAACAGGGTCCTGCTCCCTGTCTAAGTCTGCATCCCCCTCAGCTCCATGCTCTGGAATGTCCTCTAGTGGATCATCAGGATGAGGCTGCTCCACCTCAACGGACTGGTGCTGGTCCTGTCGTATCCCATCCTGAGATGGATGGTACGTGAAATCTGACAGATCCTCAAATCTCATCTCTATGTCCGTCTGCCTGTCAGCAATCTCGGTCTGCTGGGCCAATATCTGCTCCTGTTGGCCTCTCATAGCAGCCTGCTGCTGCTGAAGATCAGTAAGTGCGCTCAGTATGCGTGCCAGCTGATCAGAAGTATCCTGACCTGGTCGAGATGCCATGGCTCTGCATAAGAACCATAATTAGTCATAGAAATGCCCTAGACAGATATTTATCATAAATGCTTTTCTCTTCTTGGGATATAAGATGAAAATTAATGAAATTGGTGACATCTGTGGTTATTGGATATGAATGTCCTATTTCCCTTCTCGAACTCACGACAAGTCGGCAAACTGTCGCTATTCGAGAACTTAATGCGATCGGAATTGTAATACCGCGAATGTGCGTATCGGGGTACCACTGCTCTGATACCAATCTGTAAACCCCTCAGGATCCGGGTACCCGTTTACGCGCAATTCGCAAGATATCATTCACAATTATATCGCACAAGTTGTGAAAATACAGGGAAATTTTTTTTTTCGACTATGACATTCATTCTCAACCCATGACCATGAGTAAAAGAGACAGACATCACCAAAATTTCTTTTCATTAATATTCATATCCATTTACAATATGTACAAGCATATTCCATGTTACAACATATATCCCAAAATGTGACAAAAAAGGTAGCATTTACATCATCATCTGAACAAAAACTAAGACTAAGTAAATCATACCGTCGGGTGTACACTATATCTCCTGGAAGCATGTATATACTGAGCGGCTACTAAACTGCAGGTTGTTTGCCTGCCACGCACAATAGGAAGAAAGGCGTCAGCGGTTGCTGGTACCTCCCAAAAACTTATATAAAATAACGGCATTTATTATTTACAAAAGAAACAAGCAGAAAGGCGAGAGCAACTCAAATTAAGATTTAATTCTACTTGCAAATGAAAACGGTTTTTCAGGTTACTTGTAAGCATCTCAAATGTTGTCCCACACCCCAGCATTTCCCACATGTGACATATTTCATAGTACTTGAGTATTCATGAGTATCTGAGTGTAAGCTCATATCTATTCAAAGATCACGTTGTTGAGTGATACTGGAAAAGTTATGATTGGAAAGATCTATTAATTATTTAAATCATTGTGTAGAGAGAATGGTCCTTTCCTAATAACCCTAACCGTTGATCGTAACTTCTCAACTCTTCATTCCAATGTTTCAGATACAACTCCAGATGGTATAGATGCAGCTATGGATGATCTAGATATAGAATCGCCAGTCTGTTGGCGAAGTAACTCAAGCGGTGAAGAAGCCTGCAAATGGCTCTTCCGTCTCGCCCTCTAATTGGAAGTGCGGTCCAATAGAGGGATAGGTCTATTCTCCAACTACGCCACTGAGACGGGTGAGAGAGACTCCCTAGAAAAGTCGCTCTAGAAAAACACAGCCCGACTAGTACGGGCAACCGAGCTCGTACGTAAAGCTGAAAAACCAGGATCCCCCGCCTGGGCATCCTAAACCAGGGTCAGCGGAACTGGTCTAAAGTCTGGATCCCAACGAGGCGTAAAAACACTGCGAGCTCGCGTAAAACCGAAAAGGGACTGGGATCCTAGACCCGCGCACTTGGCGGCCGCTGCCCAAACTGGGCTTCCTATTCTCCCGCCCAATTGAGGGTCACCACGCCCTCGCACGGTCAGGTGTAGAAGTCACCATGACCGGCACTCATAATTATCGTATTTGATTAACTACTACCTACTTGATTGCAACCTCCTTGTATAATAACTTGTGTGGTTAACTTTACCAAATCCTGATTTTTGTCGAACTTATTCCACAACTCTCTTTCTATTTTTATGTGGTTATCTTTACGGATTTAAGCCTTTTAAATTGAAAATCTTATTAAATAATGATCCAAAATAATGAGTCATAACTAACTGCTTGATCACAACTATTCTCAGAAGGTATGTTGATGTTGGTGCGGTTATACTTGCAAACATAAATGAAGCTATTAATAATGATTTATGTATTATACATAGTCAATATGGTTATTACTAACATAAGCACATCTAAAATATCCATTTCGAATGTATTTTATCGCCGAAAGTAGATTCAAGCGCATTAGCAGTCTATTTCTACTAAGTCCATATCTAATTGATAATTGTATAAATTATATATTTTTTTTCTAACGTACCCTTAAATCTTAGTAATATGATTTGACTTCCAAGTCAAGTTAATATGTAACAACATATACATCTATTTATATGTCCAACCATTTTTTTATACTATAAAGTACATGACAGGAATCGACCAGTTGTAGATATATAAACAGGCTTTTATTTAAGTAGATAACACATAATAGTTAAATTTATTAATCATCAAAAAGTCTCATTAAATTAAAATTTATTCTGGAAATACATATGAATCAGTTTACATGCATGTATATAAAACATGTTACTCTCATTCCATTTCACTCGTACCACTCATTGGATGTTATTACATTTTCATGATCGTTCTTTTTATCATATTTGCAAAGTAATGGAATATTATTTATTAGTGAACAAGAATTAAGACCAGATTTAAATCGGGACCTACGCAATTACACATTTTTAATGAAAAATCCGTATGCAGAATTTACATAATGATATAATTCAAAACAAGCATTATGCAGACAACGAGGTTCCATTATGTTTGAAGCCATTTTAACATTTCATTCTCCAGTAATGGCTAAACAACAACTGATGATCTATTTATCAAGTAGAAATTTTTATATAAACATATTAAAAGATTTGCAGATGTATCTATTAGATACAACGATAATATCAATAGGGAAGTCGGAGTGAAATAATAAGGAAACAAGGTGAATTATCTAAAATGGTAGCCAACAGGAATCTATCAAGATACAATATCTATAATGAATTAGTTATCTTATAAGAAATCAAGATTTCTCCCATAAGTATTTCCAGTTTCTGCACAATTGATATTGTATTCAACAGTTACCACAGAAAATAACATAGTCCAAATTATGAAAAGATTGGAGTTGGATCAAGTATGGATGTAGATAGGTTGATGTCGTGATTTGAAAACAGGAGTTCTAAAGATTTACATCTAGGTAATAACCTTTAATCAAAGAGACAACAAGAGTGGTTTTATAGTTGTGTAAGGTTATAGATAGCAGAAAAAAAAATGGATAAATGTACATGCATGACAGCAATAGGTTGGGGATGGTACCTAATTGGATGACCTTAGAATTGAAGAAGATGGCCTGAATTAAAGCATGCAATCAGCTCTATTTGGAGAGCTGCAGATCCAGAAATTGAAAAGTGAAATTTGGTTCCCTTAGGGCTAGAGAAGTGGAGAATTTGGAAGAGAAGGGCTGCTATATATAGAGGGAGAAGGATTATACCTCTTAATCTCTCTAAAATTCTTCTAAGCAGTGCTGGAAATCTGGAACAGCAGCTGGATTTCAGAAGGAGAAGAGGGCTGGAAGCTCTCCTTCGTTGGAGAAATAAAACAAGAAGAGAGAATTTTTTTAGAAGAGGGAAGGGGTGACGTTGGGGAAGGGTTATATAGGAAAGAGGGAGGATTTTGGCTTTGCCAAGTGGAGATTAATTGTGGGACAAATGGGAAAAAGTAAGGAATAAGTGGCATATGTATAGCTGTGTTGGTTTTTTTTTTTCTTTTTAAACGAAGGAGTCTGCTACTGTTACTGTAGCATAAATTAAATTATTATATTTATATTTCTTTTATATTCTCCTTTTTCTTTGATATACAAAAGTTGATCATATTCACACCTTGAGCCTCGGATTTTGACGCACCATATCTCGTTTTGACCGTCTCGAAATGACGATCAATATGAGCATTGATATACTTTCGGTTGGGTTTCGAACCCCCGAAATTTTCGGATACGGTTTTTGTTTGAGGTTAAATTTTATGATTTAAAAATATCAAACGACCTCCGATTGACGAACGGTCGATTCTGTTGGTCTTGTATCGTCGAATCGGATCTAATGACGATCTCGGTTCATTTCGCGGTTTCTGAATTTCCGTCGCGGCTTTTTCGCGGCGTGCTTTACGAAACGACCGATTTTCGGTCAATTTCGCCCGAACGACTTTTGATTCATAATAAATTGATCGTTTTAGGTTGTTTGGCATTGACCAACAACGTTTTTGGGTTCATTAGACCCAAAATCGGACGACTTCGGGTTTGATTGGAAACCGGATGTTACATAGACCGCCACCCAGTACCTTGACTCAGTTTTGCCGTGTGTGTTTACTCACAGATTTCACACTATTATACATGCTCATGAGCCTTCCCCATCATCCTTCATGTCCCATATATGTAATAAGGACATTATTTCTATCGATGGCACTATTGAGTTGTCAATGCAACAGAATTCTTTACAAGATGAGTAGTTACTCCCTCAGGAGGGTAGTTTACATGTTGAGGAGGTGACAGATGATCTAGATGTGCTTATTGCTCCACGGAAGCAGAGACTTACTTGTACGGCATATCCTATTGCAACTCATGTCTCCTTGAATAACCTCTCAGAGGACTTATTGAGATTTGTCGTGGCACTATCTGCCGTGGAGATACCATAGACATATCAGGGGCCATACAAGACAGTTAGTGGTGTCCTGCCATGGAACAGGAGATGGTCGTGCTACAGTTGCATGGCACTTGGAGCATTGTTACAACTCCTACAGAAGCATTTGTTGTTGAATGCAAGTAGGTGTTTACGTTGAAGCACCGACCATATGGCAGTGTAACTCGCTACAAGGCAAGACTTGTGGCATTTGAGTTCACCCAGACATATGAGATGGACTATCAAGATATATTCTCTCCAACGGCTAGGCATTTTACACTGTGTATTCTTCTTTCTGTTGTGACACGGGATTGGCCCTTATATCGATTAGATGTGAAGAATGCATTTCTCTTTGGTGACCTACAAGAGGATGTCTACATGCAACAACCACTTGGGTTCTCTGCTAAGGGGAGTGTCTGAAGATTTGCAGTCTTCATAACGCAATCCATGGCCTTAAGTAGGGTCTAAGAGCATGGTTCCAGAAGCTCTCGGACTTGATAAAGCAACATGGGTTCGTAAGATCGATTGTCGATCATTCACTGTTTGTTCAGAGGACTCAGAGAGGTACTGTTGCATACTTGTTTACGTTGATGATATCATTATTACATGGGATGATGAGCCCCGCCATCCAGGCTGCTAAGAATTTCCTAGGTCAATAATTTGTGACCAAGGACCTTGGCAGTGTACGATGATACTTCCTTGGACTGAAGTTTGCCAGGAACCACTGAGGTCTGGTGATGACCTAGAGGAAGTACGCTACATATCTCTCTGAGACAAGCATGACATATTGCAGGTCTGCCACTACTCCCATGGATCCGATCATGAAGCTGTATGATGGCAACGCTGATGAGGTAGACATGGGGAGGCACATGGAGCTCGTAGGGAAGCTCCTATATATGACCATCACCAAGCCATATAATCCTTTGCATTAAACAAGTGAGTCAGTTCATGGAGCAGCCTAGACATGAACATATGGATGTAGTCCATATGATTCTAAAGTCTGAAGGCCTTATTCGGCACTGGTTTTCTATTGTTGATCCTCTCTAAGGATCAATTTGAATGTAAACATCAAGAAGAGAAACCATCTCTGTGCCGCAAGTGTTGCTTCGTTGGATCGGACTCAATCCATGAGGTCCTTGAAGGTTGTTGAAGTATTTGGTTATGCACCACTTGGGTTGTAGATAGGTAAATGGATGCCTCCAGAATCCATTTACCCCATCCATGAGTTTAGTCCCACATCTACCAGTTTGGAGATGTGGAGACTCAGTGGGGGCTATATATAGACCCCCACACCCATTGTATTCCATGGGAAAAGCAATAGACTATCATCCCTCTGAGACATTCTCCTGTGGTTTCATCCACTCCCAGGGAATAGAGTTCCACATAAAATCTTGGTGTTCCATGTTTATCTTTCTAGTTCATGCATTGTTTATCAATTTCGCTTCCGCGTTCCTATTTTCTAACATGGTATCAGAGCCATGCTATTTTCTAACATGATATCAAAGCAGGTTTGATTCCTGAGGGTTTATTTTCCTTTTTCCTTGAATTGTACGTGATCAAGTTCGAGAGTCTTTCTTGTTGAAGTTGATTGTGAAGATCCAAGTTTGTGAAGATTTAATTGTGTTATTTATATCCATCATCAAGTTCGGAAGATTTCTAGGGTTTTTTGAAATACTAGATCCACAGGTCTCGGCCACTATGCTACGCCATCATCTCCAGTCCAGACGACACGTTGTTCTTCTCTGTTGGAGTATTCATGTATGCGCCATATTGAGTTGTAGCAGGGTAAATGGATCCTGGAGAAGATCCATTTGCCCCATCAAGTGTTTAGTCCCACATCGTCCAGTGGTGGGACTTGGAGGCTCTGGAGAGGCTATATAAGGAGCCCCAGACCTCCTGTAACCATTGAGAAAGTCAATAGACAAACACACCCCATTTGAGGGCTTCTCCCGTGGTTTTATCCCGCTCCTCATGGAGTAGGGTTCCACGTTAAATCCCGCTTTCTTATTTGTTCTTTATCTTTTTCCAAGTTCGCTTCCACAACTTTATATTTCTTAACATGGTATCAGAGCGGGTTCGATTCTCGAGCTTTTTATGTTATTTATTTGTCAAGATTCGATTATATGTGAAAACTATTGTTTAAGATCATGTTATGTATGTTCGAAAGTTTTTTTTAAGGATTCTCTAGATTTATCATGATCCTTCTGTTCATCCGTATGCAATAGCATCACTCAAATAGACGCACCACACGCAACCCTAATCCAAGAATTCTAGGGTTTGGTGGAAACCCTATGTCTTGTGCAATCCTCGTCAGAGGATCCCAACGGCAAATCTAAGCGGCAGATCCAAGCGATCCCAGCGGTAGATCCAGGCCGCTCCGGCGCCGCGAATCATCTTCGAAGCCCAGGCGGCATCTCGCACCGCCCCAAGCAACGCGCAACCCTCGCCGCCCTCCTCTCTCGAAACCCCATGATGGCAAAGGCATCTCGCCCCAGGCGGAGCCCCTGCTCCGTGCGAGCCAACACCCAGGCGAGCCCCTCTCACATCTCCTCTCGGTGCGCAACTTCCATGGCCTTGGCGTGGGCGGAGCCCCTCCAGGTACTTCCTTCTTCAACAGGCTAACAGTCGATGCACCCTCTCTCGGCTGTTCGTGCTTCATGGCGAAGAGCTCCTCCATGGGACCCCCCTGCAGCTCCTACATGCGAGCGGCTCCAGATGGAGCCCCTCCAGGCGCGGGCGCACAGGTTGCTCGCAGGCGGTAGATCAGGAAACCCTCCCAATGGGGGCGGCGACAAAGAAAGCCCCGATGGGGGCAATGTTGCGTGAGAATGGGGTTCCCATCGGGAACCCTAATATGAAATATGAATCCTGGCGGTTATAAAAAAGGGGGGTTAATGAATGAAAAAAAAAGGAGAGGAGGGGCTTGCTGTAAAAAAAAAGAAAAAGAAAAAGAAAAAGGTGATGAGCTGAAGTTAAAAAATGGAGAGGGGAAGAAAAATGAAACGGAAGTGATGTTGGGTCGAGAAAATAGGGAGGGTTGCAATATCGTTGGGCCCATACGGACCGTGTATTGTTTCAAGTTAAAAAAATGCAAAAAAATGAAAAAATGTGCGTACAAAAAAAACCACATGCAAAATTGTTTTAAAAAAATGAAAAATGAAAAAGCCGATTTTTTGGGGTTAAAATGGCTTAAAAAAAGTGTGACGGCTTAAAAAGAAAAAGAAAAGCCGCAAGTTTTTGGATGTTCATGTTTACTCCCATATTATCTTGTCTTCTCCCAACTCTGTCGATTTCTCTCATTTCCGACAAGTATAGGAGAAAGGGGGGGAGTTGTGTAGAGTCACAGGTCCTGGTGCAGATTCAGATGTCAGATTTCCAGACTATTCAGACCAGCCAATTTTCAGACTTTACAAATTTTCAGATGAAGATTCTTCATACGCAGATTCAGGCTCGACAGATTGGTCAGAGTCCAAAATCGAGGAACTCCAAGATGAGAGGCCCGTTCTTCTAGATCTCCAGAGTGAGAGTTTCAGACACGCACATGGATGCGGTCTTTTTCAGATGAGCACATGTATGCCATCAATAGGTCCCCATCTTTTCTTATTGTTTTCAGCCAGAGTTTTCATGTGAGCCATAGGGACTCCAGAGTAGAGGACCATTCCCTATGCCATGTTGGCAAGGGTTTTCATGTAGTATCATAGGTACACCATAGTAGTGCACCATTCTCTGAGACAGATGGGAGAGACCCAATTCTCCGACGAGGAGACTTTTCAGACTCCATTCTCCAGCGACCGTGGACTCCGAAGAGGATTGCACAACCACGACCTTTTCAGTTCGGCCCTTTTCAGAGATGGAGCAGTTGCCCACATTATTGTGGCAGGCTAGAGTACTCCTACGAGGAGACTCATTTCAGTTGCAGTAACTCTGACGTGCGCAGTTCAGAGCACATGCTCTCTAACGAGGAGATTCAACATACTCACACTCCAGCCCGTTCGTCCTCCTCACCTGCACGGCATGAGAAGCAACATCCTCGACTACAACAATGTACACGTTGGGTTGATATTGTCCGTAGTTCCATGTAGCGTTGAGTTGAGTTTCTTTCTGTTTGTCCAAGCTGAGCATTGCATACTCCAGCTTGAGGGGGAGTGTTGAAGTATTCTTGTATGCGCCATATTGAGTTGTAGAAGGATAAATGGATCTTGGAGAAGATCCATTTACCCCATCCAGTGTTTAATCCCACATTGTCCAGTGGTGGGACTTGGAGGCTCTGGAGAGGCTATATAAGGAGCCCCAGACCTCCTGTATCCATTGAGAAAGTCAATAGACAAACATGCCCTATTTGAGGGCTTCTCTCGCGGTTTCATCCCGCTCCTCATTGAGTAGGGTTCCTTGTTAAATCCCACATTCTTATTTGTTCTTTATCTTTTTCCATGTTCGCTTCCTGATCATTCTATTTCTTAACATTCTCCAAGTGCACATGGAGCGCATACTCCAGCACGACACTATTCGGTGAAGAATACTCGTAGGGCACACCTCTCTCATGCACATCCTCACGGAAACCCCTACAACGGCTTAAGACACGAAGACGTACATCCTCCTTACAGCGCAAACCTCAGGCGGAAGTCTCTCTCCTTCGCCAACCCTTCCAGGAAGTTGCTGATCTCACCACCAGCATTTCAGGTGGCAAGCCCATTATCGTTGGGCTCCATGGCGGGCCTCCCCTCCAGCCGTGCACCCTCCTTCCAGCAGCATCTACATTGGCGGAGGCGCAGCCGTGCACTCTCCATCCAATAGTTTGCGATCTCGCCTCTAGCTACATCTTCAACACCCCTAAACAGAGCAAGTGCTCCATCAAGCAAAGAAACAACCTCCCCGTAGCCCTCTGGCGGCTCCTCCTTCGCGTGATGACCCTCCTGGCGATCGCCAACACACATCCTGGCTTCGCCCATCCCACGCGACTCCAGACGGAGTTTGATGCCACCTCCGATCTCATCACCACAACCCTCATGTCACATCTCCCCGGCGGCGGTGCTCTAGGTTGGGCTCCAGGCAGCGATCCCACGCGATCGATCCCTCCTTTTTCCCTCTGACGACAGGTCTCGTGTAATAGTGCCTTAGCTGGGGCCGTTGTGCTCATGAGAGAGGATTCCCTAGTTGGAAACCTTAAATAGAGTCCAAAGTGGGTGGTATCTTCTTAAAAAAAGTAATTTTTTTTTGTGGAAAGCCCATAAAAATGAAAAGAGGGATGTTTGCATTTTTTTAAAATATTTTGAGAAAAAGAGCTGCGTACAAAAAAAGCATAAGCGAAAAAAAGGGAATAGCCGTAAAAAATGTCAATGACTTGTTTGTGAGAAAAAAGATAGCTATTAAAAAAAGAAATAGTAAAAAATGGCAAAAAAGCCATATAAAAACAATAAAAAGACAACTAAGTGATTCATTGTTTTGTAGACCCCCATCTTTATTGCCTTCTCCCAACTTTGTCGATGCCATTGATTTCCGGCAAGTATGTGAAAATGGGGAGTACGTGCAGATTCACATGTCAGATTGTCAGATTATCCAGATCCTAGATTCAGATTCCAGAGGCCAGCTAGATTTCAAACTCTACATCTTTTCAGACTCGACATCAGATTGGTCCGAGTCTTCAGTTTTAGACATGCACATGTATGCGGTCTTCTTTTCAGATGTGCACATGTGTGGATTCATTTATAGTGGTCCCCACCATTCTTGTTTTGGCCAGGGTTTTCATGTGAGCCATAGGGAAACTTGAGTAGAGTACCGGTCCCTATGCCATGTTGGTTAGGGTTTTCATGTGATATCATAGGGACTCTAGAGTAGAGTACCATTCTTTGTGCCAGATGGGAGAGATCCAGTTCTCCGACAAGGAGACTTCTTCAGACTCTATTCTCCCGTGACCGTGGACTCCATGACTTTTTCAATTCAGCCATTTTAGAGATGGAGCAGTTGTCCACATGTTGTTGCAGGCCAGAGTACTCCGATGAGGAGACTCATTTCAGTTGCAGTAACTCTGACAAGCACAGTTCAGAGCACATGCTCTCTGACGAAGAGATTCAATTGACTCACACACTAGCCCGTTCGTCATCCTCACCTATACAGGATGAGAAGTAACGTCCTCGACAACAGCCAACAGTTGTGCTCGTTGAGTTGATATTGTCTATAGTTTCTTACATTGTGAGTTTGAGATTTTGTTCTGTTTGTTCAAGCTGAGCATCACATGCTCCAGATTGAGGGGAAGTGTTGGAGTATTTGATTATGCGCCACTTGAGTTGTAGATGGGTAAATGGTTACCTCCTGGATCCATTTACCCCATCCATGAGTTTAGTCCCACATCTACCAGTTTGGAGATGTGGAGACTCAGTGGGGGCTATATATAGACCCCCACTCCCATTGTATTCGATGAGAAGCAATAAACTATCAGCCCTCTGAGGCGTTATCTCGTGGTTTCATCCTGCTCCTTAGGGAGTAGGGTTCCGCATAAAATATTGGTGTTCCATGTTTATCTTTCTAGTTCATGCTTTGTTTGTCAATTTCGCTTCCACATTTCTATTTTCTAACAAAGGCTAAGGATCATATCTATGCTTCATAAGTATTTTCAGTCATCTTGTGTGGATGGTAAATTAGTTTAGAAATTGTTTCAGGTACCATGTGGTTTCGCTTTTGAATTTTTTTGTTATATTATATTTGATTTGTACTTACGGATATGGATGTCACTCCTATTGAATTCATGGAGCTCAAAAGTGATAACATGGCATCTATGCACGTAGCCAACAATACAATGTTACATGGACACGAAGCACATGGAAGTTGACTATTCTTATGTTAGGGATATAATACAAAGAATCAAAGAGGGATACTTCGCATGTCCGTTGTAGTCTTTTAGATTTATATCGTCGATATTTTCACCGTGCCTCTTCTCGTATTCAATTTGTGAGATTATACAACAAGTTGAATATTATTGTCATATATGCTCCAGTTTGGGAGGGAGTGTTAGTAGATACGAGTTTATATTCCTTTGAAGTAATTTTGTTATTTTTCTTTTATGAGGTCTTCATGGAGTAAACCCAACCCCTAGGCTCATCCTATATAAAGAGGCCTATGGTACCATCCTTTCAATAAGAAGAAAACAATTCTCAATTGCTTTCTTATGTATCAATGTAATATTATTCTCTCTCTTTATAAAGGGGCATTAGGTTCTGTTAGAGTACACATCTATAAATGGGTGATTGGATCCGTACAGAAGGTCCAATTACCACATCCACATGTTTTGTACCACGTCATCTATGAGTGGGATTTGATCTTTATGGTGGGGTTATTTAAGAAGCCCAACATCTCATATATTTGTTGAGAAAGTAATAACAAAATATCTGACCCTTGATAGGCCTTCTTTTATGGTTTCATCCTGTTTATTGTAGAATAGGGTTTTTTTCTTGAAGATTTATATTATGTTTATATTCGATAATCATTTCAAGTTCGAGAAAATTCTAGGGTTCCCAGAACCCTTATTCCGCAACAGTAATCTCGAATCATGTTATATATTCTTATTCAAGTTTTGAACATTGCCATCTCTGAATTCTAGAAAAATCTCGGGTTTCTGCAACCCTAGGAAACTGGCACATCGTTTGAGGTGATTTGAAAGCGCACAATCTCTTGTACATGAACTCTAAGTGATGAAGGCACACTGATTGTTGCGATCTGAAGGTGCACAAGCACACCTCCAAATGCATCTCTTATTATTAGAAGTAGAAGAATATAATGATGGGTTCCTCATGAACCCTACTCGTAAGCGGCCCTCGATCGAAACCGACGACACCTAATTGAAGTCTGCCAACATATGGGTCCCCATCAGAACCCTAATCCAAAAACTTTGCCCCAGAAATGGCATTCAAGAGAGAGAAGCAGTAGGCAATTGGCCTTCCCTGCCTAAACTCCATCTATTAACCATCTCCAAGCGATGGAGGCGAAGATCTCAGGCAATCCTATCATGCCCGATCACTACAAAACCATACACATCTCACATGCATGAGTCTAACAGTATCCCCAGGAGAATTCCTCTCCAACGATATACGAGAAGAAATGACTACAACTCCCAAGGCGACGTCGTCGACCTTCTCCAGGCACACCTCTGTCGTAACAAGGCCCTCCAACCATGCAGATCATGCCTTGACTTCAACCAACAATCTCCTCTACAAATTATGCAACACAAGAAGGAAACCCAAGCAATGGGATCTTATCTTTGGAACCCTATGCGAAACGAGGGAGAAGGGTGGGGGGAGGGGGTCAATACTCCTTCTCTTTTGAAAAACAAAATTCTCCCTTTGTAAGGTTACTGATAAAAAAGGAAGGGGGCATTTGGGCCCCAATTGGGCCATTATTATACGCAAAGAAAGGGGCAGATGGCCATGTTCTAGAATTAAAAAAAGGAAAAGAGGATGTGAGTTTCTTTTGATAAAAAAGGCTATCGTACCAAAAAAGACATACGAAAAAAATGATTTGAAAAGAGAGAAAAGTCGATTTAAAAAAGGGAACAACTTATTTTTAAAAATGAAGAAGATGGAGAGATGTTTCTTATTTTCTTTCCCCAATTTAGTTCTCCTAGAATAAGCAAGAAAATGCCTGAAAAGAAAATGCCTGAAGAATGGAGGAGAAGCATCGTGGTGCCTATTTATAAGTGTTGGAGTATTTGGTTGTGTGCCACTTATATCGTAGATGGGTAAATGAATCTCTCAAGGATTGAGATGACCGTTTAAACGCACGCGGTCTCCAACCGAACCGACTAAGAAAAGTCAGCTCATATGTGGTCTGACCGTTTAAGCGGCATTAAACGACCGTCTACAAGGCCGTTTAAGCAGTCGTTTAAATCACTTATTGAAAAAAGGCTGAGCTAACCCTCGACACCCCACGCCAGAACCATGCTCCCCATTTGCAAACCCCCAAGTCTCGACCCTAGCCTCTCGCAAAACCCTCTGCCTCGATAGCCCTCTCGCACAACCCCACCTCCTGCCGTTTGGAGCTCCGCCGCCTCTTGCTCTTTGGAGCTCCGCCTCTTGCCACACGTACAACCCCGTCACCTCTTGTGGTTTGGAGCCTCGTGCGCACAGCCCTGCCGCCAAGCGTACAACCCCGCCTTCTTGCTGTTTGGAGCCCTGCACGTTGGAGCCCCGTGTAGCCGATACTCCTGTTGCCTTGAAGCCCCGTGTACGTGTTGTAAAAGCCCTTGTTTGCTAATGTTGTAGCTCCTGCTTGCTATTGTCAGGTTAAGATAATATTAGTACTTTTTTCTATCTATGTCACCTTGATTCTTGGTTCGATCACTTAAATTCATGGTTTAATCTTTTAGTTGGATTCCAAACCTTTTCATTCTAAATTCTGTCATTTTATGAGCATATGTATTTTTAAGGTTCTATATTCATCTCTAAAATTTGTAGTTATGTGTACTTCAACATCTAACTTATCTAGTACTTCGCTAAGTGCATTTTGTACAACATTAGGATTTGCAAAAAGTTATATAATTTGTTTGAAGTTGATAAATGTTATACAACAACATAGCACATCTTATTTGTGATTTGTCATCAGCATCTTATTAGTACTCATTGAATAACATTATTTGTGATTTCTTCAAATGCATTAAGATTTGTCATTAAGTGGTTTCTTTATTCTTATAATGTTACTCATGCTGATATGTAATATATAACATTGGTGAATAGGTGTAGTCCCTGAGTAATAGATGGGCACTCTGTCTTCTGATCCTGTCACATGTAGTGGAATGAGGACAGTTGCCATGCGTTTTGTTCCACAAGGATCTACAGATCCAGGATGGAAGTTGGTTATATGCTTACAAAGGATGATCAGAATGCAATTGTTTGTAAACTTTGCAGCAAAACCATAAAAGGTGGAATTTATAGACTCAAGCAACATTTGGCTCATATTCATGGACAAGTCTCTTCTTGTACCAAGGTTAATGAAGAGATAAAGAAAGAAATGAAAGAATGTTTGGGTGGAATATTATAGAGAAAAGCTAAAAAGATGAAGGAAATCGATGATCTGAGGAATGATGTAAATATCATGGGAGGTGATATACCAACAATGGGCTCAACAAAAGAGCCTCGCATGCTTGAGTCAATGAATGAGTCAGTTGCTCAACGACAAATGACAATCAATGATTCATTTTGTAAGGATCAAAGGGAAAAGGCCATAGCATATGTATGCAGTTGGGCTTACAAAGCAAACATTCCATTCAATATATTTCAAATGAAAGATTGCCGTAAAACATTTGAAGCAATTGGGCAATATGGTCCAAGACTCAAATCTCCAACTTGTTATGAGATGTTCGTTCCTCAATTGAACAAGGTTGTTAAGGATGTCAATGATGCCTTAGCACCACATAGAGAAATGTGGATAAGTATGGGATGCTCTATTATGACTGATTCGTGGACTGATATCCGTGGTAGAAGTATTATGAACTTGTGTGTGAATTGTTTACTAGGTACAAGTTTTTTGAGATCTGTAGACTCTTCTGATGAGCCACACACCGCTGAATACATTTTCAACTTGGTAGATGAATGCATCCAACAGGTTGGAATTGAAAATGTTGTCCAAGTTGTTACAGATAATGCATATGCAAATATGGCTACAGGGAGGACGATGGAGGAAAAGTATCCAAAACTTTTTGGAGCTCATGTGCTGCCCATTGTCTTGCTTTGGTGTTAGAGGAGATGGGGAAAGAATCAACGTTGAAAAATGCAACCTCTAAGGCAAAGACGCTTAGGATCTTCATTTATAGCTACACAAAGACTTTAAGTATAAATTACACACAAAAAAGACATGTCAGGACCGAGCAAACTAGATTTGCTACCGCATTTCTTACATTACAGAGTGTTCTAGAGAAAAAGACAGTTGAGGCTCATGTTCTCTTCAGATGAATGGAGAGATCGTAGATGGTCAAAGACTAGGAAAGGAGAGATGGCAACATCCATTGTCTTGAGTCCCACATTTTGGAATCAAGTTACTCTAGCATTGAGGGTTTTTTCTCCATTGGTTCATCTTCTACGCGTTGTTGATTCTGATGTGAAACCATCTATGGGATTTGTGTATAGAGGATTAGTGGATGTAAAGAAAGAAATAATTGATTCCTTCAATGGAAACGAGTTGTCCTATAAGCATTTCATTGATGCCATCAATTTGACGACTAAAGGACAGCTTCCATCTTGCAGCATACTATTTGAACCCCTATTTCTATTATAAAGATCATGTTGAGAATGATGTTGCTGTGAAAAAAGGTCTTCTTGACTGCATTGAGAAGTTGTACCTAGATTTAGATCAACAAGACATCATTACAAGAAAGGAGTTGGTGATTTACAAACATGGTCAAGGATCATTTGGGAAGCCATTATCAATTAAGCAAAGATCAATAAATGATGACCATTTTGATCCAGGTGAATCCCTATCAACTTTTTCAATATGATTTTATAGTCCATATTGATGACATCTAATTAATGTTAAACATGAAAACTCATTGATGGTCGTTACATGGAGGTGAGACCCCTAATTTGCAAGCAATGGCAATGAGAATTCTGAGTTTGACCTCGTCGTCATCTGTAGGCGAGAGAAACTGGAGTGCTTTTGGAGCGGTAATAAATTTTATATGTATATTAACATTCATTATAAAATGACTTTTTAGTGTATAATATATATTCATGTGTTTATTTTAGGTTCATATGTAGAATAGAGCTAAATTGAATCCTAAGAGGGTGAATGATTTAGTATTTGTTAGATTCAATTCATTGATTAAGGATCGCATTGAAAGTAAGAGGAGGGATCCTCTTTTATCAAAGGACCACTAGTATGCAAGGGCATGGATTTCAAATGTACCTTGTGAAGAAGATGAAGTATTTCCTGGCACATGATTTACATGGGGTTCAGTTGCCGAGGCATGCGGAGCTGAAAACATACTTGAGCCAAGGAGAAGTGAACGTGCACATTTGAGAGCTTCAAGTTCATCTGGGCAAACTTTGCATGAAGACGCTGATAATGAGGGAATATTTGAGGATGAGGATGAGAATGATGATGGAGATGAAGAGCCAATGTTGCTTGATGATGAGTCTGATGAAGAATGACATTGGTTTCATTATATTTTTGGATGAATGCAAGCCTTTTGTGCTATCCATGTCTCTTTTGGAACCATGCTATGAATTGTAGTTTGTAATTATTTATGTTGTTTATTTTGACATTTGGCTATGGATTCTGCTTGTTTATGCTGTCTATTTTGACATATGGCTATGGATTCTGCTTGTTTATGATATCTATTTTCACATTTGGCTCTGGATTGGATTCTACTTGTTTATGCCGTTTATTTTCACATTTGGCTATGGATTCTACTTGTTTATGCTATCTATTTTCACATTTTCACTGTGGAATGTGAAGACTCAGTGGGGGCTATATATAGACCCCCCACACCCATTGTATCCAGTGAGAAAAGCAATAGACTATCAGCCCTTTGAGGTATTCTCCCGTGATTTCATCCCACTCCGTAGGGAGTAGGGTTTCACGTTAAATCTCGAGTTCCTTTTTGTTTAATATTTTATTTCTGATACGCTTCCACATTCCTGTTTTCTAACATGGTATTAATGCCATGTTTATTTTTCTAACATGGTACCAGAGCAGGTTCGATTCTCGAGAAGTTTATGTTTATGATTTATTCGAGATTCGAGTTTCTGTAATTTGTTTGAGATTTGTTCAAGAGTTCTAGGGTTCTACGAAACCCTAATCAAGCTGATTTTGGAAGTTGTAATTTTTTTCTCAAGTCAATTATTTTAGATCTCATTTCAACGAATCTTGGGGTTCTATGAACCCTAATCGAAGCGGCATCTCAGATGATGTCTACAGGCAACGACATCAATTCCAGGAGGCTCAAGCGGAGTCCTAGCCGCTCCATGAAGATCCAAATCATTCTAGGAGGCTCAGGCGGAGCCCTAGCCTCAACTCTCTTTTCCTTCAAGCCTGGCGGCATCGGCTTCAACGATCAGGCAGTGCAACATCAAATGCCTCAAAGCCCTAATCCTCTTTCCAGTTGACGACGAGCACTAATGACTCTAGGCGTTTCTCGCAACAATGGAAGCTCCATCTTGGCGCTCCTCCACTCCCTTCTCCCTCTTGAGTGCAAGATGCATGCGAGACCCAACAACGACTCGATCCAGGAGGAGGCCTTCATGGGTTCGGTTCACGCTCTCGGTTCTCAAGAGGCGGCGTACCTCGTGGCTCCCAGGCGAAGCTTCTCCGAGTTGCCTGCATTCCAGCGGTGCCACCCCTACCAACCGCGCATCTTCACTCCATCAGGTTCTCCCATCGGCGGTAGTTGCACATGTTCTCTAAGGCGTGTAACCCCCCAGGTGGATGAAGCCCTTGATGCAACCCTTTGTGCCACATGTTCCAGGCGGTGGAGCCTTTGATTGACCCCCAGGCGGAGCTCGAGATCTCGGGGGTGATCACGCATCCTCTCCAGTTTATCCCTTGTCGATGGCGACACAAAAAAAGGAGCCCCATCGGGGTGGTGGGTTTCTCCGAAGGGATTTCCTGATGGAAACTCTAAATAAGGAATAACCACGTAGGCTACGACTGTCACTTAAAAATAGTTGGGGTCCCATTTAGAAAAAAAGTAAAAACGATAGAGAAAACATGAGAAGATTTTGGGCCCAAAATTTGGCCGAGTGAATTTTAATTAAAAAAATTGATTAAAAAGGCATGTATAAAGAGAAGTCGAACACAAGAAATTTATTGCAAAAAAGAGAGAAGAAAACTAATAGATATGCTACATGGGATGAAGATAACCACACTATGTATTTCAAAGTTTTTTGTGGTGTCATTGCTCGGAGTGCAGATGAGACTATCTGCTATGATATCATGAGTTTTGGAACAAAATATGAATGCATCATATTCTTGATAAAGCAATGTGAGCCATATCTCTATCATGAATTGGATCGTCTTTAAAAAGAGGGTAAGCCTCTTGCACAATACGACTCATAGATGAAGGCGTGTGGAAAGTACAATTATATGGAGCATGTCTGCATGCATAAGCCATATAACAAAAGAGTTGGTCATGACATTCCTGGATGGACTGAGTCTTATCTACCTCTCAACATATAATCAAATGATGACATGTGTCACACTACTACTGTCGAGGAGGCATAGAACATGCTCAATCGCCTTAGTATCACCCATCACATGGTTCTGAAGTTCTAGGCTATTGCTCTTGGTGCTTGCTTTTGAACGATATAGAGGTGTTCCAGGAGGAAATCTATTAGAAGAGATAAGACCTATACTTTTTGTGGTAGGATAAGACATATGGAGGAGACATGCTGGACCAAGAAAGGCATGCCCCACAATTCCTTCATGGATACCATCGATAAAGGTAGACTTAATATGATAACCCTCACACGATATGGATGCTATGATTAAGTGTGTTGCTTGGACATCCATTACATATCGTGATTATACTACCTGAGAGTATATCAACAAGCACTGCCTTTGACTCTTATTTCCATGTCCTTATTGGGAGTATTTAGACTCTTTCTGATCATTTCATTGAGAATAATTTGTTGGTAGATTTTAATGCATCATGCTATATTTGTGGAGACATGATTAGTTCGAATTACGTTCGAAGGATTCCTCATAAAGGAAAGTTATAAAAAGGCATATGGCCGCCTATCCCTGTAGTAGGATAGTAAAGTACAGGGAGAGATCACATTTACCCCACCGGTGGAGCATTAGGCTAGACTGTCTCGAACCTGACCCAAAGTCCAACATGAAAAAGACCGATCCAACCAAGATCCAAATTGTTTTTGGGCCATGCTCAAGCCCATAAAATAGACCAACTAAAATTCTAGGTCAGGACGGACTCGAGCCTGTAAGAAATACAAGGCTCACAAACCTTTTATAAAATGTGAATAAATTTTATATTAAGGTCCAATCCATGCCCATATTTCTGGACGTTGGGAAAGGCTTGTGCCTTGCCATTTCCTTAATTTCCGGTTTTAGGTCTTACCCTAACCCGAAATTCTTTATAGGCCTTGGTTTAGACCCAATGGTTTTTACCATGCCCAAACTAATGCTTTGTCTTAGCTACTTTCAGTCTCAATTTATATCTAACATTTTTTTTCTACTTGATTTTCCCATCAATGTGCTCTATGTTAGTCAGATTTGAAAGGTTGTGCACAGCTAGCCTATTTTGATGCTATTTTGATTTTTCTAGATATTATGATGGAGAAGATGACTGCTCAAGGCCGTGAAGAATGGGAGGTCTACTATTGCTTCGATCGCCTCTTGATGTCTTTTCCATTGTCTACTAATCTTCCACTGCTGATGCTTTTTTGTGTCACTATTGTCTTCATTGTCCTTCAATAGGAAACTCTAATGTCTTCTACGATATTTGTCTCCCACCATTACCTTGGATTGTGAGACATGTAGGGGCGGTGGTGCTGATCGAGGTTGTCATCGACCAATGATAGCTTAGGTTTGGTGGCGGATTTACAGTTTAAAATATAGATACAAAACTACGAACTACTTGTGCTCTGATATTATGGAGAAAATAAGAATCAACTTCACGAGTTGACACGAGTGCGTCATGGTTTGTTATATAATAGGATGATGGGATCATTGTGGAGAGAACCAAATTAGAAAAACTAATAAATTCATTAGGCTAAATATAATCTCATGAATTTTAACAATCACATGCTTGGGTTACCTGCCTCTAGAATGCACATACACCACTATTGTCTTCTTGTTGTTTAAATAGAACGAGAGAGATGAAGAGGTGTTGGGTTGGTAGAGAGCTTCTTAATGCGAGAAATTGTGTTGTGTGCTTCCCCTCCCAAAGGAGGTCTACATTTACAGGGCATGTATACCCTTTGCACAATCGACCCTCGTCCTTCCACGCCCTGAGACCTGGTCTACGCAACCGCCGATGCACGCAATCGTCAACGATGGTTTTGAGTGTTAAGTCACTTGAGTTGATTCATTCAAATATCTCCCACTTGACAGAAGTTGTCAAAACTTTTACACTTCAACTATTTGTGGAGTGTACACATGGAGATATCTTAGTTAAAACCACTTCTCATGAAAACCTTTTTCTTGATTTATGCATTCCCGAACATGTTTGATGCATATACATGATGTTATTCCCTTGGTTGGAGAATCAGATAACATATCACTTGTAGGTATGCATGTCATCGTAATTTCTTGTTTTACCACTATATCTTGTATATAGTGATATTTGATCTCAACATGCTTTCCTTTATAACTATTAGCCCCACTATTGATCAAGCTTATTGCAACTTGATTATCACAATACATTTCTGATAGATTATGTAGTGTATGTGTCACTATTGTGGGAGGTGGGTAAATGGATCCCTCCAGGATCCATTTACCACATCCTGTTTTTTAGTCCCACATCTACCAATTGTGGGATATGGAGTCTCAGTGAGGGCTATATAACAACCCAACACCCTCTATATCCAATGAGAAAGTGCAATGCATAAATCAAACCTTTGAGGCGTTCTGTCGTAGTTCCATCCCGCTCCTTAGGGAGTAGGGTTCCACATTAAAAATCCTACGTTCCTTCTATGTTTTATCATTTATCTCTGATTTTGCTTCTGCATTATATATTCTTACATGGTATCAGAGCGGGTTTGATTCTCGAGGAGTTTATATTCATTCATTATTTTATTCAAGATTCGATTTTTGTTCTAGAAGATGTATTCTTTGAAGATTATTATACTGTATGGTTCAAGTTGAGTTTTAGGGTTTCTTTTTGAAACCCTAATCCTACAAAAAATTAGGTTTTGTTCTTCTACAAGGCGACAGTGTTGATGGCTTCTCCCCTTACAGGGAGCCCAAAAATTCGATCCACCAAGGAAGTCATTGATGATGAGATCTGTGTATCATCCCTTGTTCATGTACCCAAAACCACGTGAAGAAGTGGTTCCTTGCACACTCGGGAACTAGAAACCCTCCTGTCGCCTTCCAATCGCTTTTTTCCAAGAAGCCCCTCTAGAGCTAGGGTTTAATGCCGTCGCCACCACGAGGACGACCCACACGTGGTGCTTCCATACGTTCATTCAGCAGGAGGCGGCCACCTCCACCTAGTCGGCGGCTCCAAGCGAAGCCCCTTTGATGTTGTACGGCTCCAGGCGACACACAACGATGCACCCTTCACTTCAAGCAATCATCTCTAGTCACACCTTCACCTTCATACCCGGAGCAGCAACTTCAGCAGCGACACATCCATCTGATCAATGCGCTGGCAGTGTTCCATCTGATTCATCCTCTCCTCTCGATCTTGCGCAGGTGGCGTGAGACCTCCACCTCCTCGCATTCCAGGCGATGTTGTGCCTCCTTCACGCTCCAACACATGCCGATCTCCACAACGATGCATAACCCATCACACGAGCTCCACCGATCCAAGCACGAATGCCCTTGAATCCCCTCCATTCTTTGTGCATAGCGACACACCCCATCGCGCGAACTCCTCTACATCCCAAGGCGGCGTAGATGGCGAGGGCTTCGATCCTTCTTTGCCATCGCACAATCTCCTTTTGCATGGTACCTCCCTCTCCATTCCAATCTGGCGGTGATGATAGAGAAAAGAAAAGAAGGCCCCATCGGGGATATCGACGAAGGGTTTAGTTCCCCATCTGGGATCCTAGGGCTTGCTTTAAAGAAAAAAAATAGGGAGTTCTTTTGTTTGGGCCCAATGAGACTAGTTGTTACAAAAAAGAAGAAGCAGGACCCTTCGATGCAAAAAAAACACAGGAAGGTGCTTAGCCAAGGAATGTACATGGATTTCATGTTTCCTTTGTCCTCTTTCTTCATTCTCTTTTAAACTTGTGGTGGGGATAAGAGTCAAGCAGTTTAGGCAACTTCGAGTGTAGTAACATGAGAGGAGCATCTAGGCAGCATGAGATATGAATGTTCATGATCATAAATAGCTAAAGAAAGTATATTCTCGAAGACAGTTCCAGGTAGAGGATGGAGCGGTGGTGGACAGATCGAAGTTCGGGAGTGAAGGGGGGTTCGTCGTAGCCGTGTGGTTCCTCTCTGGGGAGGGCTTCGTCGCTGGGGGGACTCTGGTTCGTCTAGGCATGAGGGTGCGGGACCCTTCGATGAGGAGGGGCATGGTGTGCTTGTGGTGGGTGGGACCGCAGAGGGAGTCGGCTGTGGCTGCTTCGTTGAGGGTCGTTGCGCTGCGGTCGGAGAGGGGAAGAGGGTGGTTTCTAGAGAGGATGGGGGTTGCGGGGTGGCGATGGCGGAGCGGTGCATGGAGGTGGCGGTGCAGTGCAAGACGAAGGGGATGATGAGGGGTGGGTTCGTGTTTCGCACAAGAAGCCAGAGAAAAGATGCTTCCACTGTGGGGTTAGGGGCCACGCTGCGTCGTCATGTACTGTCCCTCCGAGGTGTTTTCCCTGCGGGAGGGTGGGTCATCACCGTGCCACCTGCTGGCTTGGTTCCGATCGTCACGCCGCTGACCATGCGGTACATAGCTCTGAAGGTCACTCCATGCAACGTATCTCCTCTACGGTCGGTGGTAGCCAAGGGAAACGTAGCTTCCGGGCAGTGGTTGCAGGTGAAACGAAGGTTGCGGGTGGTGTAAAGGTTGGCATGCAGGATTCCGATACCCATGCAGTGATTGGTTACGCATTGCGAAGCTACATCTCTGTTGAGACACTGAAGGCACAACTTGTTGGGCTCCTTGGTTCGCGGTTTACGAGAGACATAGTGCCTCTTGATGTTCGAAGGTGCTATGTTCAAGGCCTCTCCTCGGTACATAGGGAGCGCCTTGTTAAAAGCGGTGGGATGATAATTGCCCCCGCACCCTTATTTAATTCGGTCAGATTAATGTCCAAATTAATTATAAGTGTTCGTTGCAGTCGGATACGAGAGGGAATACCAAAAAACCACTTAAATTAGATTCGAGTTAATTTCAAGTGGTAGAAATTTTTTACTTGGTGAAGTTCAAGGTCGAACTCAGGGAGGCATCTGTCTCCTTAGGCCAAATTTTAGCAAAGTCCAAGTGTGAGATTTTTGGGGAATATATTTTTGGTCTTTTTCTATTTTTTATGCAGACACATGGAAAAATCAAGCCAACTTAAAGTTAATTCAGTTAAGGAATCAAATGAAGTCCAAAAATTATAAAAATTGGCCAGATGATGAACTATGATGAAATTAAGCTACCCTAATTTTTTTGGAATTTTTCGACACTAAATGAATTTACTGTGAATTAAACAATACTACAGGGTGATTTCCACTAATTAATTTTAATAAATATCAAATCACATTTTTTTTCAAGAACAAAAATTATCCTAGATAGATCTAATGATAAGGAATCTAGGAAAATTGACAAACCTTAATTTTAATGTGTAATGAACCTATTAAAAAAAGGAAATCTTCAATTAATTTATTTAGGCCTCGATATGCGTGCAAATGACATGATATTTTTATGCAAGGTTAAGTTAACTATCCTAGAGCTACTTTGATTTTTTGAGAATTTTGGAGCTACAGAGAATTAATTATCAATTAAAAGGTCCAACTGGGCAAAATAACACAGAAACCAACCAACTAATTAATTTAAAAATCTACTGATACCACAAAAATATGACAAGTGTTACAACAGCTAGAGGCCAAGTTACTCAACAACATGCAATTTTTAGAATTCAAAAATGATGCAAAATGAAACCTAGGGATGTGTGCAAAGACAGGGGTGCATTCACAATACAGGAAATAAAAATTACATAAAAATAAACATGCTGACAGGGACTTAAATGCAATTACCTATAATGATGGGGGTGGAATGCAATTTCTCCACTGGGCACGTGCTCCTCACGTGGGGGCGCTTCACAGGGACCTATTTGCAATTTTGGAAAGATCCCAGGGCCTCTGTGCAAATTACCTAGGCCACACGTGCTCCTCACATGGGGGCCTAGGCTCGGGCGGCGTCGGAGGCTCGGGTCTTGGCTTGGGAGCTCCTGGAGGGATGGAGGGAGGCTCGGCTAGCCTCGGGTGGTCTGAGCCTAGAGGTCGGACAAGAGGCTTGGACCCCTCTACGTGGCGTGCTGAAGACCGTTGGATCATGAGTGATCCAACGGATGCTGGAAGGAGACGCGTGGCGCGATGAATCCCGTTGGATCTCGGATGATCCAACGATGGCTGAGTGTGGCAACGTGGCTGTCTATGGATCGTAGGATCAAAGAGAGATCCAACGGTAGCGTGCTGCTCCGATCGTGGGCGACGTGGCTTGCTCCTGTCCGTGGGATCACATATGATCCTACGGCTCCTGTGATGCTCCAACAGCTAGGTGAAGCTCCGGTTCACTGGCGACGTGGATGGCGCTGGACCGTTCGATCAAGATGATCGAACGGTGGCTGAAGCTTCTCCCTCAACGGTCCTCCGCCACCTGCGGAGGAGTTGGCGGGACTCCAATGAGGCAGCCTTGGCTCCGCCCGATCCTCCTTGCGTAGGTGAAGCTCTCCGGCACCTCTGAAGTTGCTCGGAAGATTCGTGGCGGTGCGGCGAGGGCTCTGGTGGTCTCAGGAGCTGGAGAGGGGTGTCGGAGCTTCGTGGCAGCGAAGCTCCAAAAGAGCTCCAACGAGTTTCCAGTCAATGACTTGGGGTACCTGCAGGGGGTTAGAGGAGATAGCCGAAGCTCGAGGTGCGGTCGTGGAGATGTGGGATGCGATGGCGAGACCTAATCGGAGTGAAAGGATGCTCAGCGATGGTGCTCCGCCCAGGTGGCGGAGCTGGAGCTGATAGAAGGTCGAGTGATTCGTCAGAGGGTGTGAAGTGTAACGCGAAGGTCAGAGCTCCGTCGCGGAGCTCGGCGAGGTGGAAGCGGAGCGAGAAGATGAAGGTGGCGTGTGAATAAAATAGGAGAAAAGTAAAGGAAAATCAAAACGAAGATCAAACGGAGATGGAGGATTTTACCTGGGATTTGGAGCTCGGATGGAAGCTCCAGGTCTTCGCTCGAGGGATCGGTAAGGTCCCGAGCTCAAGCAGCTACTCGGAGGAGGGCTGCGTCACGGCGGTGGCGTCGCAGATCTCGCCGGAGGAGAACGTTGTCTTCGCTCAAGGATTCGCTCGATTGCTGTCGCCAATTGAAGCTTCCGAACTCGAGGTTCCTCTCTGGGGTGGCGGATGGCCGTGACGGTGGCTGGTGAGGGTGTATATATAGGATGGAGGTGGCGGCAGTGCTGGTGACGAGGCGAGGTTCATGGGCGTCATGGAGTGTCTATGGTGGGAGTGGTGGAGAGTGAGGGAGTTGGCGAGGATGAGGGACGAGTGGGGAAGGTCGTGGGATTGTTGGCGACCGGTGAGGGTGGCTGACGTGCGGTCGAAAATAGAAAGGGGCAACCCCTCCCGCAAGGCGGAGATCGTACGAGAAAGGGGTGCCAGAGATAGGAGATGAGGCCCTGGCCGTTGGATCTTGTGATCCATTGGCCCAGATCAAAGTGCGAAGGAATGTCTAGGATTAGATCAAGGCGAGGTGATCTTAGGATGTGATTGCGCCGCGTGGCGCGTCGGTGGCGAAGCGTGCGCGAGCGGTGTGGATTACATCTGGGGTGGCTTGATCAGAGGGACGTGATGGCGCCATGTGGCACAATGTGGCAAAGCGTGTGCAGGCGGCTGAGATGCGATTAGGGCTTAGATCGGACGGTTAGAATTAGAGCGTCAGTGGACGGTGCAGATCGAAGGGCTGAAGGCGAGATCTGATGCCGCATAATGCACCACATGGCGCGCTATGGGAGAGGCCCGAACGGGCAGATCAGATGAGAATGGGGAGACGATCTGACAGTGTAGAATTAAGGTGCACGTGGAAGAGGCTCAAGCGTTGGATTAAGAGTGAAATCCAATGGCTGAGAGTAGGGGCGGCTAGGGCAAGGGGAGCGGGCTGCGTGGCGCTACGTGGCCAGCTGTGATTGGCTGCGAGAAGAAATAAGTGTAGAGAGAGAAGGATGCCGAATTTGGAAAAACTCAAAACATGAAAGTTGTAGATCATGATGAGATCTACAAGTTTCATGTTGACCAAAGACGGAGATGAGGTCAAATATGATACAAAAATATAGGGATACAAATATACATATACATAGTATACATAGAGGCCCAAAAACCTAACTTTTTCATATGAACTCCAAATTGGATGAAACTAGTCTCATTTTAAAGGTCTTTGAATATGTATTAATATGAAATTGAGTAGACCTATTTTGGAGTTGGTATGAGGGATGTATGGGCATTTTATGGTCCAAGGGCTTTAGGGCTTTATTGGTGCTTTTACAAAGGTGATTCCTGGCTTTCTTCCTTATATTATTAACTAAGGTGTACATAGTATATGGGAGAGCTTATTTTTAATATGTGAATATTTTACAAGGGATTTTGGCTTCTTATTTAAATGCAAATGGAGTGCTAAAATGCATGTATTATGAATGCATGAATGAATGCTATTTATGCATTATAAAGGGAAACATGCATCTATTTACTCAGGAACAAGGCTCTATTTTTAACTTTTAGAGTGATGAATCACAGATTCATCAACCCCCTATACTTAAACCTTGCTCGTCCCTGAGCAACTAAAATGAAATGCAAGAGTGAAATGAGATTGGGTTCCATACCAAGGTCATGAACAAAAGTTGAAAATGGAGCTTGACTCGACCTTTGGATTAATTGTATGGCGGAACCTTAATGGGATCTGAATTTAAGACCTAACAGACTTCAAGTTCCACAAGTCTTCTATTCAAGACGCCTCAACAGTCAAGTTAGAACAAATCCTCAAACGCAAATTTATGATGACTATGATTCTTACTTATACTGTATAAGTGAAATGTAACTCTCCACATCAGAAATGACTCAGAACCAGCCTCCTCTAACAAGGTAACTCAATAACCCGATCCAATAACTCTTTCCTCGAGGAGCGGGACATTTCCTTCTAAGTTCAAGTGCGACCAGCTCAAGAGGAGGGGGTAGAGAAAAGAATGGACGGTAGCCAGTGTAGCTACCTATCCCGGGTTGCCTGACCAGTGTAGCCAAGTCATCCAGCTGCATTTCTTTGCTAATATACAGACTCCGACAGGTATTTTATTTTCTCTTGGACCTGTCTGATTTTTTGGAGTTTTTGCAATTTTTTTCAAACTCATACAAGGTGCAGCATGTACATAAGGAGTTTTTCCTCTTGAGCCAGTAGACTATCCCTCTTTTGAAGCATTATTGCAACCCACAGCATCCCGTCCTTAGACGTCAACACTACCAGACTAGGTTGAGACGCACGACCCTCCCTAGAGGAGGATGGATGTTTCCACCCGTGTGCTACTCCAAGCCTAAAGGATTCTACCTCCTCACCACCTCATCAATGAAGAGCTACGTGCATTGTGCTTGTCCAAGTTAGGTCATTATCTATAAGAATCATGCGTGTGTACGAGATATTCTACATAGACTAATCAAGATGACATGTGAACATAGACTTGTGGACTCAAAGAATTAAGTCACTTGACCTGAGAAATCTTAACTCCAGTTCCTATAAGGTTCCTCTGAAATTAGGTGGATTAAGGTCAAATCAAGTCCATCCTCAATATCTACTCATAACTTGGTTCAGAACCCACTAGCTTTTCACTTTGTATATGCAAAGTATGGAGATGAGATGTAGATGTCATGCTATGAAGATGAATGAGAATGCAAGACTCTTTTTTTTTCTTTTCAGATGCAGAGATAATGTGCAAGAGTAAATAAGAAGCCTTATTTTCAACACTTTTTTTGACACACTGGTATACCTCCTATGATACAAGTATTTTATGAGTATTATACAAGTGTATTATACAAAATATTTTCTCAATTTTTTACCCCCCCCCCGTAATTATTGCATAATATATATAAAAATACGCGAAAGTACGAGCTATGGGTAAAGTATATATGTAATATATACACCCCCCCCTATACTTAGCGTGTGCTATGTCCTCAGAGCACGAAAAGCGACTAAAAAGACATAGCTCGGGCTAAGCGTAGGAGAGTTAAAATTACAAAAATCATAGAGAAGTCGCACCGCCCCCCTATACTTAGGCTCTTGACAGCCTAAGTGTAGAAGAAGATCAAAAAATGGGGCGGACGAGGGCAAGAGGAAAAAAATGGTTGAGTATATACAAGGGCATCGGTCCCCCCTATACTTAGGCTCTGGTCAGCCTAAGTATATGACAGGAGTGAGTATGAGGACCGATGTGATCTGGAGGATGTACAATGAATGGATGCGGGTCACTCTCCCCCATATACTTAGGATCTGATTATCCTAAGTATAGCCTTAAAATGAAATGAGATGAGCTGGGGCGAGTGATTCGAATCACCGAGGAGGGAGGGAAAAAAGTATATACAAGAAAGAGTGAGAATGTACAGGATTAAAAAGGTTTGTGAAGAACCTTCTTGCGGACGTGAGGAGGTGGATAATATACATATGTGTCGCTGTCGGAATCGTCCTCAGATGAATAATAGTGAGGTGTAGGGATTGTCCAATGAGGGTCGACACACGGCTGCTTGCTTAGATAAGGCTTGAGAACAGCCGAACTGAGCTCAGTCATATAAATTACCTTGTCCGGGCCAGATGAGGACTCCTCAGAAAATTCCTTCTCTGGTGTGTTGAAGGAAACTTTCTTAGTCGGTTTTCTAGAACCTGAATCATTGAGAGGGAGATGAGAGAGACGCGCCTTGAGAGATTCGGGGGAACTCCTCGAGGAATCAATTCTCGACTTCCTCTCACTAAATAGCCGACTAGAAGAGGGAGCAACCGTGTTCTATGTGGAGTCAATTTAATCTTGGTTGCTTCTTTCGAAGGTCCGAGACGTGGTGTGGTGCTGACCATGGATTCCTCATCAGACGAGTCACCGTATAGATTATAATATTCCTGAAGGGTCATCACATGTCTCGGAAAGGTGCTAGTGGTCTCAGTTGGCTTGGCATTATTGGCCTCTTGTGTCGGATCATCAAAATGGTCAAGGCAATCAACAAAGGCCATGTCCGACTTAATGGTAGCCTCTGGTCGTGAGTCCTCCTTTGAAGCTGTCATGGTGGCGGTGCAAGCAGTTGATGAAGTGGAGGTGTGGGGAGTCTCAGAACCAACGGTCGTCCGAGCAGTCAGTCTCTCAGGTGTAGTAGAGAGGTGGGACTCATCTACCTCTTAATGGTCACGACTATCAGCGGATGTGAGGTTACCTTAGAGTAAAGTGTATCAAAGAATGGGTGAGGTCGGAGTGCTCTTAATGCTGAGAAATCGATCTCCCGAGTCTCGCAATCTATAGATGCTTTAGCTGAGGCTAAGACGGTTTCCCGAGAATAATCGGAGACTGGGTAAACTCTCATCGGTGCTCGATGTCAATGATCATGAAGTTCACCTGGAGTAGAGCACCTTCGAAAGTAATGATGATTGAAATATTTCCTCTAGACCGTTTGATGGATCGATCAGCCAGTTGAACGATCTCTCTCGACTTTCTGATTAGCCTGAGTTTGAGCTTGTCAAACACAGAGGTCGGGAGGACAATTATTGGAGAGTCATCATCGATTCTTGCATGGGTAAAGATAGTGTCTTTGATTTCACATTCAACCCTAGGCAACTGCTTCACTCTGCGGCTCTTGGTCTTTCGTCCCATCACCAAGGAAGTGGCCATAGACACAATGTGTCTCTCAGTGCTTGTTCTCTTCTTACCCGACCTCTTGGGCATCAATTTACTCTTTACAAATCTCTTGAGGTCGGGGAAGTGATTTATGGCCTTTATTAAGGGAAGTTTAAAGATCAATTCCTCATCAAGTGCTTCCCTTAGAGTGGAATCTAATTTTTTAAAATCATTTTCATTTTCAATTTTTATGTGAATTTTTTATCTTTCAATTTTTTTGGTGTTTTTGATGATGAATGATCAGACTCTGGATTGGAGGGCAAGTGGTTAGTAGAAGAGGGAGATAGAATGGACTCCAACTGTACAGATGGTGTGGGTTCCCTGATGTTTGCTTTGTTTTCAACCTCAAAAATACTCATGTCTTTTCTCACTTTTATACCCAGGCTGATAAAAATTGAGTGTAATATTCCCATGACATCTCTCAACTCGTTACCAAATGATTCATTTTTCTTAATAAGTCTAAAGATGTCATCCTCCACAAAATTCTCATGACAAATCATGGGAGAGTTTTGCTCAAGTGGAGGATACTGTTGAGACTTGGATGCTCATACTCAACATACCTGGAATCTGGCATGTAATGCTGGGTCGAGTATGGACCATCTAGATGGAAAATATTGGTCGAAGCCTCATATGATGAAACGGGGACTGATAAGTCTAGCTCATGAGTCCAATCTTGTGAATGCATAGGCTCTCCAAATGAAGGCCGGTTAATGGAAGCTTGATCGCTAAAGTCAATCAAGTCCGAGAAATCATGATGTACAGGCCTCTCTATTCGGGTTGTTCGATCGACCATGTTATGCCCTAAGTTCAAGTCGGGATGTGTATATGTGAGTTGTGGTATGGTCCCTACTTGGGGTGAAGTATGTGGGGGCATATAATTTTGCCAATCATCTGTCTCAGCAGTGGCTTGCTCTTTATTTGAGTCTTTGATTCCTGCAAGCTCTCGAGAGTAAGGACAGTCAGCCCAAGGTGGAAGTGGATCCGGAGTGTTAGAATATGGAGTAGGTGAGAAATGCGAAGAAGTGGAGAAATCAGTCGAAGTTCAGACTTCATAATCGGGTTGAGGTGGGACCGACCACGGGTAAGGTTCTCCCGTGGATGGCAGAGGATACATGGAAGAAGGAGAAGATGAAGATGAACGGTATATGGTCAAGAAGGAATGACCAGAAGTCACAAGGTACGGGGACCAATATCCCGACATCTTGAAGAGGATATGTAAGTAGAATGAGGTAGAAAATACACAGTTACGCAGGATAACACACACGGACAGACACAAAGACAAACACAAGAGCAAACCCTGAATTCACACTCAACACGGTGAAGGACCCGAAACCGAGTCCAAATAATCTTGTCAATTTTAAGTGTGATTTTTCAAGCAAGATAGCAAGGAGTTACGCGGCCTATAGGGAAGTCGGCTCAGAGCCGGATGCGTCTTCCTTGTTTAACCTGTCGCCTAAGATACCGTCGGTCCTTCCTTTCTTCGCTCTTATCCGGAGTTGGGGACTCAAAGACCGTGCCCCTATCTACCTGCAAGCAGGCAGAGGCTGACAAAGCTAGGCCTTGTCGCGAATTACCACTGGTTCTCCCCTGACTACACGCGAACATACGGAGGCTACTTGGTACTAGTCAATGAATCTAAAAATATCCCACTCGTGATATTTGCTAGGATTAGATGGCCTGTGATATGGAAGGCGGGGATTTGGGCTCTGCCTTAAGGTGTTCACATACACTCAAGTACCCTCACTCAGCTTGAAAACAAGGTCGGGGATTAGTCTCCCGCAAACAATTTTTCCAATTTTATTGATTTTTTTGGTCAATAATGTTAGCAATCCCGGTTTTAAGTTAAGTTCTCACTTTTTAGTCCAACCACACAGCACGTCTATCGTCCAGTCCCAATTTCCGTTTAATTTAAGTTTGAAAAACTGAGGGGGAAATCGAGAAAAGCCGATGCATGAAAAACAATGATGCGTACGCTGAGTTAAGAAGACTTACAGTGATCCCTTCGTTTTTATGCATGATGCAAAACAGTATTGAAATTTTACACTACATGCAAATGCAGACAACAAAATCCGCTCCTAGACAGGCAGTTCTATTAGCGAGTGAAGAACAGGTTTATTTGACTAGATCTGCGGTCTAGGTGTGTCTTTTAAGTGTATGTGTGGTCCTAAAAATTACGAGCACAAGCAATTCCTAAAGTGGCTCGAGGAACCGCTAGTGCAAGCCTAAATTACAATTCCAACCACATAGCACACGGGGACACAGTTCCACTATTTTTACACACGCAAGAACCCAAACGGGAACCGCTGGAAATGATGCGAAAAAATGTGGAAATAAATAAATGTACATGTTCTCTCAAATCTCTCAAACAAATTAAAATGCAGGTTCCTCGAAGCGTCTTCGACTCCGACGTCCCTGGCACAAAAACAAGTTGAAGTCAGACAGAGAACGACACAAAAATGCAAAAATTAAAGGACGGAAAATATTCATAAGAAAACCGGGGGTCAGACTACCCGGGGATAGAAAATCAAACAATCAGAATTTCACCGCAAATTAACCTAAGTCGTGCCTCCCCGACAACAGCGACATTTTGATAACCGCCCCCGCACCCTTGTTTAATTCAGTCAGATTAATGTCCAAATTAATTATAAGTGTTCGTTGCAGTCGGATACGAGAGGGAATACCAAAAACCACTTAAATTAGATTGGAGTTAATTTCAAGCGGCAGAATGTTTTTACTTGGTGAAGTCCAAGGTCGAACTCAGGGAGGCATCTGTCTCCTTAGGCCAAATTTTAGCAAAGACCAAGTGTGAGATTTTCGGGGAATATATTTGTGGTCTTTTTCTATTTTTCAATGCAGACACATGCAAAAATCAAGCCAACTTAAAGTTAATTCAGTTAAGGTATCAAATGAAGTCCAAAAATTATAAAAATTGGCCAGATGATGAACTATGATGAAATTAAGCTACCCTAATTTTTTTGGAATTTTTCGATACTAAACGAATTTAATGTAAATTAAACAATACTATAAGGTGATTTTCACTAATTTAATTTTAATAAATATCAAATCACATTTTTTCAAGAACAAAAGTTATCCTAGATAGATCTAATGACAAGGAATCTAGGAAAATTGACAAACCTTAATTTTAATGTGAAATGAACCTATTAAAAATAAAATAATGAAATCACCAATTAATTTATTTAGGCCTCGATATGCGTGCAAATGTCATGAAATATTTATGCAAGGTTAAGTTAACTATCCTAGAGCTACTATGATTTTTTGAGAATTTTTGGAGGTACAGAGAATTAATTATCAATTAAAAGGTCCAACTGGGCAAAATAACACAAAAATCAACCAATTATTTAATTTAAAAATCTACTGATACCACAAAAATATGACAAGTGTCACAACAGCTAGAGGCCAAGTTACTCAACAACATGCAATTTTTAGAATTCAAAAATGATGCAAAATGACACCTTGGGATGCGTGCAAAGACAGGGATGCATTTGCAATACAGGAAATAAAAATTACATGAAAATAAACATGCTGACAGGGACTTAAATGCAATTACCTATAATGATGGGGGGTGGAATGCAATTTCTCCTCTGGGCACGTGCTCCTCACGTGTGGGCGCTTCACAGGGACCTATTTGCAATTTTGGAAAGATCCCAGGGCCTCTGTGCAAATTACCTAGGCCACACGTGCTCCTCACATGGGGGCCTAGGCTCGGGCGGCGTCGGAGGCTCGGGTCTTGGCTCGGGAGCTCCTGGAGGTCTGGAGGGAGGCTCGGCTAGCCTCGGGTGGTCCGAGCCTAGAGGTCGGAGAAGAGGCTCGGACCCCTCTACGTGGCGTGTTGAAGACCGTTGGATCAAGAGTGATCCAACGGTTGCTGGAAGGAGATGCGTGGCGCGATGAATCCCGTTGGATCTCGGATGATCCAACGATGGCTGAGTGTGGCAACGTGGCTGTCTATGGACCGTAGGATCAAAGAGAGATCCAACGGTGGCGTGCTGCTCCGGTCGTGGGCGACGTGGCTCGCTCCTGTCCGTGGGATCACAGATGATCCTACGACTCCTGTGATGCTCCAGATATCGATGACGTGGCACGCTAAGCGCCGTTGGATCTGGAAGGATCCAATGGCTAGGTGAAGCTCCGGTTCACTGGCAACGTGGACGGTGCTGGACCGTTCGATCAAGATGATCGAACGGTGGCTGAAGCTTCTCCCTCAACGGTCCTCCACCACCTGCGGAGGATTTGGCGGGACTCCGGCGAGGCGGCCTTGGCTCGAGGTGCGGTCATGGAGATGTGGGATGCTCGACGATGGTGCTCCGCCCAGGTGGTGGAGCTAGAGCTGATGGAAGGTCGAGTGATTCATCGGAGGGTGTGAAGTGTAAAGCGAAGGTCAGAGCTCCGTCGCGGAGCTCCGCGAGGTGGAGACGGAGCGAGAAGATGAAGGTGGCGCGTGAATAAAATAGGAGAAAAGTAAAGGCAAATCAAAACGAAGATCAAACGGAGATGGACGAGTTTACCTGGGATCTGGAGCTCGGATGGAGGCCCCAGGTCTTTGCTCGAGGGATCGGTAAGGTCCCGAGCTCAAGCAGCTACTCGGAGGAGGGCTGCGACACGGCGGTGGCGCCGCGGATCTCGCCGGAGGAGAACGCTGTCTTCGCTCAAGGATTCGCTCGATAGTTGTCACCAATTGAAGCTTACGAACTCGAGGTTCCTCTCTGGGGTGGCAGATGGCCGTGACGGTGGCTGGTGAGGGTGTATTTATAGGATGGAGGTGGTGGCAGTGCTGGTGACGAGGCGAGGTTCATGGGCATCATGGAGTGTCTATGGTGGGAGTGGTGGCGAGTGAGGGAGTTGGCAAGGATGAGGGACGAGTGGGGAAGATCGTGGGATTGTTGGCGACCGACGAGGGTGGCTGACGTGCGGCCGAAAATAGAAAGGGGCAACCCCTCCCGCAAGGCGGAGATCGTGGGAGGGAGGGGTGCCAGACGTAGGAGACGAGGCCCTGGACGTTGGATCTTGTGATCGAACGACCCAGATCAAAGCGTGAAGGAACATCTAGGATTAGATCAAGGCGAGGTGATCCGAGGATGTGATTACGCCGCGTGGCGCGTCGATGGCGAAGCGTGCGCGAGCGGTGTGGATTACATCTGGGGTGGCATGATCAGAGGGATGTGATGGCGCCACGTGGCGCAATGTGGCGAAGCACGCGCGGGCGGCTGAGATGCGATTAGGGCTTAGATCGGACGGTTAGAATTAGAGAGTCAGTGGACGGTGCAGATCGAAGGGCTGAAGGCGAGATCTGATGGCGCATAATGCGCCACGTGGCGCGCTGTGGGAGAGGCGCGAACGGGCAGATCAGATGAGAAGGGGGAGATGATCTGACGGTGTAGAATTAAGGCGCACGTGAAAGCGGCTCAACCGTTGGATTAAGAGTGAAATCCAATGGCTGAGAGCAGGGGCGGCTAGGGCAAGGGGAGCGGGCCGCGTGGCGCAACCAGAGGGCGCCACGTGGCCAGCTGTGATTGGTTGCAAGAAGAAATAAGTGTAGAGAGAGAAGGAGGCCAAATTTGGAAAATGCAAACATGAAAGTTGTAGATCTTGATGAGATCTACAAGTTTCATGTTGACCAAAGACGGAGATGAGGTCAAATATGATACAAAAATATAGGGATACAAATATACATATACACAGTATACATAGACGCCCCAAAACCCAACTTTTTCATATGAACTCCAAATTGGATGAAACTAGTCTCATTTTAAAGGTCTTTGAATATGTATTAATCTGAAAGTGAGTAGACCTATTTTGGAGTTGGTATGAGGGATCTATGGGCATTTTATGGTCCAAGGGCTTTAGGGCTTTATTGGTGCTTTTACAAAGGTGATTCCTGGCTTTCTTCCATATATTATTAACTAAGGTGTACATAGTATAAGGGAGAGCTTATTTTTAATAGGTGAATATTTTACAAGGAATTTTGGCTTCTTATTTAAATGCGAATGGAGTGCTAAAATGCATGTATTATGAATGCATGAATGAATGCTATTTATGCATTATAAAGGGAAACATGCATCTATTTACTCGGGAACAAGGCTCTATTTTTAACTTTTAGAGTGATGAATCACATATTCATCACGGGGTGACTTATATTTTTTTGGCGACCTCTTCGTTTTGCGGATGGAGCGTTTACGGAAACGGAGGTTTACGTGGCGAAGGTGCGTGGTATTCCTTTCTTGTCCCGGTCGGTACACTGCTTGGGACGGGCCTTCCGGCGGTGGGGTATGGTTCTAGCGGTGGTCGATGATGGGTTGACGCCCGGCTCGGATCCGGATATTACGCTTGTGTTGTTGGAGTGCAGCAAGGCGTTGTTGGCTGGTCCAGATGGTAGGATCTTCTTCGCGTCTTTGGATGTTGGCCGGTTCAGCTTCAGGATGGAGATGCAGATCGTCGAGCCTCCTCCTCCGTCGGAGGTCCCGAGGATGCCTGATGTTGCTTCGCCTTATGCATTGGCGGTTGGGTTTCCGAGGGGCACATTGCATGGTTCGCCGCACGGGGATGATACGGTGCGACCTTGGGGGTCTCTTCTCGGGTCATGTGCCTAGTCACCCAAAACTTCTCTTTGTCTGCTGAGGTGGCAAAGGTGGTGCACGCTCTCTCTTCAACGGCTCTCGCTTTGTCTCTGGCTTCGGACACCGGACTTTCTGCTGCTCTCTCAGATCCTTTGGTGGGTCGGCCCCAGGGGGTTTCAATCCCACTTATTGTTATCTTATCAGGTGGTATGGGCCCCTCCGAGTCCCTACCTAATCATTTATTCTCAACTGCGCTGGGCCTCTCTGATCAGACGCCTTGCCTGGCTCTTTCGTCTTCGGATGGTTGGACGCTTCCTGCTCGTGGGTCCTGGACCATGGCTGTAGTTCCCTCCCACGAGTCGCCGAGTTTCTCCAGCGCCCCCGTTCCATCTGCTGGGGGCTCTTCGCGCGTTTCCGCTTCGCATACTACCGGAATTCTCGGCGAGGACAATACCCAGACTTTGGAGGTGGACGGGGGTCGGGGCTTCATCTTTGCCGCCCTCGATGTGTGCTAAGCTCACGCTGGGTGTCTCCTTGGAGGAGGTTAAGGATGCGGTTTCGAGCTTGAACGCGGATGGGGCTCCGGACCCTGATGGCTTCCCAGTGGCTTTCTACAGAGGTTTTTGGGACCTCGTGGGCAACGAGGTTCTGGACGTCATATCTGAGTTCTGTGAGGGCAATGCTGGCTTCGAGAGGATCAATAAGTCCCTGCTCAATCTCCTTCGTAAGTCCACGCAGGCAGAATGTATCGAGGACTTCCGCCCCATTGCTCTCTCTAATGCACTCTACCTGATTGTGGCAAAGGTGTTTGCCGTGCGACTCATCCGGGTTCTTGAGACTATTATATCCCCGTTCCAGTCTGCTTTTATACAGGGTAGGCAAATCTCGAACTGTCTTACTCTTGCGTCGGAAATCATTGAGGACTGGAAGAGACGTGACAAGCAAGGTATTTTATGAAAGTAGACTTTGCAAAGGCTTATGATAGCTTAGATTGGAAGTTCCTTTGGTCGGTCCTGCAGAGGAGAGGTTTCCCGGTGCTGTGGATATCTTGGATGAAACGTTGTGTGACAACGTCTTCTTTCTCGGTCATGGTGAATGGACACCCGGAGGGTGGGTTTTTCCAGCCGCGTAGGGGCGTGCGGTAGGGTTGCCCCCTTGCTCCCCTACTGTTTGTCATTGCTGCGGATGTCTTGGCGCACATTGTGTACCGTGCGAGTGATTGTGGTTTCTCAGCTGGTTACGCCAGGGATGGCTCTTTGATCCCGCTTTTGAAATACACTGACGATACTATCTTTTTCATTGGGGGGTGCTTTGGAGGCCTACAGCATGGCTGCGGCCCTAGATCTTTTCAGCGAACTGTCAGGTCTTTACAAGAATGCAGATAAATCAAAGATCATCCCGTTCGGCTTGGAGGCGGATGCTTGTGGCCAAGCATTAGGATCGGATTGCGGCTCCCTCCCGATTGACTATCTTGGGATTCCCTTGACAGTAGGAAGAACGAAGTTGTGGGATTGGCTCATGGTTGTTGAGAAGCTGGAGGCGAGACTGGCGGACTGGAAGTCGGCCATCCTCTCCAAAGGGGGGTGTTTGGTCCTCTTAAAGGCGGTTCTTGCCTCCATACCGGTTTACCTCTTGTCCAATCACCGCTTGCCGAAGGGGATCCGTAGCTAGCTTGAGAAGCTAATGCGTAGGTTATTATGGGCCAAGCATGGGGAGAACTCGAGCGGGATGCACCTTGTGGAGTGGGATGTAATTACACTCCCAAAGAAGGAGGGGGGCTTAAAGGATATGGTATTATCCTCAAGCGCATCACAGAAGCATGATCCTTGTATCAAATACGACGAAGAACGACTAGTCGTACTAGTTGTTATATGCAACGGAATTTAAAAAATTTTCATGCGATGAAACCACATGATCCAAGAACAATTCTTGGATCGTTTCATCTAGAACCATATCAAGTATAAAGGAATACCTCTTGAAGCGTGGTTGATCGAGTCTCTACAAAAAGAGACCTCCCGTCTCAAGTCCGATCGTTGGAGAAGACGCTTGCGAGCGCGGGGATGAGTCGTGTGACCCTCGCAATCCAACAAGTTGATCCAAGCACGGTGAACTCCTTATCTCGTCGTACGAGATCGAACACCTTCTTCACGAGTGTAGAACTCCAAAGAAGATGGAGAATCGAAGAACGTCGAAACGGCGATGCGGTGGTGAAGCGACGATGAAGTCCTCCTATAGGGTTTGGTGGACGACCACCAAGGAGAGAAGAGGTGATGTGTGGAATGAGAGAGAGAGATGTGCTTCCAAAGCATAACCTAGAGAGCATGGTATGCCTCTCTATTTATAGAGTTTAGGGATCCATGGATCTCAATCCATGGGACAAAAACCAATGGATGAGATTGATTTATGTTTAATCCAATGGTCAAGATTGTTGTTGGTAAAAGCCAACAACTAATAATCTAATTTAAATCAAATATATTTGTCATGTCAAATATAATTCAATCCTAAATTAGATCAAGCAATTAAGGAGAGATTATCATGGGGATTACTCCCCATAAGGAAAGGGGGGGGGGGGACGACTACCACATTCCTTGTGGGAATTGGTAGCCGTCCACCATGTCCTCATGGTGGAGGCAATCTCATATAATATCATGAGATTGGATATCTCCATGAATTTCTCCCATAATCTCGAATAACTTTTGTTGTGATTTATTCTTAAATAATTCATAATTAATTTTGAGAATATTACAATATTACCATTGGATATTTGTGAATCACATTCACAACCCAAAACAAAATATAATTTACATTTTCAATTAATTACACAATGTGTATCCAATACACATAATAATTAATTAACAAATATAAATTATAATTAGCTCTCTCTAATACATTATAAATCACATCTATAATATATTTGAATAATTGAATATTGCTATCCACATTATTCTTATCCATAATAATTAAATCACATTTAATTATATTGGATAATTTCCATATACATCAAGATAATTAAATCACATTTAATTATCAATTTCACAATGCTTAGATCTATGGAATTATTCTTGAACCCTTTCAAGAATAATGCGATTTCTCCGCAGATACTTGGAGATAAGGAAGGACATGGCAATTGCATTGTTCCACATATAGTGACTTGGATGTTGAGATCACATCTCAAATCCAGATTTCATGGACCTCCCACAGATGCTTGATTAAATCAAGACCGTAGACTTAATCTTCTCATTGCATCTGAATCTTATTCAGATCAATGTCCAATACATGGACTAAGATTAGATCATTTCGTTACTGAGAGGAGTCACTAAAATCCAAACCTATTTCATCACTCCCTCGGAATGGAAGCGTCATGGTTATACAATCGTTTATGATCACATCACCCTCAAGTATTCCCAACACCTGTACATCCTGCATACTGGAAGACCTATGATCCTCCTGAAGATATAAATCACTTTTATACTGTCATCTTCATGGTTTGGTCACATAGTTTCTAAATATTGATCATTGGGAATTGGTATAGATCATATGCTTTCCCAAAGCATATATCTTACCTTCAAATTCATGTCATGCTTCCAAAGCATGACGACCATGCATGGAATTTGATCAGTCCCAATACCTCATGAGTGAGCTCATGTCTCCCGGTTCACAAGTGAACCTGTATGATCCCTTTGAGAGATCGTATTACTCATATGTCCTTACATGCACACAAGCTCGCCGGTGTATAGACCTTGGTTAGGTCATCAACCTATTGGTCTCCGAAATGTACACAATCAGACATATAGAAATACATCTGTCTCTGGTCAGAGGATGCATGCCTATGCTGTGACAACATTCACCATAGGTCTTTGGTTATCTCGATCTCGTTCAGTCAACCCATTGACTCAACTAATCTGACGCATCTGAATCACTATTCCCATGCAGAGGACCTGCATCAAGAGGTCGGTTAGATATCATCCATATGAGTAAGGATTGTCATCTCCTACTCAGACTGGAGATCATCACTTAACTATCATTTGACGATGCTTGATGAGTCCCCTATCAAACTCCTTAGATATTCATCCAAGCATCAGCCTCTATGATTCAATTAATGTATCAACAGCTATATGATTATCAAATTGGCCATGGTACATAACCCTTATTGTACAGAGGGACCTTATAGTGCATTCATTCATTCAATCTCAGAAAGGGCGTGAAAAATAATCAATAACTTTTATTGATAAATCATTTACTACAATAACATTTATTGTAGGAATGGTTCGCCTCGGCTTACATTGCTAACAGGGCTGGGGGTCTGGAGGCTGGATCAAATGAATGAGGCTTTGCTTCTTAAATGGGCAAGCAAAATTTGAGGGCATGGGGAGGATTTCTGTAGCAACGTTCTGCGCAAAATTTACGGTGTCGGCGGTAAGTCGCCAAGCCTTAGTACTCGTGTGGGATCTCCCACGCTGTTCTGGAAGGGGATGATGGAGGTCTTCTCCCGGATATCTCTCTATTTAGGTTGGTGCTTGGCAATGGCTAATCGTTCGCCTTCTGGACTGATGATTGGGCAAGGAGGGGGGACATTGTGCACGTGGTTCCCTCGCCTGTATGCTCTAGCGGCTGATAAGAATGTGGTGGTTGCTTTTTGCTGGTCGGATGATAACGGGTTCCCCGCCTTCTCATCCAATTTCTCGGATCAGAGGCTCGAGGATTTTCTCTCGATGCTGGATTCTATCAAGGAGATGGGACGTCCATCGATGGGAAGGGATCATTGGGATGGCGTATGGGTCCTTTCACGGTTAGGATGGCGTTTGGGGCGATTTGCAGGCCCCCTCCCGACGCGCTCGGAGGTTTTGGTTCGTGATTGTGCCTTTTATTGAAGTCTGGGCCTCCGTGAGCGGATTGGCTTCTTCCTGTGGTTGTTCTGTAGGCAAAGGTTGATGACTAGGGACCGGTGTGCTAGACTTCTGGGCTCCGTCTCTGATAGGTGCCTCTTGTGCAAGGAGGCGGTTGAGTCCCTTGAGCACCTGTTCTTCAAATGTCCTAAAGCACTGCTGGTTTGGGGGGAGGAAAGGATGGCTTGGCTGTGTACGGTAGACCTGGCCTCCTTTTGCGGCTTGTTGGTTGCCAACAGGAGCAGAGCGCGGCGGGAGCTCCTTAGTCCAATTGTCACCCTGTGGGCCCTGTTGTTGGGCAGGAATGCGGTCCTCTTTTCTGGGCAGAGATTCTACAAGGAAAATGTTGTGATACATGCGACGAGGCTGGTTGAGGAGTGGGAGTTGTAGTTATATGTCTTTGTTCCTGTTTTTTCCTTTGTCTTTCTCTGTTTTTTCGTCCTTTAATTAAAAGTTGGGGCGAACACCAATGAGTGTATCCCCCTATTTTTGGTTTCAAAAAAAGGTGCTTAGCAAAGTTGGGCCGAAAATATAGTTAACATTTTGGGCTCAAGTTGGACAGCTTTACTAAAAAAGGGAGAAAAAGAGGTGCATACCAACATGTTGGAGAAAATAAGAGTATTGTTTATTTCGGAGAATCCTAGGCTCTCTTATATAGTAGAGATACCTATGGGTAAATTACATAAAGTGGAAAACAGAAATAAAAATAAGAAAGAGACATATATAGAATATAGAAAAATATAAATATCTCCACACTCCCCCTGAAGATGGAGCATAGATATCGATCATGCTTAGCTTGGACGAACACTTCTGGAATGATCCTCTGAGCAATGGCTTGGTGAGGATATCTGTTGTTTGCTCTCCAGAGCTAACATGTGAAGTAGAAATCATGCCCTTCTGAATCATATCTCTGGTGTAGTGACAATCTACCTCAATATGTTTTGTTCTCTCAAGGAACGCAGGGTTGTTTGCAATGAACAAAGCAGCCTGGTTATCACAGTGTAACTCCATGGGCAGAGGAACCTCTATATGCAAATCAACTAATACTGCTCGAACCCACATCATTTCTGTACTTGCTTAAGCCATAGCCCTGTATTCGGATTCGACACTTGATTTTGCCACAACTGTTTGTTTCTTGCTTTTCCAAGAAATGAGAGAACTGCCAACGAATACCGCAAATCCCGAAGTCGATTTTCTATCCTTAGGACAACCTACATAGTCTGCGTCAGCATATGCGGATACAGAGAGTGCTTCTCCTTTCTTGAATAGTAAACCTGAGCCTAGAGATGATTTTAGATATCTCAATATCATATATATAGCATCCATATGTACTTTTCGAGGTTGCTCCATGAATTGACTCATTCGACTCACTGCAAATGCAATATCCGGTCCGGTGATTGTAACATAAAGAAGTTTTCCAACCATCTCTCTATATCTTCTCTTATCGACTTCATCTGTATCATCATCATATAGCTTCATGCTAGGATCCATAGGAGTAGTAGAGGGTCGACATCTAATCATGCCCGTCTCTGCAAGCATATCTGTAACATACTTTCTTTGGGTCATCACAAGACCCTATGCATTTCTAGCAAATTCCAACCCAAGAAATATCTTAGGGTGCCCAGGTCCTTAGTCACAAATTGACTGTCCAGAAATTCTTTCGCCATCTTGATTACCTGCTCATCATCTCTTGTAACAACTATATCATCAACATAAACCATGATAGCAACTGTACCTCTAGGCATCTTCTGCACAAATAAAAAATGATCTGCATTTGACCTCTTGAATCCTTGTCGTTCAATCTGATCTGAAAGCTTTTGGAACCAAGCTCCAGGACTCTGTTTAAGGCCATATATTTCCTTATGGAGTCTACAAACCTGTTGACACTCCCCCTCAACAGCAAACCCCAGAGGCTGCTGCATATAGACTTCCTCTTGTAGATCTCCATACAAAAATGCATTTTTGACGTCAAACTGGAATAAGGGCCAATCACATGCTACAACAAATGAGAGAAGAACACGTAAAGTGGAATGTCGGGCAACCAGAGAGAACGTGTCCAAGTAATCAACTCCATAGTTCTGAGTAAAACCACGTGCCACGAGCCTTTCTTTGTAACAATCAAGGCTCCCATGTGCATGGTATTTAACAGTAAACACCCACTTGCAGCTCACAACAGACGCTCCGGGAGGAGGAGAAACAAGAGTCCATGTGCCATGGGACTACAAGGCAGCCATTTCTTCTTCCATAGCAAGGCGCCATTTGCTATCTTGCAATGCATCCTGGTAAGTCCGTGGAACTTCTAGGACAGATAGAGCAACTGCAAATCTCTGGAAATTGCTGGTAAGACGATGAAAGGAAACCTGAGAGGCAAGTGGGTATGATGCACAAGTACGCCTCTGCTTCCGAATAGCAATAGGAACGTCCAGGTTCTCATGAACGTCATTCTGTTGCGATCCCTGTATCAAAAGATCTTCATACTTATCGTTAGAAATCATGTTATCAGAACAAACCTGGGGCATGTTGGATGACGGGTAATGACCATGAGCAGAAAAGGGCCGACGAGTATAGTATTTTTGTAGAAGTGGAACAACGGTTACAAGAGGTGGTGAAGGTATGACAGGAGGTGGTGGAGGAGGTGGTGTAGAAGGTAACTGACTCATAGGAGGAGGTGGCATGTAGACCTCAGTATCAGAATGGGAAGTAGTCATTCTGTCACCTGTAGGAGAGAAAAACATCACTGATTCAAAGAATTTGACATCGACGCTAACAAAGTATTTTCGACGTAACGGATCAAAGCAACGATATCCCTTTTGTGTCCTGGAGTACCCCACAAACACGTATTTGACAGCCCTGGGAGAGAGCTTATCAAGACCTGGCACCAACTGATGGGCCAACACAACACCTCCAAAAACACGGGGTGTAAGAGAGAACAACTCCTTCTTAGGAAAGGCTATAGAGAAAGGAGTCTTCTCACCCAAGACAGACGAGGGCATGCGATTTACTAGGTAGCAAGCAGTGCGAACCGCATCACCCCAAAACGGGTGTGGAGCATGACTTTGAATAAGAAGGGTTCTAGTGATATCCAATAGATGAAGATGTTTCCGCTCTGCAACACCATTTTGTTGTCAAGTGTAAGCGCAAGAAGTTTGATGAACTATACCACGAGATTAAAAGAACAAGGAAAAAGCCCTAGTACAAAACTCCAATGCATTGTTAGAACACACAATTTTCACAGAAGAAGAGAAAATATTTTGAACTTCATTGATAAACATTTGAATCACATCTCCTGCTTCAGATTTATTCTTCAATAAAAATACCCAAGACAAGCGAGAAAAATCATCTAGGGCAACAAGATAGAACCTGTGTCCCTAGTGGTCAGGAACACGACTGGGACCCCAAATATCAATATGGACTAACTCAAACAGGGAGCTACTGCTCCGACTCTGATGACTCGGGAAAGTATACCTATGATGCTTTCCCAACTGACACGCTTCACACTGGAAGGACGACCTCGGGGAAATATGAGGCAAAACACGACACATCTTCTGAAGAGGTAGATGACCAAAACGGAGATGCTAGGTATATGAAGAGTTTGATTCTGTAGAGTGGAGAGATGCACTGATACAGGGAGTACGAACCAGACGATAGAGGCCATTCTGCTCACACCTCCAATCACTTTGCCCGAGGGTATGTCCTGAAAAACAAGAGACGATGAGTCTAAAATAGCTCGACAGTTCAAATCCTTTGTAATCTTGCTAATGGACAGTAAATTCATGGATAAATCGGAAGCATATAACTCATCTTGTAGCCGCATGGAAGGCTCCAAACTAATCTCCCCCTATCCTGTAATCAGGGAATGTGTCCCATTGGCTATCACCACAGTCCGTCCTGGAGAAACCTGTCTATATACAGTAAGCTGCTCTTTGTCACCACATAGATGATGTGTTGCTCCGGAGTCCATCATCCAGTCTGTAATCATAGATCCATCACAAGAGGTGAGAGAATAAGAACTACCTGAGGTACTGGTTGTAGCAGGTGAACTGGCAGAGGCAGAGACAACCACATCTGAATGGCCTTCAGGAGCTGTATCAGGAGGCATGATATTCCTCAGGCTGGCAATAAGATCATCAAATCGCTGGTCCAACGAAGAAGGTGCAGGGGACTCAACTTGCTCTGCTGCCCGAGCCGATGCTGGAAAACCATGCTTAGAATAGCATGTATCCTCGGAGTGGTCAGGGCGGTGACGATAATTGCATGGCTGACGGATCCGACCCTCAGGACTACGGGGACCACGACCACGAAAAGTAGAGGAGACACCTCTTCTGATGGAGGCAGCCATCGCCGAAGGTGTTTGGCTAGTAGTTGAGCTTGAGACAGTGATTCGACTCAGTCGGCGGAAAACTTCCTCCATAGGAGGAATATTAGCGTCAGCAAGAATCTGAGAGCGGGCAGCATCGTACTCTGGATCAAGTGCAGCCAGGAATACACCCACCATGGTAGCATTCCTGTATATCTTCTGTTAATCAGGAGTAGCCGTCAAAGGCATGGAGATATGGAGTTTCTCAAACATTCCTCGTAGGGATGTGTACAATGAGTGAAGAGGATGTCCATTCTGTTTGTCTGTAAAAATATCATGTTGCAATTGAAGTATCTTGGTCTTATTCCGCGCCTGCGAATATGTCACCGCTAGAATATCTCACATGGCCTTCGTCGTGCGCTGATGCATTACATTGTTGACGATCTCTATCGTCAACGTCCCAGATAGCCAGACTTAGGCATACGCATCGTCCGCCTCCCACGAGGCATTCACCCCAGTCTTCTCCACCGGCTCCTCCTCGGTAAGAATATGCTTCTTATCATTTGACTTCATCAGGCTCATGAACTGCATAGCCTAGAGCTCATAATTTATCCCGTCCATTTTTACAATAGGCGCTGGACCTCTGAATGCGCCAGTGGCGGGTACATCAACCTTGTTTTCAGATATGTTGTCGGAAGAAAAATACTATGGGTGTTGGAAACCAAAGTTTGTATGTCTACACAGACATATGTGGGTTTGGGTGCACGTATAGACTCATGCACACCAACCCATCAACCAAACAACGAAGCCGATACGCACGGAGCGTGAGAGGCGTACTCAACCCAGTCGCACGCTCACACGCACGCCCTAGAACTGGCTCAGAAGCGGCATGTTGGGGTGCCGCGCGCGAGGAGAAGAGCCACGTGCGAGGTTGCGGCTGAGAAGTCACACGCAAGGCCACTAGCGGGAGGCGCGCGAGGCGATGGCGCTAGGCGGTGATGTGCGCGAGGAGATGCGCGAGGAGGCTGAAGGTAGGGTTAGGGTTTTTGGGAATCGAGAGCTCCGGTCTAGGACCGTCGCTCTGATACCATGTTGGAAAAAATAAGAGTGTTTTTTATTTCTGAGAACCCTTGGCTCTCTTATATAGTAGAGAGACCTATGGGTAAATTACATAAAGTGGAAAACAGAAATAAAAATAAGAAAGAGACATATATATATAATATAGAAAAACATAAATATCTCCACACAGCAAAATTGTATGCAGAAATAAAAGTAAAAAAGGAAAAGCCGTAAAAAATGTGAACGACTTAATTAAAAAAAGAAAAAAGAGGTGACTGTTATTAAAAAAGAATGAAATAGCCGAAAAAATTCAAAAAAATGATTGATAAAAAAGAAGCTGACTTTTTTTTACGATCGACTTATATGATTCATGTTTTCCCATTTTATTGTCTTATCCCAACTTTGTCGATGCCACTATTTTTCTGGTAAATATGGGAGAAAGGGGAAGTATTATGTAAAGTAACAAGTCTAGTTTAGATTCTCCAAGCTAACCAGATTTTTCATACACTCCAGTTTTTCAGATGAAGATTTTTCATGCATAGTTTTAGATCAACGTTCAGATTCCGAGTCTTCTGTTGATTCACACATGTTTGCGATCTTTATTTGTGTGATTCCCACCTTTTGTTCGGTCAGGGTTTTTCTGTGATCCATAGGGACTCCATAGTAGAGATCACATTCCCTATGTCATGTGGGTTAGGGTTTTTATGTGGTTTCATAGGGACTTCAGAGTTGAGATCCCATTCTTTGAGCCGGTATGGGAGAGACCCAGTTCTCCAACCATGAGATTCTTCAGACTCCATTCTCCAGTATCCATGGTCTCCGACGAGGATGTTTTCCACGGCTTTTCTAGTTCAGTCCTTCAGAGATGGAGTAGTTGTCCACATGATCCAGTCTTCTACATGTGGCGGGCTAGAGTTCTCCATGTGGAGACACATTTAGTGTCAGTAGCTCTGATAGGTGCAGTTCAGAGCATACCAGTTTGACTCACACTCCAACCCATTTGGTCATCATCATCTGTACGGTATGAGAAGCAACGTCCTCGACAACAACCGACAATTGTACGCGTTGAGTTGATATTGTGTCATGTAGCGTGAGTTGAGATTTCTTTCTGTTTGTCCAAGCTGAGCGTTGCATGCTCCAGCTTGAGGGGGAGCGTTGGAGTATGTAGTTTATGCGTCATTTATGTGGGGGATGGGTAAATGAATCCCTCCAGGATCCATTTACAACATCCAGTTGTTTAGTCCCACATCCACCAGTTATGGGATGTGAAGACTCAGTGAGGGCTGTATAAGAAGCCCCACACCCTCGGTATCTCGTGAGAAAGTGCAATGCATACATCATCTCATTGAGGCATTCTCTCGTGGTTTCATCCTGCTCCTTAGGGATTGAGGTTCCACATTAAATCCCGGTGTTCCACAATGTTTATTCTTTTCTCTGATATTTGCTTCCGCATTATATTTTCTAACAATTTCAATTGGCCCTTTGATCAATTTCAGGCTTAAGTTTTTCTACAAAGCATTTAATCCAGACCACATGAATGTTGTCCATGCTACATGCATGTATTCTACTTTGTCTATATATCTAGACACACATCCTTATTTCTTGCTACCCCAAGAAACGATTGCTCCACCATATATGAAAAGGTAACCCGATGTAGGCTTCTTATCATCCACATCTCCTTCGAAATCAGCATTAGAGTATTCTACTACCTCAAGTGATTCATCTTGATACACTAATTTTAGATGTACAATCCCTTTCAGATATCGAAAAATCATCTTTACAGCTTCCTACTTTGCTGGCATGGGATTGCTTTGATATCTACTAACCAAGTTAACTTGATATGCCAAGTCAGACCTGTTGAAATAAATAAACGGAAGTATAATCAATAATCCAAACAAGAACATAAAGAAATATAACATAGAATGCTAAAGATTTTACATGGAACCCTACTCCTGAAGGAGCGGAATGAAACCTCGGGAGAAGGCCTCAAAGGGTCATCTTCTATTAGAATTTCTCAATGAGTACCTGGGGTATCAGGCTTCTTATATAGGTCCACAGATAGACCAAAATACCATCGCTCATCCATGTGGGACCAAACATGAGTGGAGGTAATTGGATCTTGGAGAGATCCAATTACTACTCTATTACATACTCCAACACTCTCCCTTAAACTAGAGCTGAGAAAACTACAACTTGCAACAAAAATAAAATATACACAACTTATCTTCACTCAATACATCTAAGAGAGACGAGGATAGAGACACCTCATTTGGAGAACCACTGCCGAAAACCTCACTTGAGGATAGGTTTGCGACTTTCAGGTCACCTGGAAAGAGCCTCATTCGTGCATGTAGTAGTCGTTGCCATACGAGGTTGTGCCTAGAGAAGAGTTGTAGGAGAAGTAAGTCCAGTGTGGAGTAGTGGTTGATGCTCATTGAGGACGACTGATAACAATAATAGTCTAGAGTATCGGTCTGTTAGTCGTGGAAGAGCAGTACAAGTCCTGTATATTTTTTTATTGAACCGAGGGTGAGCTCCCAAGGTGGGAGTCACCGCAGCATGTATATCATTAGAACTAGTTAGAGTACATTACCTTGATGCCCAAAAAAAAAGCGCATTACATAAGATACTACATTCTCAGAGTAGAAAGTCTGATTTTTAAAGATCAGGTCATTTCGTCCATTCCATATGGCCCAAAGTATGCAAACATCTTGAAACAATCATCCATGGAGTTGACGCTCACAACTCGAATCTATCTCCAGAACTCCGCTGCTTCGCCAACCTCTATCCATGGGACCCCAACCTCCCTCCAAACCTACACCGAGGATGAGCTTCGAATCCTTAACCAACCCCTCGCACCTGTCGCATCACGTGTCTTCCATGCCAAACATCCTCCCCCTTCTTGCTTTATCACATAAACGGTCTCTTCCCAGGCACCACAGGAAGATCTTGACTCTGTACGAGATCTTGGCAGCCCAAACCACCTTCATGTCCTGAGTAAGTTCTACATCCTGCTCATGTGTTGTTCTCCTCAATCCTCATATTCCTTTTTAACTGAGAACTTTCCACCCCCCCCACATAAAATGATCCACGTCATGCGAGAGGGCCCCCAGTGATGGGATCTTCGCCTGCAACCTAACATACTCCTCCAGACGCTTCTCCGAGAGATCCGACATGAACAACGACGACCACATGCCCGAGTCCGCCACCTGCAAGAGAATGGCGTCCTTCGATGCCACCAAAGCAAAAAGCCTTGGGAATCTACTAGCAAGAGCTCCCTCCCCCGTCCGATCATCCCACCAGAATCTGAATAAGTAACTGTCCCCCACCTCTAGCCAGAGCCTTGGCACCAACATAGGTAGAACCATAAATGTCAAGGCACACGCCTAGGCATGCCTAGGCGTCTAGGCCCCCAGGCCGTGCGCCTAGAAAGAGCGCCTTGCTTTTATTGAAAATAGTGCACGCCTTGGGTCGCCAGGGCGCCTAGGAGACTATTTTTTATGTGTTCTACACATATAGTGCATTTACAAAATGTGATATACATAGCGCATTTTGAAAATGCGATATACATGTCGCATTTTTGAAATGCGATATATATATATATATATATAATGATGTCGCATTTGAGACATGCGATATCAATTCGCTTTAAATAACTATATGTCGCATATCTCAAATGCGATACGTAGGACACACTTTGGAAAACGTTTAGACGCGCCTAAGTGTGCCTAGACACCCAAGTTTAACGCCTTGTCGCCTTGCCACCTTAATAACCATGGGTAGAACGACGTGGATACCAGCCCATAGCGACGACTCAAACCGTATTCTCCGAGCCACCATCTCACCCTTACACCATAGATCGTCCGTACAAGTTTGGCTGCCAACAAGGTCGAAGAGCCTCAAATATGGATGACCCACTTAGCAATCAACCCCCTGTTCATGCAATCCACATCACAAACCCCCAAACCACCCTCATCACGCCCTTCGTCACTTCGTCCCAGCTCACCAGATGCAAACCGGACCTTTGCTACTTACCGTCGGACCAGAAGAACCTCCTCATCAAAGACTCAATCTTCTTCCTAACCTCCACCGGCATTATCCAGATAGTAGAAGAAGGTAGGTATGGTCGAGAGCACGTGCTTCGGAAGAATCAACTTCCCCCTAAATAAGGTGATCGCCTTCCACCCAGCCAATCTCTGTTGCACAATGCTATCCCACATTGATTTCTTCAACTGTCTAGCCGCCAACGGTAGCCCCAGGTAGTAGATAGCAAGCTCTCCCAGGGGCACTCTTAAACCTTTGTAAATTTGGTGTGTTCTATGTCATCCATCCCAAATGAAATGACCACCTACTTGTGCCTATTGACCTCGAGTCCAGAAAGGCTGCTGAAAATATCCACTAGGTGGGCCGCATTGCAACTCTGTTCCTCCGTGCCCTCAAGGAATAATATCGTATCATCAACTTAATGAAGCAACGTGATAGAGGTATCCCCCAACCGAAAGCCATCACACCTCCCTACCTCCACTGCACACTTGAGAAGAACCGCCAAAGCATCTGCCACTAGGACAAAGAGCATAGGAGTTAGCGTGCACCCCTGATGGACACCCTGTTGATGCTGAAAAAACCCCCTCCAGCTTGTCATTCACCATAATCGAGTAGGACAGGTAATGGCACATCTTTATCCACTCAACCCAAACCTCTGGGAATCTTCTCCATCGAAGGGACGCCCACAAGAATCTCTAGTCAACTCAGTCATATGACTTGGTGTACTCTATCTTCCAAAGAACTCCCTTCTTCTTCAACCGCTACCATTCAAGGCAAATCTCAAGAAGAAGAATACATGCTCTATCTAAGTCCCTTTTTCTCCCAATACTTGATAGAACAAGATCATGGATCATCAAGTTGGGAGAAACCAAAACAAAGCATGGATTTTTTTTCTTTCCTTTCCTTTTTTGTGCATACTTTTTCGTACAATTCATCCCCCTTTTTTCAGCTATCCTTTTTTTTACTTTGTGTGACTTCTTTTTTAAATGACCATCTCCTTTTTTTCTTTAAGCAAGAATCCTTGTAGCCGACCCTACATATAGTGGGAGAAGGCATAGTACTCCCTTTTTTCTTTAAAAAACTCTTTTTTGTTTTTAATCATCCTTTTCCATCTTTTTTGGGTAGCAACCCACTTTGGGTCCGATACATTCAACCTTTTTTTCCTTTTTTTTTAAAACAAAGCAGCAACAAACCATGCCCATTAAGCCTCAATGAATATTAAAGTAGGGGTGCTTATTAAGATGATTTGTCCCCCTTTTTTCTTGTGAAGACTAGGGTTCTTCTCGATGGAGAATCCCATCTCGGCGCTTGAGAAATCCATCATGTCACCACCCGCTATTTCGAGATGGAGGCGCCTCCTGAAGTTTGGATCGCGATCGATTGAAGATTGGATATCACCATAGCAAGACAGACATAATGATCTAGAGATATCAGCGCTAGAGGTCGGCACCACCTCTATGGATTTGTACGCATATGCACGCTGGAGAGGAAGAGCTCATGATTGGGGAGCGTTGCTTGGTTGCCAACAAGTCGAAGAATGCGCCGCTGCCTCTAGGCCTGAGAAAGAGGGGTTGCATCGTCGTCCGGGATTGATCGTCGGGAGGCGACATCGCTGGATACAAAGGGTTGTGGATAGTGCGCAATCGATGTGGGTTGGCGACAACTTGTTCTACAATTTGGGTTGTGTCAACAGTGTTGTCAATGAACTTCTTTAAACTATGGTTTGGAGATGGGGATTTTCGGATGGAGATAACATTCTTCGGAGATGAGTCACACACAAGGTCTGCGTTGCCTAGAGAAGAGGACTCCCGCGCACGATAGCTGGGAATAGTCGGAAAGAAATGCCAAGGAAGAGATGTGGTCATGTGGCTAAAGATGCGATCTCAGCAACTGGAAGCTACTGGAGGTGATCACGCACACTGAACCTCTGCCTTCTTTTAGAGTTTCACATATGCCATCTTCTAGGGTTTCACATGAAGAAACCTAACATGAAATAGGGTTGATGAGAAACCTCGAACCTTTGGGATCACATAAATAAATCAATATGAAAATTCAATCTCAACAGTAATTTTTAAAATCGAGTTGCTTTGATACCGTGTTGAAATAAATTAAGCAGAAGCAAAATCGATAATCCGAACAAGAACATAAAGAAATATAACATGGAACGTTCAAGATTTTATGTTAAACTCTGCTCCCGAAGGAGTAGGGTAAACCCCTTGGAGAAGGCCTCAAAGTGTCGGATCTTCTATTAGAATTTCTCTATGAGTACATGGGGTGTAGAGCTTCTTATATAGCTCTATAGATAAACTTGAGTCCCATCGCTCATCCATATGGGACTAAACACAATCCAATAAGGTTGAGTGCACATTATTGCATACACCTGACTTCCCATTGCTTATGCATATAGAACTTCTAAGGTTTCTACCCTTTTCTAGGACTCTGACTCTTACTAAGTCTCTTTCTAATCACAAGTGGTGTGTGAGCTAGAGTGTTGTTCTGCATTCTAAATCTTTTTAATACATTATGTAACTATATTTTTTAACTAGGAATCAATGTTCTTGAGTTCTGTCTTCTGTAAATTGAATTAAGGATGGCCATGTCAGTATTAGTACAGATATCGGTACCAAGTCGATACGATATATCGTCGCCGATATCGAACCGAGATTGTGAATAAAATAGCCTTGGAAGGCCAAACAATTACTATATCGGCGATATATTGGTCACTTGTCGATACTGATATATCCTCGATATATCACGATATGGCTTTATATGATTTGAATTACTAGAATATTGGATGCTTCGCTCATGTCCGTTTCAAATTCACTGCTCAATGTTTCTTTAATTTCAATGAGCGTTCCTATGTCACTAGCCGTGAGTAAAATGTTCTCTACATGTAATGGAATTATAAAAAACTTGCTCACTCTCCATGAGATATATATAATTATCCTAGTTTTTTTTCAACTCCAAACTGGATACTTTTCTCATGACACTTGAGATACCATTGTCATGAAGATTGTTCCAAGCCATATACTGACTTTCTTAACTTATAAACCATTTTCTCTTGACCTTCTACTTGAAATCCATTAGGTTGTCGCATATATATCTCCTCCCTAAATTCTCCATTCAGGAAGGTTGTCTCCACATCTATTTAAAATAATTCTAATGCCATATATGCGATTATAGCTAAGATCATCCGCATCAATGCAAACTTAGCAACCAAAGAGAAGGTTTCCTGGAAGTCTATTCCAACTTGTTGAGTATAACCCTTGGCAACTAAACTTAGCGTCATCAACTCGGTATTTTTTTCTTGAACACCCACTTACGTCCTATGGATTGTGTACCTTCTAGCAAATCACATAACTTGCATACATTGTTTCATTCAATTGAGTCCAACTCATCCCTCAAGACGGTCGTTTATAATCAAAGGCATTGCTTCATCAAAATATATGGGATTTGTACAAATCTGTGACGTCCTCATCTATGGTGTAACATGGTGTATAACATCCATAAAAATCATAATCTTGCATCCATGTAGGCCGTGTTCTAGGTCCCTTGTTATTAATTATACTCGTGGTTGTGTGGGTTCACCCACTTCCTTTAAAGGATCATAATTATCTGTAGGTTCATTCTCGAGTGTTGATGATCATGATCATCTATTAATTCCTATCTTATCTCTAAGTTGTCTTTCATGCTCATTCTTTTGATGATTTTCAAAGAAAGTTGCATTACGATTTGTGATTAGACTTTTAGATTCATGGGGAAACTTATATCCTTTAGAATGTTCACTATCTCCAACAAATTTACCTTTTAATGTCTTGAAGTCTAGCTTGTCTCTAAGCTGATTCGATAGCAAAACATATGCAACACATCCCCATTTCCGGAGATGACCTAACTTGAGTTTTCTTCCATTCAAAATTTCATATGGCATTGATTATATAGATTTGTTGGGAATCCTATTGTGTATGTAACTAGCGGTCAACACTGCTTCTTTCCAAAATTTATTTAAGAGACCCGAGTGTGACAAAATATATCCTACTACGCTCATCAAAGTTCCATTCTTTGTGACAAAATATATCCTACTACGCTCATCAAAGTTCCATTCTTTCTTTCAGCTACATCAATTTTTTGTGGTTTATAATTATTGTAGTCTGTCTACAAATGCTTGCTTGAATACAATACTCCTCAAACTCCTTTGAGGTATATTCTCCTCCTCTATCAGTCCTCAATGTCTAATTGGTTCCCATTTTTGTCTCTACTTCTGTCTTGTATCTCTTAAATGTTTCAAAAGCTTCTACCTTTCTTCCTAAAAAATAGACATAAGAGAACTTCGATTAGCCATCTAAGAATGTTATAAAGTATTCCTTATTTTTATGTGTACTGACATTCAAAGGTCCACATATGTCAAAATTGATCGATTATAATAGTTCTTTAGACCGAATTCCCCTGGAGAAGGGCTTTCTCATCATTTTACCTGTCAGACAATGTCGATAGGGCAATGTCCTTACTCTCGTAATCTTTCAAAAGAACAAATTTAATTATTTGATCCATTTTCAAATTTCTTGAATTGCTCGGTCTCATGTGCCGCAAATCATAATCAATTAAATAACATAGAGAGTCCTCGGAAAAAATGATTCATTTGTAGTTATTGCAGAAAGATATAATAGGTCATTCTCGGGCAGGGTACAAACTTTTCCATGGCATAAGCCTTTTTATTCTTTCCTGTAGATACACATTTATTATAAAAATGAACTTCAAAATCTTTCTTGAGCAAGCTGGAAGAGAAACGATATTCTAACATATTCCTGGAGCGTATAGTACTGACTGAAGTACCATTATACTATTGCCCATGCTAAACATGTATGTCCCAACAGCTTTGACATCCAAATAGGTGTTGTTCCCAATGAAGATTCTCTTTTCTCCTTTCTTTAGTTCCTTGAATTCCACTAGCCTCTCCTTTGCCTTTGTAATATGATGGGTTGCACAGTAGTTAATCCACCACTCAACACAATCCGTCACCGCAGAGTTGCACTCTATGATAGACACATATTCAAGTTTCTTCTTGCATTTGTTCTCATATGCTTTAGAATTTCTTGGCTTCTTTTTGTTGGAGAAAATTAACCTTGAAATGGGCATATTTGTCACAATCGTAGCATGGGCCACATGGATATTTCCCACCTTATTTCCTTGAAATTCACATAGGAGGATCCTAATCTCCCCTTTGCATGTACCACATTTGATTCTTCTTCCTCCTTGACTTCAAAGATCTTCAATTTAGATCTTTACTTCGGGAGATCATGTTTAATTGCCATATGTGCAGGTAGGTCCGCCACGGCAAAAGACTTCATAGGATGGTTGCTATTTGCATCCTCTCTGAATCATGCATTCAACAACTGTTAGATCCTTGGCCATCACGATCATCTTATTGACATGCTCGAGAACACTCTAAGATTCCTTCATTCTACACGAGTTGTACTTGTGTAGAAGAAGCTGAACGCTCACTTCTAGTTTGGAGTGATATTTGTCCTTTACTGCGTTCCACAACTCGTAAGATGATTTACAGGTCTCAAAGATCCGAATTAGTTTCAATTCCATGTGAGTTAGTATGAAAATTCTAGCCCTATTATCAGTCTTCTCCCACTGTTACATGGATCTAATTTCCTCATAGTTGGATTTTTCAGGTAAAGTAGAGTTGGGTTTATCTATGATCGAGTGAATGCTATCATGTAGCAGGTCAAAGTAGATCTTTCTACTCCATAGTTCGTAATTAATATCATTAAAGTACTCGATTTTCCTAATTTCAACCGTAATTATTTTGCTTATCATTTTGAATATAATCAAATAAATGTAAAAGGAATATAAGTAAATGCCAGCATTATTTTTCTTAAATTTTGATTTCCATTCCAGAAGTTCTAGGACAGTCAAAATATAAAATCATCTGTCAAGTAAGAAAATTTTATTAAGATCTTGTGTTTCCTTTGGTATTTTGCAGTTAATACAAAGGTAGATATGCGCTTTAATGTCATGAAAGTTGATTGGCTCAGTGACTGGCTGAGGGAGAGGATCCTGCAGATGGTCTAAGGATGGTGTTTACTTCATGTTTTATATTTCGGTTGCATGCATGCTAGCATTTAGATGCCATTCTTTTTTCTCTTTCTTGAATGTAAATGACAGATTTTATCCAATGTGAATACAGGAAAAAAATCGCATCAACAAGGATGGAGAAATCGTGATTTCTTCAACAAAAACTAGAACACAACAGTGAGCTTCGTGTCATTTTCTTGGATAAACTGAATGGTGTATTTGCAATTTTATATTTGTCATTATTTTCGGGACATCATAGTGCTGTTAAACTCTGTTTGCTTGATCGTGATGATGATATTTGCTTACTGGTTGAAAATGATCATAGGTGATCCATTTAAAGAGCTTTATGATGGTATTAGGGGTTGTGGCTGTTTTGGGGTGCCATGCATATCGTTTGTCTTGGAAAGTTGATTTTAAATAAGGCTCATGACATGCTATGTTGGGGCTTCTGCTGAACATTGTTGTAGAGATGGTATTTTTAGATCATTGGATATTTTTACTAAGCATTGTATGATGACTGGCTGGATGCGATCGCATAGGACTGGGGATGTGCAACAAAGATATATTTTGGTTCCTCTTCTCTTTATGTTGATAACTTGGGCACAAGTGGTGAATGCTTCAGTATATGTGAGGTGCAATTATAATTTTGTTTGAATTTGAATCATACCTCTTCGGGGGTATTTATGAAATATCCTTTCAATGGTATACATTGACCTTAACTTGCGCAATCTGCATAATGTTTGTATATCATGTGTTCATATCTTCTATGAGCCATTGTTGATTGGTGATTGTCATGAGAAATTTACATTTATGTTATTTCTTTCCAGATGGTTATTTTCTTTTTTTATGTTTTCCTTTCTCTTTTATTGTCCTCTAGGGTTTCTCCTCTCTATATAGGAGCCTTGTGGCCTCATTATAAACAAGTCAGTCATTTCTTTCCGCATGGTATCTGAACGACAGTCTTTGACCGAAAGCTATGGTATCCTCTTAATACCCTAACCTTAACCTTAGTAGCCTCTCTATCACTCAAGGTTTTAAATTTCAATATCGGATATCGCATCGACACCATGTTGAAATGAAATTTCATCGAAATTTCAATGAAATTTCGATAAATTTTAGTAACATTTCACCCAAATCGAGCAACATTTGTGAAGGAAGGCCTCCATATCGACATTTCGCTCGAAATTTCGGTCCCATGCGAAATCGAAATTTCGGCAAAATGTTGCCAATATTTCGCGAAATATGTAACCATGCTCTTGAAGCATGCACAGCACCCACTACCACCATTTGGGGTTCCTCTCGGCCATGTACAACCCATCTCGTGGCCATGCGTAGTCCCCTAGGCACTCAGCACTGCCCAACGTATTTGCTAAGCGGCATTACGTCGCTGCTTGAGAACCCCTTGTGGTTTTAGTGGCCTCGCACCACACATAATATGTGCCATTCACTCGTTGTATGTATTCTGATTTTGGACCAGTTGACTCGTATTTAACAATCGAAATATGATTCGTCGGAATTAGAGCGTTGATAAAGGTAATGATAAAGGTTTTGTTGTAGGTCTACACATACAACAGGTTCCTTGTATGATTGTGTAGATAAAGATTGACTCTTTCTTCCCCAATTATGTCCTTCCCCATTTTCGTTCCATCATGTTAGAAAGCAAGGTCGATATTATTCAATTCTTTGAGGCATTCAAAGGCTCATGTCCCATCATTAAGATGGATGTGACTAACTATGAGTTGTAGGAGATGCAATTCGTGAGCAACATGGAAAGACACAACAAAGATTACATTTTGACAAAACATGAGTTGACTGACAAGACATGAGGCATTGTTTCATGAAAGCAGAATAATACACGTGCATGTGTTTAGCTCTTCGGTAGTCTCACAACTTAAATATCCAACGAATTCTTACATCAGGCCCACAAAAAAGGTGATGTGGGGCATTCTTGCCACCATGTATTCCCAGATGAAGAACATGACAAAAGTTTTTCAACTTCCGTATGACATATTTATTACAAAACATGACATATTTACTAAAAGTAAGACGATCATCCTCTCCATGCCCTCTACTCATGTTTGAGAGGCATGTTCGAGAAGCTCCATATTTTCATGCCTTCAAGTACCAGTCTTGATCAACAGTTGATCCACAGAAACACCAAAATGGTGGGTGTTTTTCTTACAGCTCTTGATCTCCAATATGATGGAACTTACAACCAACTACTTGTAGGTTCCCCTATCTAGGGTTGTGCATGGGTTATTGGTCAGACAGGTATCTGATCCGATCCGTATGGGTCGACCCTAAATCCACGAGTATCCTACAAACCATTCTGGATCAGGTACCCGACCCATTTTGATCCAGGACATATGGAGCTCCGACCCTATGATCCATGGATACCCACGGGTCGATCCATATCATTGCCCCTCCAACCCGAAAAATAATCATGGGCTGACGGATCTTGTCCATGTACTTCACAATATCCTTACCCATCTTGAATTCGAAATTGCTTGTGACTGAGATCAACATAATTTGAATAAACGTTAAGTTCACAAGGTTTAGCAATCGGACCACGGCCTCTAATTTGATGGAAATTTGACAAAATTTCGATTTCAACAAGTGTCAAAATACAACTGAGACGATCGATATATTAACTAGATGGGTGGTCAATAAAAGGAATACTAACAAAAATGATCAAAATTTTGGTCAAAATTCAGCCGAAATTTCATTTTCAACGTGTCAAAATTCGACCGAAATGGTCGATATGTTAACTAGATGGGTGGTCAATAAAAGAAATGAATCGAAATGGTTAAAATCCAACCAAGATTTCAATCTTGATAAGTGCCGAAAGTAGACCGAAATAACAGATATGTTAACTAGATAGGTGATAGATAAAAGGAATGCTAATCGAAATGATCAAAATTTTGGTCAAAATCCGACCAAAATTTCGTTTCATTCGAGCTCTAATATTGTGATTGAAATCGATAATTTGGGTCATGTGATATTCCAATTAGAGCGGGCTTTAATTCGACCCATCAACAGTAAAACGAGTGTTTATTTATCAAATGTCGGTCATTTAAAATTCGAAGATAAACAAATTGTATTTGCTTTGAAAAAGCATGAGCATATATCAAAGCCGATTTATCGAAATCCGTTTTCTTTTTTGTTCTTTTAATTCTGTGTTCGTTGTGATCTTTTCAACCAAAAGTTGTGCGAATATATAAGCAATGTTTGTGGACGTATCACGGATTTATTAGGTTGATTTTTTCTTAAAATTCCTAACTTAGAAACTTTCACATCTCAATCATATCATGGATTGATGTGTTTTAGTGATCCGCAGGTACCTGCGGGTAACCAAGACCCGTTCATATAACTCGGTTATCCGTTATTATGGTTACCCATTGGAATGGGTCGGGTCGACCCACCAACCCGTTAGTGACGGATCGGAATGGGTCATGGTTGAACGGTTCGGATAACCACCCCATGCACACCCCTACCCCTATCCATCCCATTAAGAAGGTGTACAACCGTATGAGTAAAATCGCTGTGAATCTCGATCCTACATCTCAGTCCTCCTTTGTTATGGCGAGGTCTTCAACTCAATTTATAGGATGTGGTGTCTATGAAAAGAGAAGTGATCGTCCTCACCCTCAGTGCACATATGTAATCCTATAGGGCATTTTGAGGACACATGTTATCGGAAGCATGGTTGTCTTATTGCGACTCGTGCTTGAACAATTTGAGACCATTGCTCTATGTGTTGATCATGAGTATAATGATCTTATCATCCACATGTGGAGATTATTGGCTCTTCAACTAGTCCTATTAGCACTCTTTCTACGTTGTCTGTCATCATCGTACATGTTCAAGTCGTCAGAGTCTTAGTAGCACTTCTCTACTCTAGTTGTTGCATTTGACATTAGTCGTGTCCCAAATCATCAAGGAATATCTTCTGTTTAGTTATAGGTTATGATTTTTCCAGATTTCTTAACATCTTGTATTTAGTTATAGTTGATTTTCCAGATTTTCTAAGGTCTTTCTGATGAAAAATAAGTCAAAGGTTAGAGACTATCAAATATGTTCGCGCTGATAATATTTTAGAATTTTGTAATAGTATGTTATCTCAGTTTTTGTTAGTGTATGTGTCACATGTATGGATAAGTAATTGGATCCCTCCAGGATCCAATTACCACATCCACATGTTTAGTTGCACTTCTATTGCGAGTGGGACTTGATCTTATTAGTGGGGCTATATGAGAAGCCCCACACCACTTGTAACATATGACAGAGAAAGAAGAATAACAAAATACTCGACATTGAGAGGCCTTCTCCATTGGTTTCATCTCGCTCCTTATAGAGTAGGGTTCCACGTTAAATCTTAGTATTCTTCCAATGTTCTTTGTTCTTTACCTCTCATATGCTTTCGCACTATTATTTTCTACATGATAACATGGCATGTTCGATTCTCGAGAATTTATTTTATGTTTTTGATTTGTTCGAGATTCAATTAATAGAGCAGTTTTGATTCTTGGTTATTCTTGGAGATTATTATGAAGACTATTCATATTCATCTATTGTTCGAAGATCTGTTCAAATTCGAGAAAGTTCTAGGGTTTTTGAAACCCTAATTCTGTGCAAACAGTAATTGTATCATTTTTCTGAAGCAGTAACGATGTGTGAGATGCAAGTGAGGCGCTGCCTCATTGATGAATCTGTGATTCATCACTTCAAAAGTCAAAAATAGAGCCTTGTTCCCGAGTAAATAGAGGCATATTTCCCTTTATAATGCATAAATAGCATTCATTCATACATACATAATACATTCATTTTAGCATTCCATTTGCATTCAAATAAGAAGCCAAAATCCCTTGTAAAATATCCACTCACTAAAATAACCTCTTCCTTATAATATGTACTCAGTTGATAATATAGGGAAGAATGCCAAATATCCCCCTTGTAAATTAGTCAATAAAGCCCTAGAACCCCTGTACACTAAAATGCACATAAATCCCTCATACAAACTCCGAACTAGGTCTACTTACTCTTAGAATACTACACAATAAAAGACCTTTAAAATGAGACTAATTTCATCCAATTTGGAGCTCGTATGAGAAAGTTGGGTTTTTGGGCCACCTTGTATACAACATATATGTATATTTGTATCTTTGTATTTATGTATCATAATTGACCTCATCTCTGTCTTTGGTCAACATGAAACTTGTAGATCACATCGAGATCTACAACTTTCATGTTTTGAGTTTTTCCAAATTCGGCCCCCTCTTCTCTCTACACATTCATTTTCGTCCAGCCATTCACAGCAGGCCACGTGGCGCCCTCTGGTTGCGCCACGCGGCCCGCTCCCCGTCACTCATCCGCCTGCGCTCTCAGCCGTTGATCTTCATCCAGATCCAATGGTGGAGCCGCCTCCACGTACGCCTCAAATGTCCACCGTCTGATCATCCCCAGGACTTCATCTGACCCGCTCATTAGCGCCTCGCCCACAGTGCGCCACGCGTCGCACGCTACGCCTTTGGATGATGCACGCCACTCTCCATCGCAACCTCTCATCCCGCCTTGCATTCCAACCCTCCAATCTAAGCCCTAACCTCATCACAGCCGCCCGCGTGCGCTTCGCTCACATCGCGCCACATGGTCGATCCACGACCCTCAGATCGCCTCGCCTCGATCCGATCTCGCCCGCTCCTTAGTGATTAGATCTGGGCCGTTGGATCACAAGATCCAATGGCCACGACCTCGTCTCCTACCTCTGGCAGCCCTCTCTCCCACGATCTCCGCCTTGCGGGAGGGGTTGCCCCTTTCTATTTTCAGCAGCGCTCCCTCCACCGTCGACGACCACCATCACCTCCACGTCCTTCCCCACTCATTACTTATCCCCGCCAGCCACCTCGCTACACACGTCGACCGCCAGCGACGCTCCATGAACTCCATGAACCCCACTTCATCACCAGCCCGGCTGGCTACTTCAACCTATAAATACTCGCCCTCCGGCCGATTTCACAGCCATCTGTCACTCCCGAGAGCTTCCCTGAGCTCAGATCCTCCAATTGGTGACAGCAATTCGACGATTCTTTGAGCGAAGAAGGGCTTCTTCTCCGGCGAGATCCACGGCACCTCCGCCGTGTCGCAGTCGCTCCTCCGAGTAGCTGCACGAGCTCGGGACCCTACCGATCCCTAGAGCGATGACCCTGGAACTCGAGACCGAGCTCCAATCCCCAGGTGAATCCCTCCATCCATCTCTGATCTTCGATTCTTTTCTTCTTCGTTTTTCTCGATTTTTATTCGCCGCCACCGGTCATCCTCTCGCTTCCATTCCCTCTCGCCGAGCGTCGCGTTGAAGCTCTCATCTTCGCGTTCAGCTTTACGGCCGCCGACGACGCAATTCAACCTCCATCAGCTCCAGCTCCGCCACTTGGCCGGAGCACCATCGCCTACCCATCTCCATCACGCTTTAGGCCTCGCCGACTACCTCCACTTCTCCACAAACGCACGCACGAGCTCCGGCTCGACCCTTAACACTTGCAGGTGCCCCGCTTCGCATTGAACGGAAGCTCGCCGGAGTCGTCTTTGAGCTTCGTCGCCAGCAACCTCCGACGGCCCTCTCCCGCTCTTGAGACCATCAGCGCCTTCGCCGCATCGCCACGCTCCTACTGGGATATCTCCGACACCTCGGAGAGCTTCATCGGCATCTGGAGGAACGGGCGGAGCTCACGCCACCTCGTCGGAGCCCAGCCATCTCCTCCGCAGGCGGCGGAGGCCCGTTGAAGGAGAAGCTCCAGCTGTCGTTCGATCTCCTTGATCGAACGGTAGACTTCGTGCCACGTCGCCCCTCAGCCGCGCTTCACCAGTACCGTTGGATCCTTGCGGATCTAACGGCGCTTAGCCCTCCACGTCATCGACATCTGGAGCAGCCAGGAGCCGTCAGATCAATGTAGATCTGACGATCTTTGATCGAGCCACGCGTCAGCACCGACACCCCTTGGAGATTGATCCAAGGGCCCTCAGCGAGCCATGTCGCCATCTTCATCGATGCCTAGATCACCGTTGGATCAAGCTCGATCCAAGGGTCCTCAACCTGCCACGTAGCATCGGCCCGAGCCTCCTCTCCGAGCTTAGGTTCGGGTCGGACATTAATTTGCTCGAATTAATTAAGGGTGCGGGCCGGCTGTCAAAATGGCGCCGTTGCCGGGGAGGCACGGCTTAGGTTAATTTTTGGTGAAATTTTGAGTGCTTGATTTTCTTCCCCCGGGTAGTCTGACCCCCGGTTTTTCTTGTGAATATTTCTCTGTCTTTTAAATTTTTGCATTTTTGTGTCATTCTTTATCTGACCTCAACTTGTTTTTGTGTGAGGGACACCGGAGTCGAAGACGCTTCGAGGAACACGCATTTGAATTTGTTTGAGTGAATTGAGAGAACCTGTAATTCATTTATTTCCACATTTTTCGCATCTTTTCCAGCGGTTCCCGTTCGGGTTCTCACGTGTGTAAAAATAGTGGAATCGTGTCCCAGTGTGCTGTGTGGTTGAATTGTAACTTAGCTTGCACTAGCGGCTCCCCGAGCCAATCTAGGAATTGCTTGTGCTCGTAATCATTAGGACCACACAAATCACTTAAAAGACGCACTTAGACTGCAGTACTTAGCCAAATTAAATTGTTCTTCACGCTAATAGAACTGCCTGTCTAGGAGCGGCTTTCATCGCCTGCATTTGCATTTAGATAAAATTTCAATTCTGTTCTGCATCCTGCATAAAAGCGAAGGGATCACTGTAAGTCTCCTAAACTCAGCATAACATCATTGTTTTATCTTGCATTGGCTTTTTCTCGATTTCTCCCTCTGATTTTCACATTTAATTAAATGGAAATTGGGACTGTCCGATAGGCGTGCTGTGTGGTGGACTTAATCAGTGATAACTTAACTTAAAATCGGGACTGCTAAACAGTATTGACCAAAAAAAGAGAATAAAATTTGAAAATTGTTTGCGGGAGATTAGTCCCCGACTCTATTTTCAGGCTGAGTGAGGGTACTTGAGTGTGTGTGAACACCTTAAGGAAGAGCCCAAATCCCCGTCTTCCATATCACGAGCCAACTGATCTTAGCAAATATCATGAGTGGGATACTTTTAAGCTCATTGACAAGTACCAAGTAGCCTCCGCCTTCACAGGTAGATAGGGGCGAACCAGCGGTACTCTGCGACAAGGCCTAGCTTTGTCAGCCTCCGCCTGCTTGCAGGTAGATAGGGGCACGTCATTGAGTCCCCACTCCGGATAGGAGCACAGAAAGGGAGGATTGGCGGTATCTTAGGTGACAGGATAAACAGGGAAGACGCATCCGGCTCTAAGCCGACTTCCCTCTAGGCTGCGTAATCCTTGCTATCTTGTTTGAAAAATCACACTTAAAAATTACAAGATTAATCGGACTCGACTTCGAGTCCTTCACTGTGTTGAGTGTGAACCCAGGGTTTTCGATTGATTTTGCTTGCTTCAGGTAGGAGTAAAATCCTATCTTCTTCTCGCCACATCAAGATGAGTAATTGGGGAGATCTCAATGCGTTATTCACCGATCTCTCTACGAGTCCCCCAAGCGACTCGTCTTTATCGGCCCAAGCGCACCTTGGACCACCCAGGACTCATGACCCTCTTGAGTCTTGGTTCCCTCATACTCAGGGTGGTAACTCTCAAACCAACCCTTTCATCTCCTCCGAGATTATCGAGGAAGATCATCGCCTCGGTAATCCTTTCCTTGATTTATCCTCTGACATCGACCTTACTTTCCCCCCAGGACTAGAAGACGAGATGCCGCCAAAAGTACCGCCGGATGAGGAACAAATAAAACAGATTCTTGCTTGCCTCGCTGAAGCTGAACAGAAGAATGCAGATCTCACGGCGCGGATGGGACAGATTATAGTAGCAGAAGGAATCGACCGACCAATGGTCGATACCTATAACCCGGCAGAGAACGAGATTCAGAACTGGTTGGCACCTGCAGTTCCCGCCCAGGCATTTGAGCTGAAGCCCCACTTCCTTAGTCTGCTTCCGAAGTTCAACGGAAACCTAAATGAAGAACCATACACTTTCCTCCGTGACTTCGAGTTGGTGTGCAACAATCTTAGCCATCCCAATGTTGGCCAAGATTATATTCGGCTGAAGGCCACCCCTTTTGCCTTAGGTGATAAGGCTGCTCATTGGTTGAAAAACTTAGGGGTGGTATGCAATACCTGGATGCAGTTCAAGGACCTATTCTTGAAAAAGTTCTACCCTCTCAGTAGGACAAACTAGATGAGAATGAAGATCGCCAGCTTCGCCCAAGGACCTAGTGAACCTTTCCATGACGCTTGGGATAGGTTCAATGATTTAGTACAGAAATGCCCCTGCCACGGCATTTCAAAGGCGATCTTAGTCCAGACCTTGATCTGTGGTCTAACCCCAGAGATGCAAGGGTTAGTCAGTGCTGCCTGTGGAGGAAGCTATCTGAACAAAAACGAGCATGCCGTATGGAAGATCCTGGAGCAGATGGCGGAAACTGGCAGGTCGCAGGCCACCAGGGCCTATCAGTTGTCTCCCTCAATCCTATTCAATGAGACAACCCGAAGGACTGTAGCGGATCTGACTGAGGACCTCATCCCCAGCATGGGGATGATTGCCGACAAGCTTACCATGGTCGAGCAGATCCACAAGAGAGTCGCGGAACTTGAGTCTCTTTCGCGTCTACCGAAGCAAGTGGAGGAACTTTCTGAGAAGGTAGCTAAGATCAAGCTACCTGCCCCTTCTGCACCACCTGTACCTGTACATCGAGTCCATCTTGTACATGAACAGGCACCGGGGTCTCAGGGTAGCTGGGATCAGACGTACACCCAGCAGGACCAACATGCACCCCCACAAGTAGAGACAGGATACGAGGAGCCTCCGCAAGTGTACGAGATTAACGGGCTTTGGTATAGCCGTGACCCGATTGTCAGGCAGGCCGAAATGGGGAAGGATCAGCCTCACTGTTCATCCCCAGCTTACCAAGAGACCAGGCCCGTTCCCACACCGCGCTTTCAGTCCAGGCCAGAACAAGGGTACCAGCCTCAGCAGTACCAGCAGCAGCAGCGCACATATCAGTAGGGCCCAGCACTGTCACACCCGCAGCAGCAGTATCGGCATGGCCAGCAGGGCCACTACCGAACCACATCCGCACAACAGTCAGCCCAGCCCACTGAATTGGAGTCTCTCACCTTGGCGATTCAGACCCTGTCTGATAGGGTCCAACAGATGCAGAATGATTAACTGGACATGAGAACCGACATCAATCGGGTCTCTCTTACCCAGGATCAACAGATGGCGCCAAAGACCCCAATTCCCGCACAGGTTCAGGCCAACCCAAACAGCTTACACCAGGGCCAGAACCGACCTCGAGATCAGGTATACTATTCAGATAATTATTTATCTGAACATGAGATCCTTTCGTACGATAATGTAAATCACATGTCCCTCAGGAGCGGAAGGACCGTGACCATACCTGATCGGGCACGGGAGCAGAAGGAAGGAGCCTCCGACACTCTACCTGAGGAGAACTCGGAGGAAGAAGAGGAGGAGCATCACCACCATCATCGCCGGCAGAAGAAGAGGATATCTGAGTCCTCGAAGCAGCATTCTCGCATTTGCATGGAGTCAGAAGAAACCGATGAAGAGCCCGCACCTCCATCTGAGGAGGATCGTCCAGCAGTCGCGGAAGAAGCGTCACCGGTTTTGCCTCAGCATTTTCCTTTCAGTCAGAGTCAGCGTCCTAGTTTGTATCAGAGTCAGAGTCCTGTTAAGAACTCAGTTCCCGAAGTCAATGAGAAAATTTCAGTTTCCGAACCTGAGTTAGAGTCAATAATCCCTTTCCCCGAGCTCTTACGGGTGGAAAGAAGAAAACCAAAAAAATCCAAAAAGATGACCCTGAGATGGCTGAATTCTGCAACAAATATATCAAGGTCACAATCCCCTTTGACAAGTACGTGGAGATGACCCCTGCATTCCAAAAATATCTTAAGGTGAGATGCACACCTACTAGGGTTAGCAGGAAGACCAAAAGCCGTGTTGAGAAACACGTTTTATCAGTAGCCACGACTTGTGCAATAAAGAACTCGTTTCCAAGGAAACGAAGAGATATGGGTGCACATTATGTAGTGAGTCATGTTGATGACATCGCGTTTGCACGCACTCTCCTGGACAATGGTTCCTCGATCAATCTGATGCCTACATCCCTCTATGAGTGGCTTAATCTCGGACCTCTTAGGAAATCTAGAGCCCTCCTACAGTTTGCTGATAAATCAACCAAGAGATCCCAAGGAGAATTGAGGAACATTGTGATCAAAGTCGAGGGACAAGAATACATGGTAGACTTCACTGTCTTGGATATGGAAACCCCTCGTAATTAGAGAGACTCCCAGATCATTTTAGGTAGGCCCTTCCTCAGAACAGCAGGGGCCTTATTTGATTATAAGATCGGGAAGATTCAGTTCCAAACTCCAGGCGGAGATGAGGAACTTGAAATGAAGCAGACAAGATGGCAGAAACCGGATTCAGAATCCAACACCGAGTACTCTTCTACCGGAACAGACTGCGAGCATGTAGACTTAGTTGGGCCATGGAGACAGAACCCAGCCAGCACCGATGTGTCCATCTCCTCCGAAGATGATCCAGTGCACGAGTCAGTCTGCGAGATCCTCAGGAATGAGTACAGCTCTGAGCCTGCATCGCCCTACATCTTCGATGACGTAGAGGCCAGTTGGGCCTGTCAGTCCTTACATCTCTAGGACAATCGGAAGATGAGGATGACGAGTCGGACGAGGCGTTTGCCGATTATATGGAGACCTTTGACGATCCGACTCCAGAGCCGAACATGGTGGCAGCAATCACAGAGAACGATCCAGCCACTTCCAACACTGAACCAGGTCAGATTGAGCCAGATTTCTTAGACGATCACACCATTCCTGAGCTCAAACCCTTACCCACAACCTTAAAGTATGCCTTCCTTGCGGGCAAAGACAAGAAATTTTCGGTCATCATCAGTTCGCAATTGACCGAGGAGCAGGAATCTCGCTTGCTAGAGATCCTAGAGAAAAACCGCAAGGCGATAGGCTGGAGCATTTCCGATCTCCACGGGATAAATCCCACTCTCTGTTCGCACCATATTTACTTGGAGAACGAAGCCAAACCCTCTCGTGAATTCCAACGCTGGTTGAATCCAAATTTACGGGAGGTCGTGAAGAAAGAGATAGAAAAATGGTGCGACGCGGGTTTCATTTATCCAATCTCCGACTCTAAGTGGGTGGCCCCAATTCATGTTGTCCCGAAAAAGTCGGGAATTCAGACGACCACCAACGAGGATGGAGAGGAGATCGTGACGAGAGTACCCACGTCGTGGCGTGTCTGTGTGGATTACAGACGCCTGAATGCCGCGACGAAGAAGGATCATTTCCCCCTACCATTCATTGATCAGATCTTAGAGAGATTGGCGGCAAAAGAGTTCTTCTTCTTCTTAGATGGGTTCTCGGGCTACAATCAAGTAGCCATAGCTCCAGACGACTAGGAAAAAACCACATTTACATGCCCCTTTGGTACCTATGCTTTCAGGCGCATGCCTTTTGGGCTATGCAATGTTCCAGGTACTTTTCAAAGGTGCATGATTGCTGTATTTGCTAAAATGGTCGGTGAATTCCTGGAAGTCTTCATGGATGACTTCTCGGTCCACGGCGATTCTTTCGATTCCTGTCTTAGGAATCTGGACCGAGTCCTCAAAAGATGTTGTGAGGTTAATCTGGTGCTCTCCTGGGAGAAAAGTCACTTTATGGTGACGGAGGGCATAGTGTTGGGGCATGTCATCTCCAAGAGAGGAATGGAGGTTGACCCTGCCAAGATGGATGTGATCAGACGACTCCAGCCACCCACCAACGTAAAGCAGTTGCGGTCATTCCTCGGGCATGTTGGAATTTATCGGAGATTCATTAAGGATTTTTCTAAGATCGCCCGACCGCTAACTGAGCTTTTAGGCAAAGACATGGAGTTTATTGTTGATCACAAATGTCTTGAGGCCTTTAAGCTTTTACAAGGAATGATTATGGATGCACCCATCCTGCAAGCTCCCGATTGGTCTCTACCTTTTGAGATCATGACGGACGCCTCTGATTATGTTGTTGGGGCTGTGTTGGGATAAAGAAGAGATGGTGTCCCTTTTGCAATTCATTACGCAAGCAAAGTGCTTGATTCTGCTCAGCGTAACTATACAGTTACGGAAAAGGAAATGCTTGCGGTAGTGTTTGCCTTGGACTAATTCAGATCTCACCTAATTGGATCTAAGGTAACGTTGTTCACTGACCACACGACACTACGGTATTTGATGGAGAAGAAGGATGCGAAGGCGCGTCTTCTTCGATGGATTTTACTTATCCAGGAGTTTGACTTGGACATACGTGATAAACCTGGAAAGAAGAATGTAGTGGCCGATCATCTCTCTCGTCTCAAAGATCTTAATACTTCCGAGGATTCACCAATTCGAGACTCCTTCCCTGACGAGTCGATTTTTGTTATCGACTCACTCCCATGGTATGCCAATATCATGAACTATCTTGTCTCCAAGAAAGTTCCCGAAGATTGGCCCAAGAGCCAAATTGACCGACTGAAGTCGAACGCTAGACACTACCATTGGGAGGATCCGATCCTTTTCTTCGAAGGACCGGATTGTGTCTGGAGACGGTGTATTCCTCAGGAGGAATACCAGAGTGTCCTTTCTTTATGCCACAGTTTGGAGGCAGGAGGACACCACTCCGGGAAGAGGACCGCATGGAAGGTACTTCAGTGTGGCTTCTACTGGCCGACTCTGTTTCGCGATGCCACCGCCTTCGCGAAGTCGTGCCCAGTTTGCCAGAGAATGGGAGGAACCGTTGGTTCCAAGGATGAGATGCCAATGCAGCCGGTCATCATTTGTGATGTCTTTGATGCCTGGGGCATCGATTTCATGGGCCCATTCCCTGTCAGCCACGGGTTCGAATATATCCTTCTTGCGGTAGACTATCTGTCCAGATGGATGGAGGCTATCCCGACCCGAGCCGCAGACAGCAGGACTGTCTGCAAATTCATCAGAGAGCACATAATCTCTAGGTTCGGGATCCCCAAAATGATGATATCAGACGGGGGTAGCCACTTTGTGAATCGGGAGGTGAAGAAACTCCTGAAGGACTACGGCATTGAACACCGTGTCGCGAGTCCTTACCACCCACAAACCAATGGTATGGCTGAGGTGTCAAATATGGAGGTGAAAACCATATTGCAAAAGCTTGTCCGCCCGGACAGGAAGGACTGGTCTCAGATCTTGGATCAAGTCCTCTGGGCGTATAGGACAGCTTACAAGACACCATTAGGCACCTCCCCATTCCGAATGGTATTCGGAAAGCCGTGCCACTTGCCCGCAGAGTTAGTGCACAAATCAGAATGGGCAATCAAGAAGGTCAATTGGAACACACACCTGGGTCAGAAGCAGAGAGACATGGATCTGAATGAGCTTGTGGAAGTCAGAAACCGCACATACGACAACAGTTTGGTGTACAAGGACAAGGTGAAGCGTTGGCATGATAGATATATCAGACGAAAGACCTTTGTTCCTGGACAGAAGGTATGGTTGTTCAATGCTAGGCTGAAGATTTTCCAAGGCAAGTTGAAGTCTAAGTGGACAGGCCCATTTGTCGTCCGTACGGTGCATGATAGTGGATGTGTCGAGATCTCAGATCTTGCAGATGACGCACCGACATTCCTACTGAATGGACAGCTGTTGAAGCACTTCGTCGAATCCAATGAGCAGTTAGTCCATGTTGAGGATATTGTATTCATGCGCGAGACAGATACAGCAGATACACCTCAAGCCGCGTATGAGACCTTGCAGCAGTGAACTCCAGCCATCCGTAGCATCTCGAAAGATTCAGACCGACTCACCTGTATATATCATTCTTCTTGTACATCTTATCCTCTCTCTTACACGACTTTAGTGACCCATCCCCGCCTCATTAGATCACTATCCTGGACTATACTTAGGATAATCAGATCCTAAGTATAGGGGGGAGGGGTCACCTGAGTCAGTTCACTGTACATCCTTCAGATCACATTGGTCCTCATACTCATTTCTTACCTATACTTAGGCTGACCTAAGCCTAAGTATAGGGGGACCGATGCCCGCATTGATACTCATCCACTCCTCTCCCTCGCCCACCCCATTTCTGATTTTCTCTACACTTAGGCTGCCAGAGCCTAAGTATAGGGGGGCAGGATGACTTCTATACTCTTGTAATTTTAGCTCTCCTACGCTTAGCCCGAGCTATGTCTTTTTAGTCGCTTTTCGTGCTCTGAGGACATAGCACACGCTAAGTATAGGGGGCGTGTATATATTACATATATTCTTTACCCATAGCTCGTACTTTCGCGTATTTTCGCGTATTTTTGTATATATTATGCAATAAGTACGGTGGGGTAAAAATTGAAAAAAAAATAATAAAATAAATAAATAAATAAATATCTTACTTGTATAAAACAAAAATAATACTCCTGTAAAATATGATACTATGTATATTATTACAAACTAAAGATTGTGGTATAATAGAAAATAAAATGAAAAAATTGAAAATAAAGGCTTCTTGTTTAACCTTGCATACCATCTCTGCATCCAAAAAAAGAGTCTTGCATTTTCATAGCATGGCATCTCATCGGCATACTTTGCATAGGCAAAGTGAAAAGCTAGTGGGTTCGGAACTAAGTTATGAGCAGATATTGAGGATGGAATTGATTTGACCTTAATCCACCTAATTTCAGAGGAACCTTATAGGAACTGGAGTTAAGATTTTTCAGGTCATGTGACTTAATTCTTTAAGTCTGCAAGTCTATGTTCATATGTCATCTTGACAAGCCTGAGTAGAGCACTTAACAACACACACCTGACTCTTAGAGACAATGGCTTGACGTGCACCAGCACTTTACACATGGCTCTCTACGGATGAGGTGATGAGGAGGTAGTTTCCTTAGGCTTGGGGTAGCATATGAGGGTAGTACTTCTAGGCGGAACCTCTCTTCTTCTTCTAGTGAAGGAAGTGCGTCTCAACTTGGCCTATTGGTGATGAAGGCTAAAGACAGAAGCCGTGGGTTGCAATAAAGCTTCAAAAGAGGGATAGTCTACTGGCTCAAGAGGAAATTTCTTGTATATATGCTGCACCATGTAGATATGTTGTACAGAGGCAATTTTGAAAAAAAAATATGCAAAAAGAACTCCAAAGAAGTGGTGGGTCGGATTGAAAATTTAATAGCCCCACCGGAGTATATGTAGTCAAGAAAAGCAAAAGCTTATGGTCCCCATGTTACATCTCATGAAGCTTGCAGCGGGAGACTTAGCTACACTGGCTGAGCTCCCAAAAGTCTATACTTCTTCCCCCTCTTCTTGAGCCGGTTGCACTTGAACTTAGAAGGGAATACCCCGCTTCTCGAGGAAAGAGTTGCTAGACCGAAGCATTAGAGTTACCAGGTTGGGGGAGGTTGTTTCTTTGTTACTTCTGAGGTGGGGAGTCATATATCACTTACACTGCATGAAAAGATTCATGGTCATTAGAGTTTGTGTATGTAGACTTGTTCTGATCAGGTGTGTTGAGGAGTCTTGAATAGAAGACTTGTGGAACTTGAAGTCTATTAAGTCTTAAACTCAGATCCCAATAAGGTTCCGACACATAATTAATCCAAAGGTCGAGTCAAGCTCTATTTTTAACTTTTGTTCATGACCTTGGTATGGAACCCAAAATCATTTCACTTCTGCATTTCATTTAGTTGCTCGGGGACGAGCAAGGTTTAAGTATAGGGGGTTGATGAATCTGTGATTCATCACTTCAAAAGTCAAAAATAGAGCCTTGTTCCCAAGTAAATAGAGGCATATTTCCCTTTATAATGCATAAATAGCATTCATTCATACATACATAATACATTCATTTTAGCAGTCCATTTGCATTCAAATAAGAAGCCAAAATCCCTTGTAAAATTTCCACTCACTAAAATAACCTCTTCCTTATAATATGTACTCCTTAGTTGATAATATAGGGAAGAATGCCAAATATCCCCCTTGTAAATTAGTCAATAAAGCCCTAGAACCCCTGTACACTAAAATGCACATAAATCCCTCATACAAACTCCAAACTAGGTCTACTTACTCTTAGAATACTACACAATAAAAGACCTTTAAAATGAGACTAATTTCATCCAATTTGGAGCTCGTATGAGAAAGTTGGGTTTTTGGGCCACCTTGTATACTACATATATGTATATTTGTATCTTTGTATTTATGTATCATAATTGACCTCATCTCCGTCTTTGGTCAACATGAAACTTGTATATCTCATCGAGATCTACAACTTTCATGTTTTGAGTTTTTCCAAATTCGGCCCCTCTTCTCTCTACACATTCATTTTCATCCAGCCATTAACAGCAGGCCACGTGGCGCCCTCTGGTTGCGCCACGCGGCCCGCTCCCCGTCACTCATCCGCCTGCGCTCTCAGCCGTTGATCTTCATCCAGATCCAATGGTGGAGCCGCCTCCACGTACGCCTCAAATGTCCACCGTCTGATCATCCCCAGGACTTCATCTGACCCGCTCATTAGCGCCTCGCCCACAGTGCGCCACGCGTCGCACGCTACGCCTTTGGATGATGCACGCCACTCTCCATCGCAACCTCTCATCCCGCCTTGCATTCCAACCCTCCGATCTAAGCCCTAATCTCATCACAGCCGCCCGCGTGCGCTTCGCTCACATCGCGCCACGTGGTCGATCCACGACCCTCAGATCGCCTCGCTTCGATCCGATCTCGCCCGCTCCTTAGTGATTAGATCTGGGCCGTTGGATCACAAGATCCAATGGCCACGACCTCGTCTCCTACCTCTGGCAGCCCTCTCTCCCACAATCTCCGCCTTGCGGGAGGGGTTGCCCCTTTCTATTTTCAGCAGCGCTCCCTCCACCGTCGACGACCACCATCACCTCCACGTCCTTCCCCACTCATTACTTATCCCCGCCAGCCACCTCGCTACCCACGTCGACCGCCAGCGACGCTCCATGAACTCCATGAACCCCACTTCATCACCAGCCCGGCTGGCTACTTCAACCTATAAATACTCGCCCTCCGGCCGATTTCACAGCCATCCGCCACTCCCGAGAGCTTCCCTGAGCTCAGATCCTCCAATTGGTGACAGCAATTCGACGATTCTTTGAGCGAAGAAGGGCTTCTTCTCCGGCGAGATCCACGGCACCTCCGTCATGTCGCAGCCGCTCCTCCGAGTAGCTGCACGAGCTCGGGACCCTACCGATCCCTAGAGCGATGACCCTGGAACTCGAGACCGAGCTCCAATCCCCAGGTGAATCCCTCCATCCATCTCTGATCTTCGATTCTTTTCTTCTTCGTTTTTCTCGATTTTTATTCGCCGCCACCGATCATCCTCTCGCTTCCATTCCCTCTCGCCGAGCGTCGCGTTGAAGCTCTCATCTTCGCGTTCAGCTTTACGGCCGTCGACGACGCACTTCAACCTCCATCAGCTCCAGCTCCTCCACTTGGCCAGAGCACCATCACCTACCCATCTCCATCACGCTTTAGGCCTCGCCGACTACCTCCACTTCTCCACAAACGCACGCACGAGCTCCGGCTCGATCCTTAACACTTGCAGGTGCCCCGCTTTGCATTGAACGGAAGCTCGCCGGAGTCGTCTTTGAGCTTCGTCGCCAGCAACCTCCGACGGCCCTCTCCCGCTCCTGAGACCATCAGCGCCTTCGCCGCATCGCCACGCTCCTACTGGGATATCTCCGACACCTCGGAGAGCTTCATCGGCATCTGGAGGAACGGGCGGAGCTCACGCCACCTCGTCGGAGCCCAGCCATCTCCTCCGCAGGCGGTGGAGGCCCGTTGAAGGAGAAGCTCCAGCTGCCGTTCGATCACCTTGATCGAACGGTAGACTTCGTGCCACGTCGCCCCTCAGCCGCGCTTCACCAGTACCGTTGGATCCTTCCGGATCTAACATCGCTTAGCCCTCCACGTCATCGACATCTGGAGCAGCCAGGAGCCGTCAGATCAATGTAGATCTGACGATCTTTGATCGAGCCACGCGTCAGCACCGACGCCCCTTGGATCAATCTTGATCCAAGGGCCCTCAGCGAGCTACGTCGCCATCTTCATCAACGCCTAGATCACCATTGGATCAAGCTTGATCCAAGGGTCCTCAGCCTGCCACGTAGCATCGGCCCGAGCCTCCTCTCCGAGCTTAGGTTCGGGTCGTCCGAGCCTCACTCCCGACCTCCAGAGTCGCCCGAGCCTAGACCGAGCCTCCGAAGCCATCCGAGCCTAGGTCGCCCACGTGAGGAGCACGTGCGGCCTGGGTAATTTACACAGAGGCCCTCGGGACTTTCCATATTTGCACAAAGGTCCCTGTGAAGCTGAGCCCACGTGAGGAGCACGCGCTTGTTGGAGAAATTGCACTTGAGTCCCCAGCATTATAGGTAATTGCATTTTAGTCCCTGTTTGCATATTTGCTTATTGTATTTTTATTTTCCTGTATTGCATTTATACCCTTGTGTTTGCAGGCATCCCTAGGTTGCATATTACATCATTTTTCAATTCTAAAAATTACATTTTGTTGAGAAACTTCTCCTCTGTCTATTGGTCCACGTGTCACATTTTTGTAATTTTAGTAGAATTATTAATGAATTAATTGGTGCATTTTTGACATATTTTGCCCAGTGACACCTTTTGATTTGTAGTTAATTCTCCGTGCTTCCAAAAATCATCAAAAATTCGCAGTAGCTTAAGGACAGTATTCTTAACATAACATAAAAATTTCATGTCATTTGCCACATATCGAGGCCTAAATAAATTGTTGAGTGATTTTCTTATTTAAATTTTAATTAATCCATTTCACATTGAAATTCAGATCTTTCAATTTTCCTGGATCCCTTATCATTTGTGCTATCTAGGATAATTTTAGTTCTTGAAAAAATTGTGGTTTGGTATTTATTAAAAATTAAATATTGAAAATCACCCTGTCTGCATATTTAATTCCCAGTAAATCCATTTAGTGTCTGAAAAATCCAAAAAAATTAGGGTACCTCATTTTCATCATAATTAATCATCTGGCCAATTTTTAGAATTTTTGGACTTCATTTGATATCTTAATTGAATTAATTGTTATATTGGCATGTGGATTGCATGTGTCTGCATAGGAAAAATAGAAAAAAGACCAAAAATATTTTCCCTGAAAATCTCACACTTGGATTTTGCTAAAATTTAACCTAAGGAGACAGCTGCCTCCCTGAGTTCGACCTTGGACTTCACCAAGTAAAAAAATTTGCCGCTTGAAATTAACTCGAATCTAATTAAAGTGGTTTTTGACTAGCCTCTCGTATCCGACTGCAACGAACGATTAACATTAATTCGGACATTAATTTGCTCGAATTAATTAAGGGTGCGGGCCGGCTGTCACTCATGAATCCAACTATCATGTACCATGCACATGAAATTTAGTTTGCTTTTTTAGACGTTCGCCTCCTGCTGCTTACGTTTTGTGCCCTCGAGTGTTGTTGCATTGTTGCCAACTGCTATTGATCATGCTCTATCACTTAGCCTGGTGCATCATCGCCTCTTCTTAGACCCTTGTGTGATGCTCCATCGCTTTCCCTATCGTCTGCTGATCCCGCTTGAGCAGCCCTAAATCAAGTGGGGAGGTTCTGCTCCATCACCTATCACTTCATCGCATGATACTCTCGATTTACTAATCTAGTCATTTTGTTATTCCTACAAATTTTCATGCTCTACCCTAAAACAAAACTTGAAAATAACTTGTAAATACCTTTAGTTCCATAATTACATTTTTATTGAGAACTTTACTGAAAATGTTTGCTGAAATTAAAGCTACTTCTGATTAGTAGCAAGCGAACATTGTACAAGGAGATGGAAAATTATTAAATATGTGTTGTTAACGTTGTTACTACTTATTGATGGACTTTGCAGGAGGCTGGACATGTGTATCTCGAGGGGCCTATCGGGTTCACCTCTCGACAAAGGTGGGATTGCTGAGCGCAGCGGCATGAGGAATGGTCTTCATTGGCCTTTTCCTGAGATGCGGGGCCAGGGGTCACCATGCGACGGTATACCAGGACCTGGTTCGATGCATTTGATACCAGGCAAACGGGCATCACAGCTTCTCATGTACCTTGAAGCGGCCTGCAGATTGGGAGGGTGAGGGACTCGCGGGATTCAGAGGGAGACACGAATGAGGTGTTGATGGCATATGCTGTGACGAAGTGACGAGCCTTGCAGACACAATGGAGGATATTGGGGCAGCTTTCGACAAGGTGTTTTGAGGAGATGTGCTGAAGTTTGAAGGTGTTTTGATATGTCTGTGAGGCATCTCGCCATTGGAAGCTCAAAGGTTGCTGAGCTTCACGCAAAGAGCGAGAGGAAAAGTCCATTGGAGGTGCCCATTGCTGCGGGATGGTCACTATATTTTGCGCGAGGAGGCTCGGGTGATCGCTGTTCTCGGACTCCCGATTTTGGGTCGGAGCGAAGAAGTGGTACGACAGATGTTGGCGCCTGGGTCATGGTGGAGAGATCTGAATTCAAGTGTGCATTGCCGGTGAGCTTCATCTCCACTTTCAAAGGATATGCCTTCCCCCTGGAGGTGTGGGAGGTTGGCTGTCGGGAGGAGGGCTCGCATTCGAGGGGTGCTAGAGGATCGCCGGAGGCAGAAGGCAGAAGGTCGGTAGGTGGGGCAGCAGAGAGCGTTCCTTTCCCAAAAAGGGAAACAACTGAGTTTTCGCGAGTTTGAATCTTCCTGGCCAAAATAGAAAAATGGAGACTTGGCATCCTCAACAAGTTTGGGCGAAGGCCCCGAGAGGGGTAGTGGCATTGGACGTTGTGCATTATATGCGGATGCATTGTGTGGGTGCTGAATTGGTCAAAGGGGGATGCCGAATTGAGGGTCGGATCCGGATCTTCGGTGGGCGATCTAGGTGTGGAGCGTGGTCGTGGCGAAGCAGATCTTCCAGTTCGATCAGGTGTGGTGCGTCAGGATCCGATCATTGGTGCTTCAGATGTTGGAGGTAGTTTCGAAGGATGCGACTGGTTTTGTTGGCATGACCCAATTGGTGCGGATCAAGCGGTGGTGGTCCGGTTTCCGACTCCTTCGATGGACCCGATTGGCGGAGGCGCTCGAACTACTTGCTCGGAGTGGGACCCTATGCTTGCGTCAACTGAGCATTGTTGAGTGGCCGAGAGTCATGTGCAGGTGGTGGTGGGGACTGTGACTCCAATGGAAGATTTGAGTTGTGGGGCGACTGAGAAGGGTGGGGCAGATGAAAAGGGGTGGGACGACTGGAAAGGTCGGGGCACTTCAGCAAGATGGAGTTGCTCATCTGTTGAACGAGGTGCCATCTTCCTTACAATCCGAACAGGATCTTCGAGGCGGGTACGACGATTCTAGTGGGACGACTGGAAAGGTCGGGGCACTTCAGCAAGATGGAGTTGCTCATCTGTTGAACGAGGTGCCATCTTCCTTACAATCCGAACAGGATCTTCGAGGCGGGTACGACGATTCTACCAGCGTACCAATGTTGAACTCTCATGTCATGGAGGTATCGGATGAGCGTCACAAGGGTCCCATGTTCGGGAGGCACGTATAGGGCAGCGTGGTTGCACAGTTGGGGTCCGTCTCTTGGCATTTGATGGCAAAGGATTCAGGGGCAGGGGGGTGGGCTCAGCAACAACCTCGATGCCGGTGCTTCTGGTGGTTTGATAGCAGTCAGGTGCCCGAAACCTAGGCGAAGTGGCACCACGCTGGCAGGGAGGGGGCGATCTGCTAAGTGCTACATTTGTGGGAAGCTTCTGGAGCGTAGACCTGGGCGAATGATGGTGGTGTATCGTAGGGCGGAGGGATGCGGCACTGGTGGTTGGACGACTAGTGGGGGTGATAGCATTGAGAAGAAGGCGATCGCATCAGTTACGATTGAACAAAGGTGGGTTGCCAATGTTTGGGGGCCTCAGGTTGTGGCGGGAGAGGAGGGATGAAGGGAGGGCTGGATCTCATGGAGGGGTTGGCAGAGGAGCTGAAAGGGAGTTGGCATGTAGTAGGGGAGGGGCTGGAGTTGTCGATTTTATCATGCATTAGCTTAGTGAGGCTTGGGAGGGTTTTGTTTGTTCTTTAATGAAGATGGAGACTTGGAATGTTAGGGGATTGGGACAGACAGATAAGAGAAGTGTGGTTCGTAACCTTCTGCATGGTTCTAGGGTATATTTGGCACTATTACAGAAAACAAAGATATCAAGAGGGATCGACGAGTTGTGGAAGGAGATCAGGGGAGGCAAGTTGGGGGAGCATAGGGTAGTGGCGGCGTCTGGGACAACCGGAGGTATGGTGACCGGCTAGGATGGAGACAGATTAGAGCTGGTGGGGTGTGCTCACTATCGGTACTGCTTAACCGCAAGTCCAATGGGAGGCACTTGCTGGTGACCAATGTTTATGGACCTTGCAATGGTGTGGGCATTGAGTCAGTGGGCACTAAGGAACTGAATAAGGCCCTTATTTCTTGCTGCATAAGCGGTGCACACCGACCAGAGTAGATGATTACATGTCGATTGATTTATCTAATGCTGCATATCTCATTGTGTCAAAAATCTTGGCAAATCGGTTGAGGGAGGTGGTGGAGCGAATCATTGCGCCCAAACATATGGCCTTTGTACTTAGAAGGAAGATGGCAGATGCTTTGGTTTTGTCTTCTAAAATTATTATGAATTAGAAGCATAACAAGATCTCAAGGGTTATGTGGAAAGTAGATTTTTCGAAGGCATACAATTGCATGGATTAGAGATTCTTATGGGCCTCTTTGATGAAGAGGGATTTCCCTGAACGATAGATTGGATGGATAAGGCGGCATGTAATGACGACGCCACATGCGATTTTGATCAACGGTAGGCTGGAAGAGGCTTTTTCCAGCCATAGAGGGGTATAAGGCAGGGATGTCTGTTGGCACCTATGTTGTCATCACTGTGGCGGACGCTCTGGTGGTTATGTTAAGGTTGGCGACAAACGAGGGGTGGTGCGGTGCGTATGTGAGAGACGGCATTTCCATATTAGTGTTGCAGTATGCGGACAATACTATAATGTTTATGGTGGTTGACAGGGAAAAAAATGTGGTTGGCATCTCTCATTTTGGATATTTTGGGGACCTATCTGGGTTGCAAATCAACAGAGAAAATAAGTGGTGGTACCTTTGGCTTGGTTGAGCACGAGCTGCAGGTGGTGATGGAGGTTTTGGGTTGTCCAGCAAGGGGATTATAGATTACTTACTTGGGTCTCTCGTTGGTGGCAAGCATGTTGAGGAATAACGATTGGAGGGTTTTGTTGGACAGACTAGAGGGTAGAATGGCTGGGTGGAAGGCGTCCATGTTATCGAAAGGCGGGAAATTGGTTCTTTTGAAGAATGTTCGTTATGTTATTCCTATTTTCTTCTGCACGAGGCGTCTCCCTATGGATGTTCGTATTCGGATTGAAGGTCTAATGAGAAGATGTTTTTTGGTTGACGGGAGGCAAAATTGTCAGGGTGTTCATTTGATAGGGTAGGAGAAGATGACAACATCAAAGAAGAAGGGCGGGCTAGGAATTTTGAGTATTGTCAAGATGAATAAAGCGTTCATGGCGAAGTGAGTGATGCGGATTTGGGAAAATCAGAGGATTTAGCCTGCATGCTGATGAGGAGGATCTATTGAGTACACATGTCACTATTGGCGGATCCGGGTCAGTTGCCATCATCTCTGTGGAAGGGGATCACCGAGGTGCTGTCCGAGATAGAGATGAAGTTTAGTCCTGCTCTGGGGGACAATGCTTCTTTTCGCTTCGGGCTGGATGATTGGACGAGCGAGGGAGTTTTGGGTGAGCATTTCCCAAGGCTATGCAACAGTGCGATATATGTGGACGAGTGGCTCTTGATCACCTTCCTTCACGTCCTCTTTGTCGGATCATAGGGTTGATGGAGCTCCTAGCTCTGATGGCGCTATTGGCATACTGCAATGGCCCAGGGGAGGGCAGGGATCACTTTTCATAGGAGGATGGGAGATTCATGGTCAAGAAGGTATATTGTTTTTTGGTTGAGGGGGAGGAGGTAGAGGAGGAGATGTTAGACGGACACTAAGTTAATTTGGAAAATCACGAAAGGAAAAATGAAAGATATATTCCTCATAACCCTAGAGCTCTCTTATATAGGAGAAAAGCTCTATGGGAAAATTACATAAGATAGACTGAAAATAAACAAATATAGATAAAGACCGAGAGATATAAGAATCTCAACACTCCCCCACAAGCTGCAGCATATATGTCTATCATGCTCAGCTTGAAATAACGATGGTGAAAAGGACCCCTCACTAGAGCTTCGGTAAACATGTCTGCAATTTGATTGCCTAAAGCAACATGAGTAGTGGAAATCGGCCCCTTCTGGATCAAGTCGCGAGTGCAGTATAGTGACAACCTTATCAAAGTGTTTTGTTCTCACATAAAAGGTTGTATTGTTAGCTATTAACAATGCCGCTTGATTATCACATTTGAGGTGGACAGGAAGAGGCACCTCAATAGTGAGGTCAGTCAGGACGGACTTGACCCACATCATTTCCATACTCCCTTGGGCCATAGTCATATATTATGATTCAACGCTCGATCGAGCAACAACTATCTTTCTTGTCCACCTGGAGAAGATTCCAGATATCTCAAAATCATGCAAACTGCATCACGTAAGCTTGTCTGGGCTACTCCATAAACTAACTGACTTTGCTCACAGCAAATGGTATATCAGTTCTGGTAATAGTAACATACAACAACTTCCCTACCAGCTCTCTGTATCGTCTCACATCCACCTCTTCAGAGTCATCATCTTTGAGCCTAGCATTAGAATCCATTGGTGTAGTGACAGGTCTGCATCCTGTTGTTAGAAAATAGAGAATGTGGAAGCAGAATGATAAACAGAGCATAACAACAGAAAGATAAAGCTCGGAGAACACAAAAGGTGTTTTACGTAGAACCCTACTCCCTAAGGAGCGGGATGAAATCACGGGAGAAGCCCTCAAAGGGGAGGATATTGCATTCCTTTTTCTCTACTGGACACATGGGTGGGAGTCTATATATAGCCCCTACTGAGTCTCCACATCACCAAACTGGTAGATGTGGGACTAAACTATTGGACGGGGTAAATGGATCCTGAAGGTATCCATTTGCCCCTCTACAACTCAATAGACGCACAACCAAATACTCCAACACTCCCCCTCCAGGTGGAGCATGCAATGCTCAGCTTGGACAAACAGAAAGAAACTCAACTCACGCTACATGACACTACAAACAATATCAACTCAATGCGCACTAATGTCGAGGACGTTGCTTCTTATGCTGTGCAGGTGAGGAGGACGAACGGGTTGGAGTGTGAGTCTGTTGAATCTCCTCGTCAGAGAGCATGTGCTTTGAACTGCACCTGTCAGAGTCATTGCAATTGAAAATGAGTCTCCTCGTCGGAGTACTCTGGCCCACCACAGCATGTGGACAACTACTTCATCTCTGAAAAGAGTCGAACTGAAAAAAGCTGTGGAAGTGCAATCCTTGTCGGAGTCACGGTCACTGGAGAATGTAGTCTGAAAAGTCTCCTCGTCGAAGAACTGGGTCTCTCCCATCTGGTAGAGAGAATGGTCCTCTACTTTGGAGTCCCTATGAAACCACATGAAAAACCTTGCCAACATGGCATAGGGAATGGTCCTCTACTCTGGAGTCCCTATGGTTCACATGAAAACTCTGGCTGATAAAACAAGAATGAATGGGACCACGAACAAAAGATGTCAAACATCTACACATCTGAAAAGACCGCATACATGTGTGTTTCTGAAACTGAAGACTCGAACACAATCTGACGTCGAGTTTGAATATTTGAACTGTAGAGTATGGAAACTTGATCGGTCTGGATCTGATATCTGAATCTGGAATCTGAAATCTGGAGAAGACTTGTGACTCTACATAATAGTCTCTTTTTTCTCATACTTGTCGGAATGAAGACATTGACCAAGTTGGGAGTAGACAATAAACCAGGGATACAAAATACCAATAAGTTGTATCACAATTTTTCGTCGGTTTTGTGAACAATTTTTTTCGACAAGAAAAATGGGGAAAAATCATGAACTTGCGACTTTTGTCAATTTTTTTAAATAGTCGCCATAAGTTATTTTTTTTGAACATAGGCTGTTCAATTTTTTTGTTATCGACTTTTCAAATCTTTTCTTAAGCCATTTCAAAAAAAATTTGGCCTTTTCTTCTCACATTTTTTTCAAACATGCTTACGACTTTTATTGTACGTGCCTTTTCACCATTTTTTTAAGAAATCTCTCAAATTTTTTCATCTGGCTCTCTCCTCCGTTTTTTTTTTCTTTTTAAGCCAAAACATGCCCCTCCCCTTTTTTAAATAAGAGAGGGCCATCGGGCCCCCTAATCTTCCTGTACGTGACTAGGGTTCCCACGATTGGGAACCCCTTCGAATCACAACCCCACACATGGGAGGGCGCCGTCACGTGTCGCCTGGGAGATGGGAGTAGCCGAGGGTTCGCCTCCGACCTTTTTAGTTTTTTTTCTTCTCTAATTTTTTTAAATAACTAGCCTAATTTGGTAAATAGGAACAACCCCCTTCCCTTTTTGGCCCAAACGAATAATGTTTTTTGAACTGACGCCCATTTGGGCCTATACTTTCCCATCTCCCATATCCTTTTTATATAAATGGCATGCCATCGGGCCTTTTTTTCCACAAGCACTAGGGTTCCCACACTCTTTCCTTGAAGCTGCCGCCCGTGAGATGCTCCGTCTAGAGCCACCTCTAAAGGGGATCCCTGCCTGGGGGGCGCCGAGTGGGAGTTTCTTCACCAAAGGGGGGGCACCTTTGGCTAGAACGCGCGAGCAGGGCTCCATGAAGCTTCTTCAAATGGGAGTCCTGGAAGAGGGGTTCGAGGATATCTACGCACGATGCGCCGCTTGGTGATGGAGCATCGCATGAAGGTTGTTGAGCTGAAGATAGTGGTCGCGCGCATTGCTGAAGGTGGAGATGAGCCGCCAGGGGTGATCATGGCAGCTGTCACAGGGGTAAAATCTCACCTCTAATTTTTGAGACTAACCTGTGCAGCGTTCGCTTCCCGCAAGCTAACCAGCCTTCCCCTTTGCGTGTAAGATGTACACCAGCACACCGATCAACCACGTCGCTAGAATACTCAAACACAAGCACTAGCATAAGGACACTAGAGAAGTGGTACAAAACCCTTTTGTATTAGAAAGAGACTCACTCTGAGTGTGTTATCTACAAATGAGCTCTACCCTCCTTATATAGACAAGTCAGGGGTATACGGAAGGACACCATTATTACGTGTACAATGAATGCAAGGACTCTTTAGTCTTCTACGGAGGCCCTTCGTCTTTCGAGATGACTCTTCGTGCGCCTTGGCTTTTCAACTTCTGTGCAATCCCTTCGTCTTCTGCAACCGACGCCATGTCACCTGCTCCATCAGCATGCCATGTCGTCTGCCTCATTAGCATGCCATGTCATCATGCCATGTCATCAGTAGGCCCCACGCTCCTACGTGGATGTTGCAACTCAAGCTACATCAAGTGTTGTCGAACACTCGTGTTGTGCCAAGGGGAACCCGCGGTCTACGACCTTCATGTGGTAAACCCCATCCTTAGCTCTCCGCGAGCTAAGGTGAAGTCCTCCAGAACTTCATAGTATGGCCACCGAACCAAACGGGCATGCAATACCGATATTGCACGCTATTCCCGTACCTCGGGAGTTGGTGGTTTACATGTTTGCCTCACCTGATCCATCAGGCGTCCGCGACTGATCTTACATCTTCAAGAAATCGTTGTCCAGAACTTCATAGTATGGCCACTGAACCAAACGGGCATGCAATACCGATATTGCATGCTATTCCCGTACCTCGGGAGTTGGGGGTTTACATGCCTCCCCCACCTGATCCATCAGGCGTCCGCGACTGATCTTACATCTTCAAGAAATCCTTGATGAGGTCCTCGAACTGTCACAGGGTTGTATCACATTCCCAGCTTGCCTCCTCGGGAGTCCCTTCCACTTGACAAGGAAGAAGATCCTCCGATTTTTCTTGCTCTGTCCCTCCATGCACAAGTCAAGAATCTTCTCAGCAACTCTCGTGTGCTGAACCCGGATGTTAGGAGGGGCATGTTTCAATGCTTTACTAATGTTATCTTCTATATCCTCATGGTACTCCTTCAGGAAGCTGACACGGAACACGGGATGCGGCTTCAGTCTCTCTGGAAGACGTAGTTGATAGGCGAGCAGTCCCACGCGTCGAACTATCTCAAAGGGTCCATCGTAACGAGGAATCAACCCTTTGTGTACTGTCTTCCTCAAGATTTTCTTACAAATCTGGGGAGTAAGCTTCTGCAGCACCTTTTCCCCAACCTGGAACTCGACCGGCCTACGACTCTTGCCAGCCGCCTTCTTCATCCTACGTTGGGCATGTGCCAACACATCCTTCGCTTCCTCCGACCGATCCTACCTCTCCAATGCAAAACGATGTGCAGCAGGACACCGTCCTTGGCTATTCTGCTTAGCCACTTCGTGCGGTGTCACGGGTTGCCTACCCATCACGATCTCGAATGGACTCTGGTCTGTGGTGGTCTGTTGTAGGTTGTAGCAGAATTGGGCAATATCCAGTAAACTAACCCAATTGTGTTGATTGGTCGTCACGTAATGCCTCATGTACTCTTCCAGCAAGGCATTGACCCGCTCCATCTGACCATCTGTTTGCGGGTTATTGCTGGTAGAGAATTTAAGATCAGATCCCATCATCTCAAATAAGGTCGTCCAGAACCGACCTGTGAAGCGAGCATCGCGGTCACTTACGATGTCCAATGGTATCCCTTAGTGTTTCATCACGTTCTGCAAGAACAACTTCGTTGTGGTCTCTGTTGTGCACTCATGGTGTGTTGGTACGAAGATCGCGTATTTGGAGAAGCGATCAACTACCACCATCACCGCATTATTCCCGTCCCCCTTTGGGAACCCAGTGATGAAGTTCATGGAGACGCTATCCCACGGACGTGAAGGGATGGGCAGGGGCTCCAGCAATCCTGTCGTCTTCTTCTTCTCTGTCTTGTCTTGCTAGCTTACAAGACAAGTGCACACGTAGACTTCACGTCTTCCTCCATCTTCGACCAGAAGTAGCTTGAGGAGAGGAGTGTCAGTGTGTGCTTCACTTCTGGATGACCAGCCCATTATGTGTCGTGTGCTTCATTCAGCAACATTTTTCTCAAGCCACCGCTCGAGGGGACATAGGGGATCCTGCCCTTCGCATAGAGGACGCCTTCCTCTATCCAAAATCTCTGGACTTCTCCATCTTTCACGCGTTGCACCAAAGCATTAAGTGACCGGATCCTCCTGTGTCTGCTCCCAAATGCTCTCGAGCATGGCTTCGGACATGCGAGTGATCGATGCAATCACCACGACCTTCGGCTCTTCTGGTTCACTCTTCCTTGAAAGAGCGTCTGCTACCTGGTTGGTTCGCCCAGGCCTTTAGCGAAGCTCGAAGTCGAATTCGGCAAAAAATTCTTGTCATCGCGCCTGCTTGGGAGTCAACTTCTTTTGTGTGGCAAGCAGCTCGTTGCCACATTGTCCGTCTGCACGACGAACTTTGATCCGAGTAGGTAGTATCACCATGTCCTCAGACAATGGACCAATGTTGTCATTTCCTTCTCGTGTATGGAGTACCTCCTCTCCGCTGGATTCGGTTTGCGGCTCTTGTATGCCACGGGGTGCCCATCATGCACCAGTACACCTCCAAGTGCATAATCGGACACGTCGGAATGGACTTCAAATGGCTTCTCGAAGTGTGGAAGTCGTAGAATAGGTTCTTCAACCACCACCCTCTTCAGCTTCTGGAATGCCTCATGGCATTCATGCATCCATCTCCAAGGCTGATCCTTCCGAAGCAGGTCAGTCAGAGGCGTCACCTTCTTGGAGTATCCTTTGATGAACTTCCTATAGTAGTTCACCAATCCGAGGAAGGATTGTAGCTCTGTCGCCTTTGTGGGGGTTGCCCACTCTTCAATCGCCTGCCAAGGCTGATCCTTCCGAAGCAGGTCAGTCAGGGGCATCGCCTTCTTGGAGTATCCTTTGATGAACTTCCTGTAGTAGTTCACCAATCCAAGGAAGGATCGTAGCTCTGTCGTCTTTGTGGGGGTTTCCCACTCTTCAATCGCCGGAGTCTTCCTTGGTTTCAAGTATATCATGCCTCCACCCATGATATGCTCGAGGAAGGATATGGTCTCCTGACCAAAGGCACACTTCTCCGGCTTCAAGTACCAAGTACAACCGGTTCTGCCTCAGCTTCTCAACACCATCTGCAGATGTTTGACATGTTCATCCACGGTCCTACTGTACACTACAATGTCGTCCAAATACACTACAACAAATAAGCTGATATATTCGCGGAAGACATCATTCATAAGCGTACAGAAAGTTGTCGGGTCATTACTCATCCGAAACGACATTACAAGGAATTCAAAAGACCCATAACGCGTAACATACGTAGTCTTTGGCTCGTCTCCCTCCTTGATACAAACCTAGTAATATCCCGACCTGAGATCCATCTTCGAGAAGTACTTGGCGTGACCCTAGCGATCAAACATATCTTCAACATTGGGGACGGGGTACTTGTTCTTCACCGTCTCCTTGTTCAATGCGCGGTAGTCTACGCCTATCCGCATGCTCCCATCATTCTTCTTCTGGAACAGCACTGATGCTCCATAGGGTGCTTTACTCGGACGCATCAGACCAGCATCCACCAGTTCCTCGAGTTCTCTTCACAAGTCCTCCAGGTGTGCAGGGGGCATTTTGTAGGGTGCAAGTGCAGGGGGCACCGTACCTTAGCAGTAGCTCCATGACGTGATCCACGTCTCTCTTGGGTGGAAGCTCCTTGGGCAGCTACTTCGGCATCACGTCTTTGAACTTGCCCAATATCTTCTTTACCGCCTTGGGGCATGGTTGTGTCTCCTTACCATATTCTTTGACACGTACGGTAGCTAGATACGTCGTCTCCCCTTTCTTCACCCTATTGCAGACTTGCATTGCAGATATGGATCTAGCATGTCCTTTCTTCTTGATAACCCTGATGAAGAAAGGGCTATCTGCAGCTGCAAAGAAGACACCTCCGAGATAAGGCGTTACAGACTCCTTCGCCTTCTTCAAGAACTCGACTCTCAAAATGACTTGGAAGTTGTCAAGAGGTACCACGAGGAAGCGTACCTTTTCTTGCCATTCTCCTAACTGAGCAGTGCAGTTTGCCATACCTTCGATCTGTAGAGACTCAGAGTTGGCAAGCTTCACGCGACACTGCTCTTCTCCAAGGGAACTCCCAAGCTCCCGAACTCTTTGCTGGAGATGAAGTTGTCTGTCGCTCTAGTGTCAATCATGGCTAAAAAGGTCTTCTTGTGTACCACGACATCGAGGTACACCAACTCTGGATCATCGCGCTCCACCTCCACTTTCGCTTCTTTGCTCGACTTCAGCGGACGCAAGCGAACGTTGTGCAATAACTTGAGGTTCGTCATGCGTTCCTCTTCATCTGAGTTTTCCTCCATGGTCATGGAGGTCAGCTTCTCTCGCTCCGGGCACTCCCGCACCCGATGTGGCCCGTCACAAATGAAGCATCCCTTCCCCTTGGGTTGCTCGACCTTCTTGGAGGATTCTGTGCCCTCCCTTGAAGTTTTGCCTTGCCAAACTTCTTGAACTTTCACTTGCTCTTCTCTTTGGGTTTGCTCTTGGTCTTCTCAAGGCCTTTCTTTTCTGTTGTGGGTTGGACTTTGTAGTCGACCAACGTATCCGCAACAGCGATAGCCATTTGAAGGTCCTTCACCCCTTGCCTCCTAAGATCCTCCTGAGCCCAGTTTTGGAGACCCACCATAAAATTGAAAAGTTTGTCTTCTTCAGACATACCTTTGATATCCAGCAGCAGTGATGAAAACTGCTTCACGTACTCATGTATGGTTTCTGCCTGCTTCAGCCTTCGGAGTGCCTCCCTTGCTACCCAAGCAGTGTTGGTGGGTAGGAACTGCTCCTTCAGTTCCTTCATCAACTCATCCAAAGATGAGATGTCTGGTCTTCCTTTGGATGCACTGCTCCCCCACCATAGCTTTGCATGGTCGGACAGGTACATCACCGCCAAGGATACCTTCTCCGCCTCAAGAGTCTTGATAGCTTTGAAGTGTACCTCCATGTCATACAAGAAATTTTTCAAGTCTTTGGCACTTCGCGTACCTGAAAAGGACTTGGGCTCTAGGACCTTTGGACTTCGAGACTCACTGGATCCGTCCCCATTCGTGATTGCTTTCTTAACAATGGAGAGTTCCCCATGTAGATCTTGCATCAGGAACTCGAGCTCCTCTAGCTTCTCTCCTAGTGTTGTCACTACGTTGACCGAGTGTTGTCTATCGCCAACGACATCCGACACATTCACGCCTGCATCGTCCTCTAGACGATCCAAGCGTTGGGCATAATACCCATTTGAGACTGGATCTCCATCACGATTCCCTCCAAGGAAGCAAGACGATTTCTGGTGTTGGGCGCCATTCCTCGATCTGAAATTTAGTGTGACCTGTCGTCGCCTGTTTTTCTACGACTTTCCTTATCTCGCAGAGATTATTCACGGTAAAGGATCATCTTGGGTCATTTTTCGCCTCAAAAAGGTAGAAATGTAGTTCTTACTCATCCAAGGATAAAGGCAAGAGTGTCCAAAATATTATTCTAAAGAGCAAATCTTTTTGACCCATTGTTGCGTATGTGATCCATATAATGAAGTCATTGGTGATGGTATTAAAAATGGTCGATTACGCAAAATATCCTCAAATGGGATTTATTTATAAAGCCATGGATAGGGCAAAGGAGGAAATTGCTCGAAATTTACGCAATAATGAAGAAACGTACAAGCAACCCCGGGACATTTTTGATATGGGATGAGATAAACACTTCGTACACATTTGCATGATGTTGCTTACTTCTTTAATCGACAATGCCAGTACAAGCCAACATTCAACAATGATTATGAGTTCAAAGTTGGATGGTGCTCTTGCCTACAAAGGATGCTCCTAGAAAGGGAAGAGAAGGAAAAAAAATAACTTACAATCCGATGCATTTCTTAATGCAAAATGCTTGTTTGGTTGAGCCAATGCTATTGACACCAAGAAGAAGAGAAGTCATGGTATGAAATCATTTCTAATTTAGATTTTCATTTAGCTTTAATTATGTTTTTCTTTTCTAGATATGTTATGTCATCATGTTATGAACGAGTTACAGTGGATTGGTAACATGCATTTAAAGTTGAGACATTTGAGTTGATGAAGTTTGTCATACGGATTTTGAGTTTAACTTGCAATGCATTAGGATGTGAATCAAACAGGAGTTTGTTCAATCATGTGAGAATTTATTTTTTAACCTGGTGGGGATTGGCGAACACCCGTAGTTCAAGCACATTATATTTCTGATATACTGAACTTTTAATACGCACATGCATACTGACAGAAGAAACAAAATGAAGTAAGAGAAGCTCAACGACTTGATTTTCAGTATGTTTAATTTGAGGTTGAAGCAAACGGAAGTAAGAAAGAAGAAATTATAGGATTTCCATTGTTTGGAAGATATGGACTCAAGTGATGAGTGGATATCTGAGTTCCACCTCGGCACGAGTGAAGTTGAGGCTTTTCATGAGCTCGATGAAAATCTTGTTCTTGAGGATAAAATAGTGGATATTGAGGAATAAGGTGGAGAACGGTCAATGAAGAAGCGTAAGGGTAAAGGTAAGACTAAGATATATATATATATATATATATATGGATTATATCGAAAAATATAATATTCGAAATCTATGAAACCTTGGTTTTTTGTAGGAAAAATTATTGATATTGAAGAAGATCTCATCCAAGCTAATGGGGAACTCACTAACGACGATGATGACGAGGCACATATCAACTATATGGATGATTCTTTGTAGGATCTTATCACTAGTAGTGAAGGTGGTGATGATATCGATGTTTAGGGGTGCAATGATTGTTTATGTTATAACTTGCTTTATTAGCCTTTTTATGTATTTTGATGGTCAAATTGTGTATGTTCTTAACTTTTATTATTGTTGTTGAGGATTTAGAACTTGTCTATGTTTAATACTTTTATCGAGCCAACTTGGTGTTTGAAACATGGAATTGGGCTTGCAATGTCATGGAGTTATGTTTTTTTATCAAAGCCATTTAATTTTCTAGCACTTGTAAAATATAATTATGATTAATTAACATGTTTTATGAAATTTTTTCTTTATGGAGTGAGTCTTAGGCCTCGATATGCCTCACGTTTTTTAGAATTTGCACTTCAGATTTTTGTATCCTCTCAATTTTGTGTCCCCTTCTAGCTCAACTTCTATGCCATATCTTCATGTGGGATTGGATCTTTCCTTCCCTAAGCTCGCTCCATTTTTCCTAGCTTTCGGTGCCATTTAATCATAAATCATGATTCATGAATCATAATCATAAATGGTTGGTTTAAAAAAAAGACTTGAATGAAAATTGCAAATTGCAAGTATCCCAATTCCCAACATTGACTTAACTTCTTAAAAAATTCAACATGACTAGAGGCATTTAACTAAGCTCTAAGAACATTAAAAACCTATGTTTCTGTCTTCTACATTCATGCACATATTCACCATATTAAGAACGCTAATGGAAATATTGTAACTAAGGACATTAGATAAGCTAACAATGTTAACGTCACATATTTTTAATTACCCATGCCCTTGTACAATGTTCACTTGCAACTAATGTTCACCAAATATTTTCAGTAAAGTTCTCAATAAAAATGTAAGTCTGTAACCAAAGGTATTTACGAGTTATTTTCAAGTTCTGTTTTGGGTAGAGCATGAAATATTGTAGGAATATTCGAATAAGCACCGTCTATATTGGTTAATTTAGAGTACCAGGTGATGAAGTAAAAGTCAATGGAGCAAAATCTCCCCTCTCGATTTAGGGCTCGTAGAATCTCTGCTCAAGGAATCAGCTAGGCGTTAAAAAGGTGATGGAGCAGGAGTAACATGCGATGGAGCACCACACGAAGGTCCAAGAAGAGGCGATGAAGCACCAAGCCAGACGATGGAGCAGGATCAGCAACAGTCGGCAACGACACAACAACACTCGGGAGCAGCACCACTCGCAGGAACAAAACCTAAGCAACATGAGGTGTCCCCTTCTAAAAAAGCTAACTAAATGTCACGTGAATGGCACACGACATTTGGGTTCATGAGGCACCATCTCACTCAAGGTTTGAAAAAATGAAAAGTGGAACGAGATGTTTTCCCTAGAAGCAAAGCGAGGCATAGCCTCGAGGCGGTCAAGGCGTAAGCCTCAAATTATGTAGGAAAATAATTACGAATTGTATAATAAATATATGGGCAACGGGAGTATGTTGCCTGGTTGTAGCCAACTTACATGCTCCCACACCTTTTCCCCTATATTTTTTTTATTTTTCTAAAATGAAACCTATTGGAATTTAGATCACAATATGTCACCATGGTGTCATTCAAAATTCAATTTAATTCGAGACTTCTATCCCCTCCATCAAGACTGTCAAATTTTAACGGTCTCAGAATTGTTGAAATTGACCCCCTTCAGATGGAGGGCATAGGAGTCTCTGTTTATGACAAAATTGGAATGACATGCTAGGGGATATAGTGATGAATATACATATTTTTTATTTCCAAAAAAAATAAAAAATAGAGCGAAAATAGGGGTGGGAATAGCCAATTGGCTATACCCAAGGAGTAGCCTCAGTTAACCCTAAATATATTTATTGGTGAAATAATCTAATCTGACAATCATATAATATATAATAATATAATATATGATGACATTATGAAGATAAGAACATGAGAAAAAGGATTATATCAATGCCGTAAACCTTTTTATTAAATTTCTACCTAGTCAAAATGAAATCATTGGCTATAACTATCACTAGATATTTATCAAAAAGGGATTAGCCATAGTTGTCATTATATATATCCAAGTTTTTGATATGAATCATATGATTTGAATCCTAACCGTATGTTCTATTGAACCCAGATGAAGAACGGTCTCATGTCCCACTGTGCCACCATACCATACCAGTACGGGGGTCCCACTGAAATAATTTGACATGTTAATGGTAAATATACATATGAAAGAGGTCAAATTTAAGCATTCATCTTGCATAAATATATACTCAGCAACTAGGTCTTTATAAATATCTAAAAAAACCGATATAACTAATGCTTGAAAAAATCCCCAACGCCTCACTTTGCGCCTTGACCGCCTCGCCTCGACTGCCTCAGGCATCTGAGGTGCACACCTCAGCCAGAGGGTCTGAGGCGGTCGCCTCGAGGCATTTTCCGTCCGCCTCGTTTCACCTCGACTGCCTCAGCACCTCGAAGCACGTTTTTTCAAACCATGGTCTCACTCGCACCTAAAACCTAAGCACCTTGAGGGCATCTCATGATATTTGAGACATGCACCTCAAAGTGTTTTTTTCTGGAAAAACGCGTTGAGGCATACGCCTCAACGCCTCGAGGCGCGTTTTTAAAACCATGATTATGAGTGAGTGATTTGTTTCTATTTGTCCAAGCTGAGCATCGAATGCTCCAGCTTGAGGAGGAATGTTAGAGTATGTGTCACATGTATAAATGGGTAATTGAATCCCTCCAGGATCCAATTACCTCATCCACATGTTTAGTCCCACATTTATAGTGAGTAAGACTTGTTCTTACTGGTGGGGCTATATATGAAGCCCCACACTACTTATAAGAGATGAGAGAGAGGAATAATAGAATATACGACCCTTGAGAGGCCTTCTCTCGTGGTTTTATACTGCTATTTACAGAGTAGGGTTCCAAGTTAAATATCGATGTTCTTCTACGGTTATTTATTCTTTATCTCTGATACACTTTTGCACTATTGGTTTATACATTATTTAAGTCTTTTGGGATCTTCCATTAAACATTGTGTGCCTACACTTCCCAACAGAATGGTGTTGCTGAGCACAAAAACTGTCATCTCTTAGATGTTACCAGGACTCTCCTATTACATAATCGTGTTTCTCGCTCCTATTGAATAGTTGTTGTCCTCATTGCTTGCTATTTCATCAACCACATGTCTTCTTCCGTTTAGATTAAAAGGTTCCCTATTCGATTGTGTTTCCTGAGAAGGACATGTTCTATCTGATACCTCACATCTTTGGTTGCATGGCATTCATCACTTGACTTGTGGCTGTGACAAGTCCGCACCTAGATTTGTCAAATGTGTCTTTATTGGCTACTCTTGGACCCAAAACCGATACCTGTGCTTTGATCCAGTTAGGTGGAAGTATTATGTCAATGATGACAACACATTCTTTGAGTTTGTCATGTATGTTTCTCTCATAGGTAACATGATGACACCTTCTAAGTATGATGAGGATGTTTACATTCCACGTCTGTCTCCAACATTGTTTTAAAAAACGGCGCCTCGAGGCGAGGCGCGCCCAAATCGCCCTGAGGCGCATGCCTCAGATCCTTTAGGTGGGCATACGCCTTGACCTGACATGAGGTGTTCGAGGCGCGAGGCGCTCGAGGCGAGGTAGAGGTGTAAGCCTCGAACATGATTCTTTTTTTAACCTTTTGATTATGTGTTTTGCACATGACCTTATTTTTCCTAAACATTATATTTTTTATGCTTCTGTTTTTGTTTCCATGTTAAACCTTGCATATTTCTATATATAGCTTCATGCAAAGAAAAGAGAGTGCCTGAAATGAGCGAAGCTCAATGAGCTTGTATATATCATGTTCAATTATCATACATCTACACATACTAGTTATATTGCACACAGATTTGAGTTTGAATTGTAATAAAATTTTCATATTAGTTGCAAGTTTGTAACTTGGTGTTATTTGGTTGTATAAGTTCTGAATCTTATAATAGTTATGACATATATGAAGAAGCAACTTTGAAAATAAACATGTGAAGTAAAATAATTATTACATTTTATTGTGAATAGCCGAATAAAAATAGAACCGTTAGTAAAAACAATGAGATCCCCGTATTGTTGGGGTATGGTATGCGAAGAGGGGATGCATACGACGGTTCTCCAACTACATCCATCAAGACAAATGGTTGGGATTCAAGGTATATCAATATTTTTATCTATGGTTTATATTGTGCTTTTAGTATTAAGTATAGACTTTAGTTCAATACTCATATGTAATCATTGAAGTTGGAGTTGGAACTGGGTATTTCGTATATTAGTGGCTTAATATTATTTTTTGAATGCTTTCATCGCTTACGTATTGTATCTTATGCTAGTGTAAAATTATTTTTAAATGTGCCTTTGGCAAACTTAATATTACTCTATACTTTTTTAATGTATTTTGCTTTAATTTTATTTTTTTCAAAAAATTCAGGCTTACACGTCGACCTTCTTGAGGCTTATGCCTCGTCTTAATTTCGAGATAACACCTCAGACCGTCTCGTACTTTTTTAAACCTTGATCTCTAGCTCCTATTACACCTCATGTGGTACAAATTTTGTCGTGTGTATATTTGTAGACCAATTACCACTCGACCCCTGCTCATGTGCCTTCCCTAACATCCAGCACGCCCCAAGTAAATTCTGAACATTTGGTTACCACTGATGGTATTGGCGATGTTTCTGTTGAGATCTTTGTATCTTTTTATATTTATTTCTTATTTCTATTTTCTTCATGTACCTTTTATGTAATTAACTCAAAACTTTTCTCCTATATAAGGGAGCCCTAGGGTCTCTTTAATGATAAGCCATTCTATTTTTCTTCAACATTGTATTAGAGCAATGGTCTTAGACCGGAGTTTCCATATCCAACCGAAAACCCTAAACCTACCCCTCCCGCCACCGGCAGCTGCCCATCTCCACAGTCGGTTGCCGACCATCGCTTGCGGCAACCCCCTGCTAGCTTGCGGCGCCCCCCGCCGGCCCTCTCCCTCCCTGTAGGTTGTTTGTCGGTCACCCCAACTGTCGGCTGCCCCCTTGCAGCTTTGCCATTCATTACTATCTTGTAAGTCGTCCCACATTCTACAGACTACAGTTCAGTTACTTCGGTGGGCCTACAAGGTCTGATTTTGCTCGGATTATGTGATTTCAGACATATAAATTACGTTTTCCGACCCTGGACTACAAGAAATAATGCAAAGGATGGTTGTATGAGTCTACACGTACAACCATGCCTTCATATGATTGTGTATACTCGCTCAAAGTAGTCTACTCCTCAGTTTTGTTCCGGATTTTCGGCATTCCTTTTATCATGTCAGAGAACAAGGATGACGTTTATCTTTGTCTGGTGCCTTCAATGGCCCGACTGCCATCATAAAGATGGATGAGACCAACTACGAGTTCTGGTCCATGCAGTTTCGCACCTTCTGCAGTGCCATAACAAGGAGCACATTTTGACAAATTCCGAGCCGACGGACAAGACTGGGACTAATGCTTCTTTGAAGCAAGATGATGCCTATGCACGGATTTCGTTATTCCGGACGCACACATGGAGATTGCCAATGACATCATCAATCAACCCACAACTAAGGTTCTGTGGACATCTTAGCAGACACACATGGCCAAGCCAAGAATGATTCCAAGATCCTACAGTTGCATTATGACATAATTTTGACCACACAGAATGGTAGGACTCTTTACGCCCACTTCTCACATCTTCGAGGCAAGTTTGAGCATCTATATATCTTTATGCCCATTACTATCTACACTGAGCAGCAACATGCATACCGGAATGCCACTATGATTGGAGTCTTTATGCCCTCTCTTACCTATGAGTATGCTGCAACACATACTCAACTGCTTACTAGTGAGACGATACCACCGATGGAGGAGGTCTACAAGAGGTTGAGCAAGATCACTACTTCATCCACTATCGTGGCCCATACTCCCTCTGCGATGGTATCTTATCGTGCAGAGAGGGTACTTCACAGTTTCGCGGGCGAGGATTCGGTGGTCAAGGAAGAGGACGTTAGCATGGCCCATGCTTACATTGCCACCGTCCATGACATACGAAGGAGACATGCTATCTGAAGCATGGATATCCTGCATATGCCCATGTAGCTGAGAAGAAGAGACTACTCCGGCTCCTCATGATGCGAGGCTTAACGATATTGTTTCTAGACTAAGAGAGATGTTGAATACACCGCTCACACCAGCAGCAGGATCTTCAGATGTTGCAGTTGCTGCTGCTGCAGAGCTTATATGAGTTCGTCAGGTATTTCTTATGCACTTACTAGTTGTAGCAGTTCAAATTTGACTGATTGGATCATAGACTCCGGAGCTTCTCATCATATATGTAGAGATCGAGCTAAATTTACTTCTTACATATCTATCCCTACTGGTAGATTAATGGTGATTGCTAATGGAGTTCATCTACCTATTGTTGGTCAGGGGGATATTGTCCTAACCTCCTCGATGTGCCTGCATATCTTACATGCTCTAGCATTTCAGATGAATCTTTTGTCTATTAGTCAAATCACAAAAGATTTACATTGCCGTGTCATATTTGTCTTATCTTCTCTTGTGTTTCAGGACATACTTACGGATTGGGTGATTGGATGTGGTCGTGAGCAGAGAGGACTTTACATACTGGTCCAGCCTCCGTGTGTTGGTGTTTCTACCATTCCTTCTGGCTCTGTTTCTCCTTTCATGCAGCATCTTCGCTTTGGACACCTTCCCTCTACAGAAGTTGTGTTATGTTCTCTCTCAAATCTCTACTTGTACTACCTTGGAATGTGAGGCATGTCAGCTTGGGAAGCACCATTGTTCTTCTTTTCCGAGTCGTCGAAGTCATCACAGTAGTCAGTTATTTGAGTTGTTTCATTTTGATATCTGGGGTCTTAGTCGTGTTCCCGATCATCAGGGACATAAGTTCTATATGGTTGATGTGGATGATTTTTCTAGATTATTTTGGGTCTTCTTATTAAAGAATAAGTCTGAAGCGGGTCCTGTCATTAAATAGTTTCTTATTGAAATTAAGAACATTTTTCTATTAATATGAAATTTATTTGCACTGACAATGCCTTGGAGTTTTCCACTTTACAACTATCTGACTTCCTCAAATCTCTTAGTATTGTTCATCAGACTTCTTATGCTTACACTTTGCAACAGAATGGTGTTGCTGGATGCAAACACCGTCATCTTCTTGATGCCACGAGGACTCTTTTGAGTCAGAGTCGAGCTCCTCATTCATTCCGGGGTGATGTGGTTCTCAATGCATGCTACTTGGTGAAACTACCAGAATTGATAGAGCAACAAGGGTTTGTGCGGTTCACTGCAGATCATTCGCTTTTTATTCTGAGGACACATAGAGGTATGGTTGCCATTCTGGTTTATGTTGATGATATTATTGTCACAGGTGATGATGAGAAGGGCATTCAGGCTACCAATGAGTTCCTAGGTCTGTAGTTTGTGACTAAGGATCTTGGTAGTCTTCATTAATTCCTTAGACTAGAGTTCGCCAGGAACCATAGTGGTCTTGTGATGACCAAAGGAAGCTTATGACCGATCTTCTACTAGAGACAGGGATGACAGGGTGCAAGCTTGCTACTACCTCTATGGATCCGAGCATGAGATTATATGATGATGATACTGAGGAGGTAGGTAAGAAGAGATATAAGAAGCTTGCTGGGAAACTCCTCAATGCTACTATTACCAGGCCAGACATATCCTTTGCTGTAAGTAAGGTGAGCCAATTTATAGAGCGGCCCGGGAAGGTTCAGATGGGTGATGTTTATATGATTCTCAGATATTTGAAGACTTCACCAAGTACTGGTCTTCTATTCAGCAGACGTACATCTCTTAAGATGAAAGCTTGTGCAGATGCAAATTATACAGGATGGTCTAGAGGCAGGAAGTCTACTTCTGGGTTTGCTATGGTTGGGATCTCACTCGTGTCATGGAAAAGCAAGAAGCAAACAGTGGTTTCTAGATCCAGTGTAGAGTCAGAGTGCATAGCCATGGCTCATGGGAGTACGGAGATGATGTGTGTTAGATCTGTCTTGACTAATCTTGTTGTAAGGTACCTCTTCCCGTGTAGCTTTTATGTGACAATCAACAACCCTGTTTATTGCTAATAATCCTGCATTCCATGAACGAACCAAACATATAGAGGTGGATTGACAATATACAAGAGACATGATCCAGAGGGGTCTCATATCCACCTCCTATGTTTCTACTAGAGATCAATCTGCTGATATATTCACCAAAGCCCTTACTAGAGGTCCATTTCAGAGATGTACAAAGTTGAGCATGATATATATATATATATATATATATATGCTCCAACTTTAGGGGGTGTTGAGATATTTGCATCTCTTTATATTTATTTTTTATTTCTATTTTCTTCATGTACCTCTTATGTAATTAACACATGGCTTTTCTCCTATTAAGAGGGCCCTAGGATATCTTTAATGATAAGCCTTTCTATTTTTCTTCAAAAATTTCTTTACGGCATGAGAGTGCAACTAGTCAAGAGATTGTTATATGAGAGGCATCTTTCAGAGGATTTGTACCATCCTATTGCACTTCAGAATAAGAGGTACCTATGCTATGTATCGTCTCTCAGGACATGTTTCACTGGAACGTCTATTTGAGAACTTCAAGAAGTTTGTGGTGGGATTGTCAGTTGTTACAGTTACGCGCTCATACCAGGAGGCTATATAGGATAACCAATGGCATCTGGTAATGGAGGAAGGAATGGTTATACTACAATCGAGAGGCACATGTAGCCTAGTTACTGTATTAGCAGGTGCCTATATGGTTGACTACAAATTGGTCTTTATGGTGAAGTATATAATAGATGGCATTGTTGACTGCTACAAGGCCAAACTTACGGGACATGGGTTCAATCAGACATATGGGGTGGACTACCCAGACACTCTCTCATGTTGCATATCACTTCATCCTACGGATCCTCCTTTCTATTGCAATATGGAGAGACTGGAAGCTCTTCCAACTTGATGTCAAGAATGCCTTTTTGTATGGAGACCTACAAGAGGAAGTCTATATACAGCAACCACCTAGGTTATCTACTGAGAGAGTGCCAGAAGATATACATACTTCATAAGGTTATTTATGACCCTAAGAAAATCCCGAAAGCATGGTTCCAGAAGTTGGATCTCGTAAAGCAGTATGGCTTCAAGAGATCAGATGCATATCACTTGCTCTTTGTATACAGGACATCACAAGGTATTGCCATTATTCTGTTTTATATTTACGGCATTATTCTTAGAGGAGATGATTTACAGGGGATCAATGAGGCAAATGCATTCCTTCGACAATAGTTTTTCACTAAGGACCTTAAGAACTGGGATACGTCCTTGGCCTTGAATTTGCCAGGATTCAGAGAGGAATAGTGATGACTGAGAGAAATTATGTTATTGATTTTTTAGAGGCTAGGATGGCAGATTGTAGACCTAAATGAGGTGGACAAGAGGAGATGCATGGAGCTCGTGGGGAAGCTCTTATATGTGACTATTACCAGATCATGCATCTCCTTTGTCACGTGTCAGTTTTTGGAACAACTACACCAACATAAATGGATGCCTTCTGCATGACGTCAAGGTGCCTGAGTCTATGCCATGTACTGGTTACTACTTAGCAAAGAGAAATCCTTTAAGATCACAACCTCTACATATGCTGATTATGCAGGATGCCCTAAATACATGAAGTTAATGTTGATTTACTGTAGAGATATTATTGTGTTTATGTACTATTTTCGCAGTTTATATTCTTTTCTTCAATCTTATGTAATCTACCCATGGGCTTCTCCTCTATATAATAGAGCCCTAGAGTTCTTTGGAATATAGAATTTGATCTTTTTCCCAACATGGTATCAGAGTGGCGGTCCTAGATCGGAGCTCTCGTACCCAATAAAAAAATCCTAGACCCCACCCGTCACCCCTTCCCATCACCGCAGCAGCCAGTGGCCCCTTCCGTAGCTCCCTGCAACATCTGCCACCTCTGTCGCTCCTTGCGTCTGCTACCTATAGCTGCATCTTCTTTCTGTAGCGACTACATTTTGTTTTTATTTTGAAAGAAGATGGGATGAATCTCCTTTAGAGGTCCATCCAACAAATATAATTCTAAAGGAAAATATAGTAATTACATCTTCTAGGATTGAAAAAGGGCTCTAGCGTGACCCAATACATTCTCAAAGTAAAATCTCCTTCCTCTGAAGACAAGCTTATTCCGCACTAACCACAACTCCCACAACATCGCACAAGCATTCGCACCCCTCTTCTGGCCCAACCACTCTCTTCCGACGGAGGTCCAAAACGAACTCACATCGGGGATATTCGCAACCTTCCACATCTCTACCGAACCACTGCAACCGAAAAATAAATGACCGATACCTTCCAAAGCAGATCCACATCTCCTGCAGCCCTGGTCAACACCAGGAAAGAATCTGCCCTACGAGCAGCCTTCATAACATCCTCCTCCTCAAAATCCAGAAGAAAATCTTCACCCTTATGGGTACCCTCAATCCCCAACTACTGAGGGACTTTAGTCTCTCATGAAGGCTGTATTTTGTAGCAGAGGTCTTTGATGAGATTGGTAGCATCCTAACTCTACACACTCAACCACTTCCTTGTATGTTTGTGTAGACGAATCTTCCTTTGGTTTACACACCCAAGTTTATCTCAATCCAGTAGTATGTCAGATAACAAGGTTGACATACCTGCCACATGCGCTTTTCGAGATCTAGTGTCGATAGTCAAGATGGACAGGACAAATTATAAATTATGGGCCATGCAATTCATGAGCCTCATGCAGTCTACCAGTAAGAAACATATTCTTACCGAGGAGCCAACTGAGAAAACTGGGGTGTGCGCCTCATGGGAGGGGACGATGCCTATGCACGTGTTTGGTTATCTGGTACATTAACTATAGAGATTACTAGTGATGTTTTACATCAACCTACTGCCAAAGTGATGTGTGACACTCTCGCGGCTACCTATTCCCAAGCAAGGATTGAGACAAAAATCCTGCAATTGTAGCATGACATTTTTACAATCAAATAGAATGGGTGCCCCCTTCATTCTCCATACACGACTCTTTAAGGCATGTTCGAGAAGCTCAACAATTCCCATGCCCCTTGTTTCTACCTTTGAGCAACGGAAGTCATATAGGAACACCTCTACGGTTGGCGTATTTCTAGCCGCATTTGATCCAGAGTATGATGCTGATTGATCACATATATTTGCAGATGCTACTATTCCCCCCATGGAGGAGGTTTACTGCAGACTCATCAGGATCATTATCCCATTGTCTGTCTCTAGGCATACCTCTTATGTGATGGCCGCCTCCCACAAAAGGGGAGGCTCTTCTTAGTTTTGTGGTCGTGGACCTCGTGGTAGAGGAGGTTATATTTGTCAGCCATGCACATATTTCCATCGTCTAGGACACTCGGAGGATACATGCTACTCTAAACATGGCTTTCCCACATCTGCCAGTGTAGTTGAGTAGGTTGTCCCCCAGTTGCTCCTACATCTGTTCATAGGTTTGATGACTTTGTGGCTCGATTATGGGTAGTTATACCCCCTATTAGTTCTCATCCCTCCCCGTCTGCATTGGAGGTCATTCAGATGTTGCAACCATGGGATCAAATTTTACCAAAATTCAGCCAAATTTCGATTTCGGTGGGCGACCAAAATTCGGCCGAAACGGCCTACATCGATCGAAATTTGGGGGCCCTAGTTCAAAAACCGACTGAAATGACCGAAATTTCGGTCGAATTTGACCGAAGTTCGGTCGAAATTTCATTTCGGTTAGTCACCGAAATGAAATCGAAACCCGACATCTAAGGCCTTGGTTGCATCCTTTGTTTCTGCTAGTACCTCAGGTAGCATCTATGCTCTTACCAGTTGTCATAGAACTGATATTACATAGTGGATTATGGATTTTGGGGGCATCCCATCACATGTGTGGAGACATGAGCCAATTTGCTGAATGCAGACATGTTCTCCCTGGCCGTTCAGTTATCATAGCTGACAGGACTCATTCTCTAGTTGCAGGACAAGGGGAGTTCGGTTTGACACCTTCAATGCGTCTTCAGAATGTGTTGCATGTTCTTGATTTTTCTATGAGTTTATTGCCTATTAGTTAGATTACGAAGGATATACATTGTCGTGTTATTTTTGTTCCATCTTACCTTGTATGCCGAGACATTCTTATGGGCAGGGTGATTGGTTGTGGTCGTGAGCAGGACAACCTCTATCGACGGGTCCGTACTCTTTATGCTGGTATATCTTCTCATCCTACAAGATATGTCTCTCCATTTATGTGGCACCTGCGCTTTGGTTACCTTCCTCTTCAAAATACATGTCACGTTCTGCCTCAGATCTCACCTCTCTCATCCTTCCAATGCGAGGCATGTCAATTAGGAAAGCATCAATGGTCTGCTTTTCCTAGTCATCAGGGTCGGAGTAATTGCTCTTTTTTTAGATTATTTATTTTGAGGGAAAATAGGGTAGGGTCCCAAGATTGGAACCCAGCATGAATTTATTGAACTAGTTCATTTTGAGCTGATTCGTGTAGACATTTGGGGTTTGAGTCGTGTACTGAATCACTAGTGGCACATATTTTATCTAGTCGCTATAGATGACTTCTCTCGTTTGTCCTGGTTTTTCATATAACAAATAAATCTAAGGTTGAAAATGTGATAAAATATTTTATCAATGAAGTAAAGAATATCTTTTCCTCTACAGTCAAATTAGTGTGCACTGACAATGCACTGGAATTTTGTACTCTTGCACTCTCATAGTTCTCATCTCGTGGTATTCATCAAATTACATGTACGCATGTCTCAACAAAATGGTGTTGCAGAACGTAAGCATCACCACTTACTTGATGTCACTCGAACCCTTCTCATTCAGAGTTGTGCTCAACATTTGTTATGGGTTGATGCGGTTCTTACTGCTTGTTATCTTGTGGATCGCATGCTCTCGTTTGTCCTGAGTGAGAAAATTCCTTTCTCACTTTCCTTTCTCGAGAAGGATTTGTTCTCACTCACTCATGTTTTTGCCTCACTTGCCTTTGTACATAAGTTGTCTCCTGGTCTTGACAAGCTCTGTCCTAGAGCTGTCAAATGTGTTTTTGTTGGGTACTCTAGGACACATAAGTGATATAGATGCTATGATCCAATTCTGCATGAAATATTATTTTAGTGTCGATGTCTCATTTTTTTAGTCGGTGGTATATTTTCCCTACATGAGATAGGAGATAGATTGACTTCATCTGATTCAGATGATGAGGTTTACATGCCACGTCCTCCTACAAAGCCATCACCACCTCCTGTTGTGCCTGTTGCTTCACCTCAACCACCTCCACCACATTTTTCCTGTACCACCACCACCCACTTTCTTGTTCCACCCTTGCCATTGTTCTATACTCGTCGGTCGGCTTCTACTTATGGTCCTTGCCCATCATTCAACACACCTTAAATTTACTCTGAATACATTTTTTCTATTGATGGATCTAGAGTTGTGCCTGAATAGGAACATTAGTGGGAGGGTGGCATACAGATTGAAGAGATCCTCAATGACCTGGATGCACCTATTGCAATTCAGAAGTAGAGGCATACGCGAACATCGTATCCTCTCGCTTCCCATATTTCTTGTGATCGCCTGGCAGGGGATTTCAGGAAGTTTGCAGTTAGTCTATCTGCGATGGAGATTCCACGGACTTACCAAGAGGCCTTGAGAGATAGTAGGTGACGTCTTGCCATGGAAGAGGAGATGGTCGTGCTACAGTCGCGTGGCACTTGGAGCTTGGTCCCTGTTCCTACTGAAGCGTCTATTATCAGTTGTAAATGGGTGTTTACTGTCAAGCACCATGCTGATGGAAGTATTGATCGTTACAAGGTTAGATTAGCTGCACATGGGTTCACTCAAACCTATGGGGTGGAATATCTTGATACATTCTCTCCAGTTGCCCGCTACTCAACACTTCGAGTTCTCCTTGCTGTAGCAATGGTACTTGATTGGTCATTATTTCAACCTGATGTCAAAAATGCATTTATGTATGGTGATCTTCAGGAAGAAGTCTGCATGCAATAACCTCTGGGCTTGTTGTTAAGGGGGAGTGTCAGCAAGTTTGTAGACTTCACAAGGCCATCTATGGCCTTAAGTAGAGTCCAAGGGACTGGTTCCAGAAGCTCTCAGACCTAATTGAGAAGCAGAGATTCAAGATATCAAATGCAGATCATTCGGTGTCTGTTCATAGGACCATAGAGGTACGGTCCCTATTATGATTTATGTTGGTGATATCCTTCTTACAGGAGATAATGTGTAGGGGATCAAAAAGGTGAAAGAATTTCTTGGTCAACAGTTTGTCATGAAGGATCTTGGCACCCTATGGTACTTTCAGGGGTTATAGTTTACCGGAAATCAGCAGGATCTTGTGATGATCCAAAGAAAATATATTACAGATATGCTAGTTGAGACATGCATAACTGGGTGCTGACTTGTCACTAAACCTATGGATATGAGCATGAGGTTATATGATGATGATACCGAGGAGGTAGATAGGAGAAGATACACATGGGAAAGCTATGTTATGTTACCATCACTAGGCCAGACATCTCTTTTATTGTTAGTCAGGTCAGTCACTTCACGGAGCAGCCCAGACAGGTACATATGAATGCAGTCCATATGATCTTGAGATACTTGAAGTCATTCCCAGGAGCAGGATTGTTGTTCAGAAAAAGGGACATCTCTCACTATCACAACTTGCACAGATGCATACTATGCATGATGTCTTAAGGATAGGAAGTTGACCTTAGACTTTGCTGTATTCGTTGGTGGCTCTTTAGTGTCATGGAAGAGCAAGAAACAGACCATGATTGCCAGGTCTAGGGCTGAATCAGAATATAGAGCTATGGTACAAGGGAGCACATAGATGATGTGGAACCGAGCTCTTTTAGCTAACTTATATATTGACGTTCCACTTCCTATGCAATTACAGTGTGATAATCAAGCAACCTTATTCATTGCAAAAACCTGCTTTTCATGAGAGAACTAAACATATTGAAGTAGATTGACACTATACACGAGATATGATTCATAAAGGCTTTATTTCTACTTCCCATGTAAGCTCACGAGAACAAACTATAGACATTTTCACCAAGGCCTTACTCAAGGGGCCCTTTCATAAGTGTACATTTAAGCTGAGCATGATTGATATCTATGCTTCATTTTGAGGGGGAGTGTAAATATATTATTGTCTATGTATTATTTTTGCAGTTTATATTCTTTTCTTCCATCTTATCTAATTTACCTATGGGCTTCTCCCCTATATAAGAGAGCCCTTGGGTTCTTTGGAATATAGAATTTGATCTTTTTCCCAATGTTTACGGTGTTCGTTGGAAGCTCACTGGTATCTTGGAAGATCAAGAAACAAACTGTGATTGATAAATCAAGTCTTAAATATGACTACATAGTTATAGCCTAGGAAGCACTAAGATGATGTGGGACAGGTCTATTCTGACTAATCTAATAATTGACACACCTATTCTCATGTTGCTACTATGTGACAATTAGGTCGCATTGTTTATTACCAACAATCCAGCCTTCCATGAGAGGATCAAAACACATCGAGGTGGATAGCCACTACACTAGTGACATGATACAGAAGGGCTTCATCTTTACATCCCATGTCAACTCAACGAACAATCTGCATATATATATATAACAATTTGGGGAGTATACACCCAGGTGCATGTAATTTTACATGCACTGGGGTATATCTTCCACAATTTTTAATTTTTTGGAAAATCTCACCATGTATGCCATTGGAATTTCATCAGAAACGGAGACTTCTATGTCTTCCATCTAGAACAGGTAATTTTAACGGTCTTAGAGTTGTTGTAATCGACCTGTTCTAGATGGAGGGCATAAGAGTCTCTGTTTCCGATGAAATTTGAGTGGCATAATGTAGGGATATATAGATGAATATTCATGGTGAAATTTTCCAAAAAAGTAAAAAAAATGTGGAAGATATAGACCTCGGTGCATGTAAAATTACATGCACCTAGGTGCATACTCCCCAACCCCTATATATATGAGTTATATGAGTATACACACACTCACTAATGCTCTAGCCAGTGGATCATTCCAGAATTGTTCTTCCAACCTAAGCATGATAGATATCTATGCTTCAGCTTGAAGGGGAATATTATTATAAATAGTATTTGTCATATTTTATTTACTTTTTATGTAATTTTCCCTTTCTTTATGTGCCCTATAGTGTTTCTCCTCTATATAAAGGAGCCTATGATCTCTGAATAAACAGCTTATTCATTTCTTTCTACACAACTAGTCTTGATTTGTTTCATTCGACATCGTTCCTAACTAATACCTTCCCACAGGCATGACAGAAGCACAAAATTCCACTTAGCAATGTAAATGACCATTTTACTTAAATTACACAATGGAATCAATAGTTAAGCATGTCTGCCCAAGACGAAGTCAAATGAACAATAAGCATGCCTATTCGAAAATCAATCTTTGCAGTTTAAAACCATTATATTTACAGATATAAATCCTAAACTTGATCCCTACCTGCAAGTTATGAACACCCTAAAATCCATTCACCGTGTGCGCGGCGGAGATTGGCGGCGGAGGCATTAGTGGATGCGGCGGTTTTGGAGGCAGCAGAGGGGGGGACAACACAGCAGCGGGTGCCAGAGGGGAGGGAAGCCGCCGCAATTGGTGGAGGAAGGAGAGGGGAGCTGCAGTGGAAGGTTTGAAATAAAGTCGAGGGGAGGGGAGGGTCGAAGCCATTCTGGATATATCATTGCAGCTGCCACTTCAAGAGGCGGCTATGCTATGAATAGTAACCACCTCTTTTAGAGGTGGCTTATCTATGGTAGTTAATGAGTTAAAATGTTGGCCACCGTATACAGTCAATTTGGTTTCCCATAGATGGTATCCACAAAATTTCATCAGCTCCTATGCATACTGAGTGTGTTGGATGGGGGTATCAGTTGGTGGATTTGGAGGCGGGTAGTTGGGAGTGGACAGCTGGATTTTGTTTACAAGTTTTTGAGGTGCCACATTTAAGAGGACAATTACCTTTTTGTGTTGATATGACTTTTGTGGATGTAGCATAATGATGTTATCTTTAGGACTGCATGTTAGCATGTTGAAAATGTGATATCCTCTTTTGCTAATCTAAGGGTGTAAGGGTCATGGGTAGGATCCTGCATAACTGAGATTTTTTAATTTGAAATGATCATTAACCCCTACACCTTTGGGGTGCTACGATGATCATATGAGAACCATATCATTATTTTGTTTACTAGTTGACATGATGTATGATGTATGCATGATCTCAAGTTTGCTCAGAATCAAATTTAAATGTGTTATTCGGAATTGTTTCCTCACCATATTTTGCTTGTTACTGGCATAATTTATTTTTCTGCATTTTTTTTCATCTAACGCAACATTCAGGATGCTCTTGAGAAACTGCAGGTTTGTTGCTTATTCTGTAGTTTTTTATTGGCTTTAGTTTTTCAAATTTAAATATTTTATAAATAGAATGTGTATTACTTGTTTGCATATATAACTAATCTAGATGTAATACCACTGAACAGGCAATTATTGATGCTACTGGATATGTCCCTCCACCACCTTCTGAAGAGAAAAAGAAGAAAATAGTTAAACTGTACGTTCTTTTCTAAATCAACAGACACAATCATCATCTGTTTTCCGCCTATTATATATGAAAAACTTACGATACATGATCTTTAATTCTGAATTGTTTTAGATAAGCTTGTGACCTATTTTGCACAGTAAGAAACATGAAATTGGGTAACACAAATTGCTTACCTACTCGTGTTTTATTGTACTGTCCATATTTTAAGGGCGACAGCTGCAGAACAAAAGCGACTACAGAGCAAGAAAGCCATTTCGCAGAAGAAGGCAATCAGAAGGAACAAAGATAGTTGGGATTAAGCATTAGATGCTAAGAAGACAATATGTTCATAGTTGATAGTGCATTTCAGAAGCTTCTAATCTACGCAGTCATGCAAATTCACCATGTATTATACTTCAAGAAGACCCAATGGTTGCACATGAACCAATTTTTGGAAAATGTGTGGAGCAAAGTCCATGTTATGATGATTTGTGATGCTTACTCTTTGATCTATCAAATTTAAATTTATTCTCAGATCTATAAAATCTATATGAATGTATATACATGTTAAAATGATTCTATCTTTAATGTGAACTATGTTATCTGCCTGGTGTGATATTTTGAGATAATTCAGTCAATTGGGATCGTTGTGGCAAAATCATATGCGTCTCCTGGGTGTTATTAGACCCAATATTCTTGAATAGGCCATCGAGACTATTACGATGTGCATATCTGATATGCCCATGGAGCTTAAACACGAACCTCTCAAGGGTGGGGATGCTCCTACTCTTTGTTAGATATCTCTAACTCGTTGAGCGGACAACGATATCCTCATTCATTTTAAGACGGCAAGTTCCATCTAGAACCAATGTATAAGATGTTACACGACTTGACTTTGCAAATACATCAGATTAATGTGATGTATGAAGATTCAAGGTTTCTCAACACACCCATTGACTTCACCTTCCCGCCTAAACTTGGTAGCCACCACCTTCTCCAACTCA